>JANAVB010025600.1:510603-880583 GCA_029216955.1 Iris pallida
AATTCATTTAGAAAATTCAAAAATAAATCCCAAAAATTTAGGGGACTTACATCCTACCCACCTTATAAAATTTCGTCATCGAAATTAAAGGTTGGTAGTGGGGCTAAAACATGATACAAGATTTAGACAATAATTTAGGCACGATCCCAGAATGACGAGTTTTGGACGATCAGATAATCAATTCAAAATTATTCAGGCACGATGAGGGATTTTGGCATGATAGAATCATGACACGAACAAAATCATATGTGCACGATTTCAGAAATAAGTCAAGTCATTGGGGCACAATTTTAGAGACAAATAGAAGAATCGAAAATATAAATGAAGTTCAAGTACGGGATAATCTGTAGGACTTAGGTTGATGGAAAATCAACCTAAAAGTCGCACAGGCTCGATCAAGATGAAAAGCTAACCATGACCAAAATAAGGGTTGGCATGGTTGAGATAAAATTTCAGACACAACATAACCGAAGTCAAGGTCTTATAGACCCGATGAAGGATTAAGGAGTATGATTAATAAAATCATGAAATACGATCCAAGTTCGGACGCGTTTAAAATTGGAAATAGTCTAAGTTCACTTGGCACGATTTAGATATGACCATGAAATCGGGATAAAACATCGATAAGTAAGATCCAGGTCAATGAATTAAGATTTAGGGTTATACATAGGCACGATCCAGACAAAAATGACAAACCTAGTCATGATCAGGAATGAAACATGAGCACAGGTGACTAGAGAATCAAAATTTAGGTACGATAGAAGAGATGATCAAAGTCGTTTGATCATGATCAAGAAAATTATGATTTAAAGATATTGAAAACTCAAGGGACGATTCAAAGATATGGAATAAGTCAAATTTCTCTTTGGTAGAAAATGAAAAGACAAGGTTTCATAGGGAAGCCAAGTTAATCATCTCTCTCTGATACTATCAAGTTTATCCGATCATCATTTGTCAGTCATACCTTTAACCCACAAGTCGAAATATGAAAACCAATCTTATACAACTTCTACCAGAATTACCCTTCTGCCATGAAGATTGGACCTTGTCATGATACCATAGGCTAGATCTTAATTTCCAAAACCCTAATCAAGAAGTACACCCTTTATTAGAACTCCACACTATCCACTTAATCATCCTTAAATCCGAATTCTTCCACCTTGTCCTAAATTGATCTAAAACCTCCAATTCAAGTTCATGAAATCCTTGAACTTGTTAAAATCATGCTCATTGTGTTATTCAAACCTAATACCACTTAGTCCTTTACAAAACTTATTCTTCCATTACCAAATCAACCTTCATATTCTTCATCATACACCTTCAAATATCAACCATCTCACTTAATAAATTATATTCCCAAAATCTCTCTCTATATATATATATATATATATATATATATATATGACTTAAAATCCTTGCGTTCTCTATCCTCTTACTAATATTTTGTCCAGTTTCTTACCATCACCACATATAATTAAAATTTCTTCCCCATTATTAAATTCCAAACTTCCATCATGACCACAGTGCGAAATACCTCGAGAACCAATAACCTAAAATTGTCATAATTCAAAATATTTCAATCTCGGATATCCTTGTCAGGTTCTAAACCATATCCACGAAATATAAATTTTTATACCATTAATGTACATCCTATTGTCCTTCTCATTTGAAATCCTTGAACTTGCTTTCTAAGTAATTCATCCTCGAAATACCCTAGTAACTCATTTCTGAACTGATTATATCGACCCATTGGTTTCAGTTCCAACTTCAATCATACTTCTATCTCAAAATTCTACACTAGATTCAACATCTCATATTCCTACCAAGATACCATTTGATAATAAATTTGCCTCCCGAACGAGATGATTTACAATACTTCCTTAACCTTTCTAAGGTGAAAAGAAACAAAAAATTTTAAACAACTTCATAGTGTGGTTGACAGAAATTGATAAAAGACAAGTGGTTGGTGTAGTCAAGACATGATTAATCAAGATGAAGGGAGTAATGACAAGATGAGAAAATCATCATATAATGAGAAAAATAAATGACAGAACAAGGAATAATGGTAGGAATTGTCCTTGATCAATAGGTAAAAAAAAGTGAATCAATTTAAGATATGACCTGATAACTATACACTTCTATCCAGAATCATGTTGCCAGAATTTTTGCCACGCCAGTAAGCATAGCTACAATAAATGATGGGTTCCATAACTATGGTATACACCCTATAATCATATCATCTAGATTCCTTACCACGCCAACCGGTATGGCTGCAAGAAAATCTAAATTCCATAACTAGGATAGTATATCAAAATCAGGCTCCATGTCCTTGTCATGCTAGCTTGTATGACTGCGATAAATTCTAAACCCCATAAATAAAGTAGATATTTATCGTTCTCATCGTCTCCATCAAATATGTTTATCAGGATATCTTAACTCAATCCATAAAAACTAATTTCAACAAAAATCAAAATCGAAGTCAACAACGAACGAACATCAAGATTTAAAATTTAACAACGAATCAAGGATAAGTAAATGGAAACAAGCAAAAACAGATTCCGAGGCAGGGTTTAGGAAAAGTTCTCAGGAGAAGTCCCAAAGGTACTATCTAGGTCAAGATTGAATGTTCTGGAATATAATCTTAAACAATCTCAACCTAGAAGGTATATAAGTTCAACTTCCATATTCTATTTCCCTCTGGGATCCATGAACACATTCCAAAGAAGAATAAGGTTCGATACGGACAGATATTTCAAAAATCAAGACGAATGGAAACAAGTGGGAAAATATTTGAAAAGCGTTCGAAATAAGATTTCCAGGGGTCATTTTTGGAATCTACCAAGAGTTCCTAATATGTGACTCAGTACCAAAATCCTAAAATATTCCATGACTCAATCTTAATCCTAGGGCAGGCTCACAGTAGTACAGATAAGATCAAGTACTACCACGACTTTGTATTAATTTACAAAGACAGACCTGCATGGGCCACCACAAAAACGTATCACGACCTGCACCCGAATATACGGGTACAAATACGTAGGCCACGCCCAGCCTACGTTGCAGTATCGGCGATAGAGCGCTGTCAAGTACCCGATACTAACTACAACATCTAAGGATCCATAACTATAAAGGTACTCTAATCACATCACAAAAACTAAGGAAGATAAGACAAGAAATAATAACAATATCACTAGAACAAGTAGAATCGACAATAATCATATGAGACAAGAATAAAACAGAGGGAAACAATAACAAAACTAAATAACTACCAGACCTAGAACTCCTGAGAAACAACTCACGGTGAAGAATACCGAGAACCACCCCAGCTAGCAACATCCCACAGTCCAATACTGAGGGCACAACAACTCCTAAAATATTGTCAACATGTCCAGTCAGGATGGAACGAGTACAAATCTCAAATAACAGTTCTAGTTAGACAATATTGAAAATGTAGCAGTAAATAGAGAGAATATACAAGATAAAGTGAAAAGCACATGAAAGTAGCATGGCAAGGTTAAAGCTGTAAACTATAGCTAGAGCAATAGCAAGAAAAACGATCATATCATGTACAAGTGTCGAGAATCATACCATCTACGTGAGTGAATACTAGCTACGACATGTGGCCGGCTTGGGAGCATGCACAATAGTAACATGCCTGGCTAATCATACATGGAGTGTATGATCAACACTCACAATCAATAGATATACAATGGATGCACAATAGGAATTGACCACATATCTACACTAATACTCCCCGTCCCCGACTAGTATAGTGGATCCAACCATAACATATCATGACATACAATTCTCTGAGAGGGTAGCTAGCCATCGTAGGAATCGTGTCTATACAATGCACAAGGAACAAGAAAGACTTGCATAACAAATACCAAAGAATACAAGGAATAACATCTCATGACGGGATCCAGAGAAATACCAATCCGTGTGAACAATGTGTCAAGAGAACAAAAATATCTACACTAAATACAAGCAACATAGACGATATCAAAAAACATAAATATTATCAGAGAATGTACTCGCCTAAGATCTGGTGGAATATGTCAACTGTGTAATCTGGCTCAGAGTGAAATCACAGACCTAAGATGAGATATATAAGCTAATTAGGGTTCAACAGTGTTAGGCATGATTATATAGTATAAGCTACGTAATCTGGGTCAATCTCAGTCCAACTAAGTCAATCTAGGTCACACTGAGTCACACTAGGTCAAACTAGGTCACAGGAAGTCAAACCAAGTCAAACTAGGTCAAACTGGGTCAATGGTTGACTTATAGTTGACTTTGGTCAACTAGTCAACTCCAAGTCCAATCTAGGTCAAACTAAGTCAATGGTTGACCTACAGTTGACATTGATCAACTGGTCAACTCCAAGTCCAATCTAGGTCAAACTAAGCCAATGGTTGACCTACAGTTGACTTTGGTCAACTGGTCAACTCCAAGTCTAATCTAGTCAAACCTAGGTCAAATGTTGACTCTACTTCGACGTTAAGTCAAAGTATTCAACCATGGTCAAACAGGGTCAAAGCTAGTCTCTATAAACATCTACAGGATCAACATATCAATTTCAGTGATTGTGAAATCACTGGAATCGATAGATCTCAAAATACAAACAAAAGAGAAAGATTATAATAATAGGGTGATAGATAGAGGAAAAACCTACAGATGTTGTCGGATGGTGAAACAAACATCACCAACATGTCCAGAATGGTAGAAATAGCTAGAATAGTCTGCCCATAAGTCCAATTTGGACACAGGGGCAAAAAGGTAATTTTGGGTCAAAACGGTGTCCGTGTCGGACCCGCTTTGCACCAAAAAATATGTTAGGATAAAATTCTTCAAAACCTAGCAAAATATATGTTCACGAATCCAGAATGACGATACGAACTCAACGGTATATCCGAAATTGGATTCCGACGAGCCGATCTCAAAATGGCCCATTAACCCGGATATTGGAATCCGATTTACACGAAAATGCGTGTCAGAGCTAATGTCCACAAAAATTAGCAAATTATATGTCAACGAGTCAAGAATGACGATACAGACTCAACGGTATATCCGAAATTGGATTCCGATGAGCCGATCTCAAAATGTCCCGTTGATCCGGACTGTAGGGCTCACGTTGCATCGAAATGCGTTCCAGGGCCCACGTCCTCTAAACTAAGCAAACTTTATATGAAAACATGCCAGAACGATGCCACGAGTTTACTGGTGGTGTCAGAAATTGAATCCGAGTCCCGGGTTCAAAATAAGTATTTTACAACTTGGAAATTACGAATTCGGACGACCAACTTTGGCACCGAATTCAACCAACCAAACAAGCTCACAATGAAACAAAACTAAAATGGCAGGAAGAGGGTTATACCAGCTGTGCACAGTAACCGACGGCGCATCAAACGGAGCTGTAAAGGCAAGGATACGAGTCCGCGAAGTTGGCTCCGCAAAACTGTCCAAAATATATACAATTTAAACGGTCAACTTAGTGGCCGATTTTGATGTATCAAACGACGAAATTAACAGAAGAAACTTAAGGGGAGTGAAGAGCTATATAACGAGATTGTGACGGAGCAAAGATTTCGCCGATCGAACGGTCGAATTTCTCGAAAAATGTGTACGAAGTCGCTGCCTCGAAGCACGAATTCTAAAATTCGAAATCGCGCGTCACGACGGGATTCCATACAAAATGCACGAATCGACTATGTATCGCACCGTGGAGGAGGTCAGTGGCCTGGGGGAGTTTGCCGGGGGTACGCCCAGAGTTTCCCGGCTATGGATAGCCGACCACGACGGCGGCGGTGGTTGGTGGTACGAGCGTACGGCATGCTGCACACGCTACTGCTGCTGCTCGCGTTGCTGTTGCTGGCCGTTGGCTGCTGCTGCAGTACGCACGGCCAGAGGCGTTGCAGCACGGCACGGCGGCGATAGTGCATGGCTGGGAAGGGAGGAGGAGGAGAGTGGAGAGTGGATGTAGTCCTCGCGATGGTGGCAGGGGCGGTTGATGGTGGTGGTGTGGATGGTGATAATGGTGAGGGTAATGGTGATGATGTTGAAGAAGAAGAAAACGAAGGAAAAGAAGAAAATAATAATGATGAAGAGGAGGAGTGATCGGCCGGGGGTAGGGGGCTGCTGATGGAAGAGGGATGAGGGGTGTATGTGTTGATGGGAGTGAGAGAGAGAGATGTGAGAGAGAGTTAAGTATATATAATATATATATATATGTGTGTATATATTATATAAGGAGAGAGAGAGAGAGAGAAAAAATGAAACTAGAAAGAGAGGGAAGGAGGTGTTGTTCGGCCACATGGGGGGTGATTGCTGATGTGAGAGGGTGCGGGAGAGGGATATATATATATATATATATATATATATATATATATATATATATATATATATATATATATATGTTTATTTATTTATATATTATGTATATATTTGAAATGGAGAGAGAAATATATATTTGTATTTAATGAGAGATATTTTTGAGTAGGGGAAAAAAGAAAAAATATCAGTGGGGTGTATAGGTAGACATGGTAGGGTCACACCAATTTGGGTTGGGTGTTGGGTCAAGTTGGACAAGCTTGGGGCCAAGATTTAATTAAAATAACAAATTTAAACCAATTAAAATCATGGATGAAATGGAAGCACAAGGGAGCTCAATTTGGTGGCACGCAAGTGGCACGTGCATAGTAGGCTCAAAATAGGCTAGAACCATATATTGGGTCGAGCAGATTGGACCGATGTCGGGCCCAAAAATTAGGTTGGAAGTTAAGTCACGAATTACGACAGACGATAAATTGGTCTAAATTGACCCAAAAGTTGCGCGAAGTAAATAGAGCACAAGGGAACAAGTTTGAGTGGGACATGATATATCAAATTGAAGATAATCTCGTCTACTACAAACTTCAAGAAGAAAGTTTCCAGAGACTGGCATCACTGATGCTCCAGAAATCAGAGTCACGATAAAGAGCATTTAATGATCAAAATTAATTAAATAAAAATAAATTTTCGAAAACAATTCATTTAGAAAATTCAAAAATAAGTCCCAAAAATTCAGGGAACTTACACCACGGCTAACCTGAAAAATGTTGGTTTTCAGTCAGGAATGGAACAAGCACACAAACCGACGGCAATACGAAAATACAATAGAATTAACAAGACATGAAAATAACATATGAGAGATAAAAACTAGAAAGTAACTGACGACATGGCAAGTGGTGAAGAAGACAAGGAAAACAAATAAAATTCAACTATCTATGTGATTTGAAATATCAGTTTCGACATGTGAACGGCTAGGGGTAAATCCGGCACCCTGCACGTGTCGTGTGCAGCTGCTAGCTGCTATTCTTGATGAAAGAAACGGGGGATAGTTCTGGGTAGTCCACATGTCTACTAAGATATTTTCCCTCCCGACTAGTACTCATGGACTCGAACAAGTCACGAAACACGAAATGGAAAGACTACTATGAATCGAAAGCAATCAGAAAGTGTACTTATCTGTGGTCCTTTGCTGGTGAAACCAATAATCCCATTGGATCCACGATATTCTAATTAGCCTAGGGTTGACACAAGGAGGCCCCAAAGTGGCAAGGAAATATAAACATTCTATTAGTCGTGGTCAAGAATAATATGAACTTAGAAGGAAGTTGCTTAAGGAAAATAATCTTATTGTCAATATATATATACCTAAGAAATATTTGTAGCTGCGTAAAATAAAATATTTAAATAGTATTTAGTCAAAATAATCTGTAGTCTTAGCAAGTTTCAAAACCTTATCTTAGAAAATATATAAGTCGATGACTAAAATATTTATAAAATAGTTTAGAGTTTATATATATGATAATCGAAAACGACAAACTACTTTATATAGATACGTTCGAAACCTAGTAAAGGACAAATCCTTAGTTTTGCTAATTATAACTTTTGAAAACTATATTCATAAAAATAACTAGAAATACTACAATGTTTTTAAGTCAAAAATCATATTCTAAAATACTATAAATACAATAATATATTTTAGAGATATTTTAATATGTATATAAGGAACAATATTGTCTCTTAGTAAAATCGATAGTATTTATAATAATAATAATAATTAAAACAAAGCAATATTATTAATAAGAATATTAATAACAGTAATGAAGCATAATACTTAATGATAGAATCACACTAATAATACCAAAAATATTAACAATAATAATTTAACATTATATGTATGTAACACTGTATGTATATATCTTCATACATTGTAATAATGCGTACATACTCTAGCAGAAATATGTATATCTACCTAATATATTGAAAGTTAATAAATTCGTATAAGAAATCTTTAATACAACACCCACTAATTTAATTGTTTATAAAAACTATTATGTCTTTTCAACCTTATGACACATTAATTTAAAAAGTACAAGTCCATAGAATACTTGAAGCCCAAATAAAAATTGATCATTGCTAGCTGAAACTTTAAACTAAGATTCTATTTATTAAAGCCTAGGCCTTGAGACCAATTAAGTTTAAAATTATAAGTTAAAATTCACTTATAACAAATCTTCAGCCTAATCTGAGCCCAACCATTAAAATCCAAAAGGTTAATAATACCCAGAAGACTTTCAAAAGCCCAACAAACCCACTCTCCCCTTCTGAAAAAAAATTAGAAGAAGGAAAGTAAACGGAGAGTGAGAGAGGGAATCGAGGGAGAGGGAACTCACCCAGGGTTCGGCAGCTCTTGATGCTGCGGTGGGGGCCAGCGCAGCCCGCCGAGGACCCGGCGAAGCTGGCGTCGGGACAAGGTCGAGACCGGCGGTGAGGTCTCCTGTGATGTCGGCGGCTGGAAGCATGGCGGGACTCATGCTCGACGGCAGAGGAGCCATCGTGGCGGCGATGGACAGCCACAGAGGAGAGGCTCTGTGGAGAACGCTCCAAGATGCGGCTCTCGACGAGATCTGGCACTGCGGCAGCCAATCCACGACAACCGAGTCAACAAAGACGCCTTGGCGGATCGGGGCGGCTCCGGCGCATATGAGGGGTGGCGCGTGGGGATCTCAGTGCCGGTGGTGGTACGATCTTAGGTGGACAACGTCAGCGGCACGACACGACGCCCGCACAGCGCTTCAGCTCTCGGTGGTACGACATGAGGGGGTGTGGCCCTAGGCGTTGTCGATTGTGGTGCCGCTCAAGGAGAGGGGTGCGGCACGGCGCGGTGCAACGACGAAGGCGTAGCTGAAGTGGCTGCCTCATGGGGTCTCCACCGGCCATTGGCGCGCCTGGCTCGAGCAGAGGTCGTCCGGTGGCAGGAGTCGATGGCGGTGGGGTGGAGGTGCTGCCTGGCCGGGACTCCGCCGGAGGAAGGTTAGGGCAAAGCTAAGGTTCTCTTTTGTATTTGATAGCGTGTCGTGTCCGGGTTGTTTGGACACGAAAAGTTTGTATTGGGATGTAATAAATGGAATAGGATATATGTGTGTTCACGGACACGGCGACACGGTAGTGGTAATGGTAACGTGGTGGTCGGCTTTGGTGTGACGAGTCGAGGGGGTGCTGGGATCGACCACGTATCGTGATGTTTGGGTTGATGGTGATGATGATGATGGTGTTGATGACAGGGAGAGTGTTGCGACGGTGGGGCTGTGGTCTGCTGCGATGTCGGAAAGAGGCAAGGGTGGCCATGGTCACACTTTTCTCCTAGCAACGGAAGCACCTACGCTTATATATATACATATATAGTATGAGAAGATTATTCTATTTCGGTTACTAGAAAATATGAAACCCTAACTATCATTATTCCATAATTTGATAAGGGGCAATCCGTGTGACCAAATTTGAATGGTTAGCTTTATCACCTATAGTAGGAGCAGATGTTGAGATTCGGTTTTAAACGTAATGCGTTAAAATTCATAATTACATTAATCCGATACACATGCGATATACGTATACCTACCTTTATTATTGACAATCTATATCAGTATATAATTCCCCCACATTTAAAAAAAGGAAATACACTTTTAAAGAACAATTCGATCTTAATCGAAATCCTGAAGAGTATAATTTAAAGGATTATTCGATATTATCAAATACTTTAAACCTTAATCAAATAATTGATAATAAATCAAATAACGTTAGTAGTATATTGTCATAAAATGAATCTTTTTTTAAAGATTTTAAAATAATTATCGAATCTATTAAATCCCAGATTAATTAAAATCGATCCATGATGATTTTTTTAAAGATAATACTAGATACTATCAAATAATATATGAAACATGTTTTATAACCCAAATCCTTAAATAATTAATAATAACAAAACAAATAATTTTACAAGTATATTATCGTAATTATCATAGTGCAAAATAATAACTCAAAGATTCGAGAATATATTCAAAAGAAATTTGAAAACCTCTTTGTCATCGAGAATACCTTTTATAGAATTTAAAATAAAACAATATTTTCTAGCTAGAAAATATTTAGAACTCTATAAATAAATAAAAATCGGGAAGTGGGCTTACAAATCTACCCACCTTAGAAAACTTTCGTCCTCGAAATTTCAAAGGTACGATCATGCTCGATTAAGAATATAATCAAGGGATGATATGATCAACGATCAAAATTTAGGCTAAGTTTGAACATAGAAAATCACTTAGATACAACTAAGATACGGTCACGATCAAAGTTAATAATGCAAGTCATCCAAGCATGATCAAAATTAAAAGTTAGCACAAGCATGAAGGTGATCAAAAAATCTAACATCAGTAATAATTGAGTTGAAATATAGGCACGATTATGATTACGGTCAAAATAGTTTGGTCACGATCAACGTTGTTTAAGAATAACCAAAAATGGAATCATTTGGCATGATCAACTAGTTAAGCAAAATCCTTTAGGCATGATTAGAAAATCAAAATCTAGTAAACATGCGAGTTGGCCCGATCGAAATATAATCGAACTGTCTAGTCGTAATCAAAGGTTTGTCAAGAATAATTGAGTCGGAAATCTTTGGTACGATCTGTCGCTAAACCAAAATCGTTTAGACACGATCATAGATTCAACAATCTAAGTATGATGATGAATCTAGTATAAGGAATTCAAGAGTACGTTTAAAAGAATACTAGGAAGCCAAATGGCGTTTCGAAGATAGAAGGGTAAGAAAGAAGGGTTCAAGAAATAAAGGAAAGATTAATAACCAATTCAATAGTCATATGCCAAAAGGATGTAGTTTCTAAAATATTTGAAAACCATATGTATATGTGACGTCACTTTACCGAGAATTTATGCCCCGCCAATGTACATCTATCTGCAGTAAATCCTTGGTATCATGACTCAAATAGTGGTATGGTATCGAATACTCTATAACTTAATCCATCATTGACATGTTAACATTGAAACATTAAGGTACGATTTTAATAATATTCGATGACTTATGCTTACTCAAAATCATTTTGACTAGGAGTCATGCATCGCCAGTGCGTTGCTGGCTGCAGTGAACCCGTAGTCTCGATAATTCGATTAAGTGTCGACAGTGCGCTGCTGTCTTGTCATCGCATGTCATCAAAATTATTCCAACTATATTTCCAAGAATATCAAAGGAGTTTAAAAAATATCATACAAGTTGATAAGGATAGAAAAAGTGCAAGTATCCGTTCTTCAAGTATAATATCAGCTTCTTGAAAGAAAATAATAATAATTGATTAGGAAGGAAAATGATCGAAGTCAAAATGAGTAAAAAAAATCTTCTAATCCTTATTTCACGAATTTTCACTATTCAATGATCGAGAGGAAAGTATTGAGTCAAAATTAACTCAAGATTAATATATAAACCCCTTTTTTTAGTGGGAAAATTTTAAAATAACATTTTCTTAGGTCCAAGGAAAAATATAGGTGATACGGTCTTACGATGTGACGATGTTTTAGGGAAAGACACAAATGATCAAGATTAGAAAAAATAATGAACGAAGACAAGAGAGATAAATTTTAATTCTAATATTCCAGATTAAGGGAAATGTGTATAAAGTACTATGTCTACCTACTATGAATATATATTTACACAAGTATATATGTATAGCCTAAATAAATCCCAAAAATTCCAAAATCAATCTAAGAGAAGATTAACTATTTTTGAGTAAAATATAAATTTAAACAACAATAATTCATATATTATATCAAATATACAATTTATAGAAATTATTCACAAGACTAAAAATGGACCACCAATATATATATATATATATATATATATATATATATATATATATATATATATATATATATATATATATATATATATATATACATGAAAGTCGTTGGTCGCTCTACATGACTACCAAGGTTTGGGTTGGGTAGTTTGGAACAACCGGATCTTCTAAAAGTCATATTATTATTAAATAACTAATTAAATTATTTATAGAGACCAAGTCACAACTTCGCCTGGTTTTCCTAGTTCGGACACTCTTATGGCTTAGTCTTCCCTACCATAGTTAATACACTGGTCAAAGCACGCTACTGTACTATTCGTGCCATCACTTCTAGTCATTCGGCGCTCCAAAATTTAACCAAGACTAAGGCATCCTTAAATATTTATAAAATCATAAATATCATGTTTTAATTCAAATAAATAAAAAGAATATTTTCAAAATTTCGGGAAGAGGGTTAGGGAGAAAATAAAGGGAAGCCTTCCTATATATAGGAGATGGAAAGCCCTGAATAGGAAGGATCAAATCTATGAAACAAATCCTCCCATGAATTAAATTGGGTTTGATCCAACCTTATTCCAAATCAATCACAAAATATTATCCTATATTATTAACTAATCTTTGAAATAGATTCAACTATCAAAATATTTTTAAGAGTAATTTAAATATTTATAGATGTGCATTTTTCATAAATGCAATATCTTCTAAAATAATATAACAATAATTTAAATCTAAACATAACACTTGATAATAATCAATTAATCCTAGGAAAAATTATATTCTAAAATTTGGCAATCTAAAATAGAAATAGAAATGGAAGTTATTCTCTGACTAGAAAATACTTAAAACTAAAATAAAATAAGTAGAAATTTTTCAAAAAGTCAAAAAATAGACTTACAAATCTATCCACCTTAGGTTAGACCATCGTATCAAATTACAATAGAACCTCCTTATATGAAAGTCACCTAATAGAGTTTAGAATTCAATGAGACCTATGTAGCAACCTTAACTACCAAATCGGTCAAATTAAAATAGGGACTCCTAGTCCTGACCATTCTTCTAAAATTGACTTACTCATAGTTGTGAATGAGCATTTCCTAGTCGCAGGCTCGTAGCAGTACGAATAATATGGTACAACCACGAGTTTGTACAATTTGCGAAGGCTGACCTGCATGGGCCACCACAAAAACTTGTCACGACCCGCACCCGCTTTTTCGGATACGAGACGTGTCCAAGCCAGCCTACGCGGTAGAGTCGGTGGTAGAACGCTGTCACGACCAATATGCTCAAAATCACAAAATAACTTTATTGCTCATTCACATTTCTAAATTGATTACAACAATTACAAGATTTATGTTGGAAAGAAAATACAATATTCTTAAACATTTAATGAATATGATGCCACTGCTATCTATTTCTAGGTTTATGTCTGCAAGTACACCCGTATCTCCCAAAGCTAAGTGAAGCCACGGTTAACCTGAAAAATGTTGGTTTTCAGTCAGGAATGGAACAAGCACATAAACCTACGGCAATGCGAAAACACAATAGAATTAACAAGACATAAAAATAACATATGAGAGATAAAAACTAGAAAGTAACTGACGACATGGCAAGTGGTGAAGAAGACAAGGAAAACAAATAAAATACAACTATCTATGTAATTTGAAATATCAGTTTCGACATGTGAACGGCTATGGATAAATCCGGTACCCTGCACGTGTCGTGTGCAGCTGCTATTCTCCACGAAAGACACGAGAGATAGTTCTGGGTAGTCCACATATCTACTAAGATATTTTCCCTCCCGACTAGTACTCATGGACTCGAATAAGTCACGAAACCCGAAAACACGACATTCAAGAAATAATGTAGGTAAGATCCATGACACTAATCCGTGTAAGAAGGTGTCAACAAGCAAGATAACATATGCATAAACATGAAATGGAAAGACTACTATGAATCGAAAGCAATCAGAAAGTGTACTTGCCTGTGGTCCATTGCTGGTGAGACCAATAATCTCGTTGGGTCGACGATATTCTGATCAGCCTTGGGTTGACACAAGGAGGCCCCAAAGTAGCAAGGAAATATAAACATTCTATTAGTCGTGGTCAAGAATAATATAAACTTAGAGGGAAGTTGCTTAAGGAAAATAATCTTATTGTCAATATATATACCTAAAAAATATTTGTAGCTGCGTAAAATAAAATATTTAAATAGTATTTAGTCAAAATAATCTGTAGTCTTAGCAAGTTTCAAAACATCATCTTAAAATATATAAAAGTCGACGACTAAAATATTTATAAACTAGTTTAGAGTTTATATATATGATAATCGAAAACGACAAACTACTTTATATATATACGTTCGAAATCTAGTAATGGACAAATCCTTAGTTTTGCCAATTATAACCTTTGAAAACTATATCCATAAAGTAACCAGAAATACTACAATGTTTTTAAGTCAAAAATCATATTCTAAAATACTATAAATAAAATAATATATATTAGAGATATTTTAATATATATATAAGGAACAATATTATTATTAGCAAAACCGATAGTATTTATAATAATAATTAAAACAAAGTAATATTATTAATAAGAATATTAATAACAGTAATGAACCATAATACTTAATGATAAAGTCAAACTAATAATACCAAAAATATTAACAATAATAATTTAACATTATATGTATGTAACAGTGTATGTATATATCTGCATACATTGTAATAAGCGTACATACTCTAGCAGAAATATGTATATCTACATAATATATTGAAAGTTAATAAATTCGTATAAGAAATCTTTAATACAACACCCACTAATTTAATTGTTTATAAAAACTATTATGTCTTTTCAACCTTATGACCCATTAATTTAAAAAGCACAAGTCCATAGAATACTTGAAGCCCAAATAGAAATTGATCATTGCTAGCTGAAACTTTAAACTAAGATTCTATTTATTAAAGCGTAGGCCTTAAGCCCAATTAAGTTTAAAATTATAAGTTAAAATTTACTTATAATAAATCTTCAGCCCAATCTGAGCCCAACCATTAAAATCTAAAAGGTTAATAATACCCAGAAGACTTTCAAAAGCCCAACAAACCCACATTCCCCTTTTGAAAAAATTAGAAGGAAAGTAAACGGAAAGTGAGAGAGGGAATCGAGGGAGAGGGAACTCACCCTGGGGTCGGCAGCTCTTGATGCTGCGGTGGGGGCCAGCGCAGCCCGCGGAGGACCCGACGAAGCTGGCGCCGGGACAAGGTCGAGACCGCGGTGAGGTCGCCTGCGATGCCGGCGGCTGGGAGCATGGCGGGACTCGTGCTCGATGGTAGAGGAGCCGTCGTGGCGGCGATGGATATCCACAGAGGAGAGGCTCGGTGGAGAACGCTCCAAGATGCGGCTCTCGACGAGATCTGGCACGGCGGCAGCCAATCCACGACAACCGACCCAAGAATGAGGCCTCGGCGGATCGGGGCGGCTTCGACGCATATGAGGGGTGGTGCGTGGGGATCTCAGTGCCGGTGGTGGTGCGGTCTCAGGTGGACAGCGTCAGCGGCGTGACACGCCGCCCGCGTAGAGTTCCTCGGCTCTCGGTGGTGCAACATGAGGGGGTGTGGCCCTGGGCGTTGTCGATTGTGGCACCGCTCACGGAGAGGGGCGCGACATGGCGCGGTGCTCCGACGAAGGTGCAGGTGAAGTGGCCGACTCATGGGGTCTCCATCGGCCATTGGCATGCTTGGCTCTAGCAGAGGTCGTCCGGTGGTAGGAGTCAATGGCGGTGTTGTGGAGGAGCTGCCTGGCCGGGACTCCGCCGAAGGAAGGTTAGGTCAAAGCTATAGTTCTCTTTTATATTTGATAGCGTGTCGTGTCCGGGTTGTTTTGACATGAAAAGTTTGTACTGGGATGTAATGAATGGAATGGGATATATGTGTGTTCACGGACACGACGACAAGGTAGTGGTAATGGTAACGTGGTGGTCGGCTTTGGTGTGCTGAATCGTGGGGGTGATGGGATCTACCACGTATGGTGATGTTTGGGGTGATGGTAATGACGATGATAGTGTTGATGACAGGGAGAGTGTTGCGACGGTGGGGCTGTGGTCTGCTGCGGTGTCGGGAAGAGACAAGGGTGGCCATGGTCACACTTTTCTCCTAGCAACGGAAGCACCTACGCTTATATATACATACATAGTATGAAAGGATTATTCTAATTCCGTTACTAGAAAATATGAAACCCTAACTATCATTAGTCCATAATATGATAAGGGGCAATCCGTGTGACCAAATTTGAATGGTTAGCTTTATCACCTATAGTAGGAGTAGATGTTGAGATTCGATTTTAAACGTAATGCCTTAAAATTCAAAACTACATTAATCCGATACACATGCGATATACGTATTCCTACCTTTATTATAGACAATCTATATCAGCATATAATTCCCCTACATTTAATAAAAGATAAACTTTTAAAGAATAATTCGAACTTAATCGAAATCCTGAAGAGTATAATTTAAAGGATTATTCGATATTATCAAATACTTTAAACCTTAATCAAATAATTGATAATAGATCAAATAACATTAGTAGTATATTGTCATAAAATTAATCTTTTCAAGATTTAAAAATAATTATTGAATCTATTAAATCCCAGATTAATTAAAATCGATCCATGATGATTTTTTTAAAGATAATACTAGCTACTATCAAATAATATTTGAAACATGTTTTATAACCCAAATCCTTAAATAATTAATAATAACAAAACAAATAATTTTACGAGCATATTATCGTAATTATCATAGTGTAAAATAATAACTCAAAAATTCTAGAATATATTCAAAAGAAATTTGAAAACCTTTTTGTCATCGAGAATACCTTTTATAGAATTTATAATTAAATAATATTTTCTAGCTAGAAAATATTTAAAACTATAGAAATAAATAAAAATCGGGAAGTGGGCTTACAACATGCCCCACACAAAATGCACCTTCTTGTACTCTATTTCAATTACACCACATGTAAGACACATCACACCTAAGATGTATACATTCCACCCAAGCAAGCACATGTCTTATACATGGTACCAAAACCAACCTGCACTCGCTAGTTGTTATCACTTAAAAATTCCAAATACTTACCTAACCATAATATATAGCAAGGTTTCTATACACATTATAGATTCTAAGCACTTGGCCACATATTCTACCTTCCCGGAATCCTTCAATCTCGTTGCTTAGTAATCCATGTTAGGCGAAGAACGAAATCCTTTTGAACCAAAATGTGTTAGTTATATTCGAACAAGAGATTCCTACCATTTTATTTATAGCATGGCCGATAGGGATGATGATTGATTGTAACAATCCTCTATAGAGTTATTGACCAAGAATGCCATGATAATATCTAACCTCACTTAGAAACCGAGACTATGGTCAAAAATGTCCAATATTCTTGTGCCTCTCCTTAGAAATTGTCTTTTGCAGAAGTATTGTAACCACGATTCTCACGGTTAGCCAACTTCTACAAGTTGGGTAGGACCTTGTCCCAAGAACACGTTACCTTGTAAGATAAAGAGCCAACGTGGATTCCTTTAACTACCCCCTCTCTCATTTTGAAAACCGCGTTACAATTTGACATACTTACTGTTCCTTCGTATTAATGTCGTTGTCCTTTGATATTAAGGTTTATTTTAATTTTGAGGACAAAATTCTTATAATTTGGGTAGGATGTAACCACTATTTTTGTAAAATTTCTATTTTATTTTATTTTAAACATTTTAGGTCTTTTTTGATTTATTAATAGTTTTGTAATTCAAGATATGAAAATCTTCCTATATATAAAAACTTCCAAGAACTGCTTTTTTGCTTTCTATAGGAGAATTAGGTAACATTTTATTTTTAATATTTAATAATATCCTACGAATAATGGTAATTTTTTTTGAAGTATTTTGATATTCATACTAAATTTTGGGTATAAAGAAACTATAAATAATTAGTAAAAAAAATTATTTATTTACAAAATGACAAACTAGTAAGTCCTTATTATTTTAGATATGTGATAAATATTTGGTACAAAATAAAACTTCTAAAAAAAGATTTGCTATATAATACTTTTCTTGAGTTTTAAAATTTTTTTCAAAAATATCTTTGACTTTAGGTATACACACACACACACACACACACATATATATATATATATATATATATATATATATATATATATATATATATATATATATATATATATATAACTACTACCTTTATTGATAAAAGAGGGTAATGAGTACATCCGACCTCATGGTAACAAAGACAAGGAAAGAAAATAGACTAAAAATACTACTCTAAAGCCCAATGAGAAATAGTCGGAAGATGGCGACAACTCGAAAGCGACTTCCGAAATTGTCACTTCACCTCCCGAACCAAGTAGTCCGACCCAGCACCACGTCCCTCATATCGATGCTTGTTCCTGTTCTTCCAAAGCACCCAAATGATCGCACCAGCCAATGATCTCCGATGATGACTGCCCTGATCCCGCCACCACCTTTGAAGAAATACTAGAAAGTCACTATGCATCCGTCCCTTGAAGAAATCCCAAAAAGCAGACCAAACCGACATAGCAAGATCCCCATGGAAAAATATATGCTGAAGAGTCTCCCCATGCCCAACCTGACAGCAATGACACCTGGAAGCCAGATGGAAGCCAATCTTCTGAATAATGTCATCAGTAGGAAGCCGGTTGTGACATACCCGCCACATGAGAATGCTCTACTTCGCCGGAATACACTTGCCCCATATATTAGAAAAAAGTGATAATGTAGGGTGAGAGATCCGACAACATCTCCAAGCCGAAGCCAGCGTGAAAGAACCTTTCCGCTCACCCCAAACCAATGAATCAGGAGCCGAAGAACAAGTCAGATTCGCCTCTCTGAGCTGCCCCGCTGCCTCTACTCCAAACTGCTCCAAAAACAAAGACAGGTCCCATCCAGTGGTTGTCCAAAAAGATCGGATAACTGGGCCACCATTATCAAAATTCCTCGCCCTAGAATCTCTGATCTTCCTTCCCCTATCCGAAAGAGCCCGAACAGTCACCGAACGTTGGGGAAGAACCACCCTTCTCCCAGCCAATCTAGCCGACCTCCGAAGCTCCACAGTGCCCAAACGTTGTGAAGCCGTCGAATCAGCACCCTCCCCCCCAACCCGATCCCCCATGCTGGCCAATAAATGTCCCGTCCGGCCGTAATCAGCAGACTCCCTCGCCTGTGTTCGACTCCGCACCCGAGTCCGTCTTCCTGTTCCGCTCCTGGTCCCAGAAGTCACTCCCTCAGCCGATGGACTAGCAACACTAACCAACCGAGGACCCCCCAGAATCCAAGCTTCGTACCTCGCTGAACCCTCACCACGCCCAAGTCTAAACGAGATATATGGTTCCGCCAATTTCCTCCCCCGTAAAATCCGTCGCCAAATGGGGGAGCACTTGGAATTCATAACCGCATCACGTGGATGACGCTTATAAAAATATTTTGATTTAAGAAGCTCCACCCAAAGACCCTTCCCATGCCTCTGAAGAACAGATGGCAACTCTAGAGGGGGATGAATAGAGTTTATAGCGATAATAGCCAATTAAAAATTAAACTCTTTTACAAGCTAATAATAATCAGAGTAAATGCGGAAATAAATAAGGATCAAGAAAGTATACGCAAACACAGCCGATTTTAACCTGGTTTCCCTCGTGGAGGACTAATCCAGGCCTGAGAACTCTAGCTCAGGATTAAATTCACTATTTGTGAAATAGTAGTTACACCCCGTGCCTTTTCTTCAGAAGAGCACGTTAACTTATTACAAAGGATCACGGTGGCGATGCTTGGAATTTTCCAGCGACTTCTTGAACTCTTGCACAAGACTCCTAACTGAGAAATACTGAGCACTCGAGGCTTAGGAAGCTTGTGGCTAGTAGATGAAGAAGGGTATGGCTTGTATTGAGCTTTTGAGAGAAGAGAAGAGAAGATTGGATGAATAAAAATGAGAGAATTCATGGCCTATTTATAGGATATTAGCAGGCAGAATTCGGCCAGAATTCTGGTAGGATTTTTCAAATATTTGGCCGTTGGACAACTAGCAACCAGCCAACCCTAAAAATTAGGGTGCTGGTTTTTAGGGGACAAAGTTCGGCCCGAACTCTGTGTGTAGGCAGAGTTCGGCCCGAACTCTGTCTAGAGAGCACAAAATTGGTCTTAAGGTCCAATGGGCTTATTTGGATGTGTGGAGCTTATGGATTTTGGGTAGGTTATAGGTTAAGTCTCAAGAGCTCAGAACAACTCAGCTTACATTAGTCTAGACTCAATAAATATAAAACTATAGACTCAATAATGACTTGAAATTGCAAAACTGAGCTGTCGTCTGACTTGAGCTGGATGTAGTCGTCGTGTGTCGTATTGAATTATTACAAGTATTATTTAGTCAATGTTATCAATATTTGGTTGACAGTAACTTTGTGTCAACAACCTCAACTTCCACCAAAGCTTCATAGAAAAGGCATCCATAATATCATTCAGGCACTTAATCCCGAGGCCTCCTTCGGACATAGTCCGAGTAACGAACCGCCATGCCAGCCAATTCCTCTTAGCTACCCCATCCTTGCTACCCCAGAAGAAAGCCGCAAACATCCTCTCAATCGTCCTGAGAACGGCCCGAGGAGGACAACTTGCGGCCAATGTATACATAGGGATAGATGAAAGTACATTCTTAATAAGGACCAACTTACCCCCAGGAGAAAGTATCTTGTTCTGCCACCCTATCAGCTTCGAACGAATTTTATCCAGCAAATAACTAAACATCCCCGCATTCCTCCTCCCGCATGTTAACGGGCAACCCAAATAAGAAAACGGCAAAGTACCGGTACTAAATCCGAAGAGAGTAGAAATAGTCCGAGTACGATCCTCACCCAATGGTGTTGCAGTATAAAATACAGATTTGGAATAATTAATCTTCTGTCCAGAAACAGCCTCATAGCTATGCAATACTTGCTGGAGAGCACGCAATCCAGCAATATCCCCCGAAGTGAAAATAAGAACATCATCCGCATAAGCCAAGTACGTGATATGCGGTCCCCCAATCGGAGTGTGAAATGAAGATCTCCTATTTGAGTCTTGAAGAAGCTTGAGGTTCCGAGAGAGTACCTCCGCAGCAATAATAAAGAGAGCCGGGGAGAGAGGGTCCCCCTGCCGGATCCCTCTGGACGCCGAGAAAAAACCAGTAGGAGCGCCATTAAGTAGAACCGCATACCGGGTATCCGCCAGGAGACGATAAAGAAGATCATAGAAGACCTCATTAAAACTAAATCTCAGAAGAACCCGCAGGAGGAAATACCAATTGGCTCTGTCATAAGCTTTCTGCATGTCCAGCTTAATAGCAACATTTCCACCATGGTTGGGTTCCCTCATAGAAGCCACCATATCCTGAGCAATAATGATATTGTCCACAATATCTCTTCCCTTAACAAAAGCACTTTGCTCTGGAGAAATAATTTTGGGAAGATATTCCCGCAACCTGCAAGCAATAATCTTGGAAATAATTTTGTTACAGAAATTACAAAGGCTAATAGGGCGGAAATCAGAAAGGTTCCTCGGGTGCTTGACTTTGGGGATAAGAAATAAGAAGGTATCCGAAACGGAGACCGGAAGGCGTGCACCCATGAAGAACGAACCAACGGCTTCCTCCATGTCAGCAGCAATAATATCCCAACAAACTGAGAAGAATCTCCCAGAAAAGCCATCCGGTCCGGCGCCACTAGCCGGGTCCATCCCCCGAACAAACTCCAACAGCTCCGTTCTGTCAAGACAACGAACAAGATCAGAATTATCCTCCATAGAAATGATGCTAGGGATGACATCGAGGAAGGCGTCCTCATCTAAAATAGGCTCAGCTCTAAACAGCTTTGAGAAGAATAAAGACGCCTCCATCGCTACCTCCGCAGTAGACCCAGTCTCTTATCCATCAGCCCAAATAATTTTCTGAATACCCGTCTTTCTTTGCCTGCTCCTGGTGCACTCATGGAAAAAATGAGTATTCTTATCTCCTTCTAGGTCCCATCTCAATCTGGCATTTTGTTTCCAGAAAAACTCCTCAACCTGGACCGTTTGCTTCAATCTGGCAATGACCTCCATCCAGGAAGTCCTCCCCCTCTCCGAAGGATGAAGCTCATAATCCTGCTCCGCCGCCAAGGCAGCATCCTCGGCCTGACGGACCTCCTGAAAAACGTCTCCAAAAGTAGCTCTACTCCATCCAGCCAGAACATGCCCCATCGTCCTCAAGCGCATGCCCAACCGCTCAAGCGCATCATAATGCCAGCAAGAATTCTACGCCCGAGCCACAATCGTAAGAAAATCCGGATGAGAAGTCTAAAAGTCGAGAAAACGGAAGCCTCTACGAAGAGGAGAAGAGGCTGGCTGGCAGGATATCAAAAAAGGAGAATGATTCGATTCTGCCGATTAAGATGATCGCAAGAAACCTGGACTACATCCAGCCAACTACCCGTCACGAGTAGCCTATCAAGGTGGGATCCCTGACAATTAAGCCCCGTCTGCCCATTCACCTAAGTATAGATGCTACCTCGAAAACCAACATCGGAGAGCCAGGCAGCCAACTGAAATTCGAGAAAATCTACAATGGCCCTCGTGTTAGGAGGTCGACCTCCAAATTTCTCATCCGGAGAAGCAATGATATTAAAGTTCCCGCCTACCGCCCAGGGCAAGATAATGTCCCTGGCTTGGACGTCCAGTAGGTGCCTCCAAAGACTCCTCCTCCCCTGTCGTGTCCCTACACCATGAACTATCGACAACCGTACCGGAACCGAAAAATAGCTCAGAGAAAGCTGTACCGTGATAGCCTGATCACAGGAGTTAAGACAATTGATCCCAAGACCCGACTTACAGAAAATCCAAATATTGTCCTTATCATTGCAAAAGCTATCATCAAAACCTAACCTCAGTTGATAAGATAGAAGCTTAGAAGGTATCACCTTGGGTTCGATAATGGCAAGAACCTAAATATAGTTGGTCCGACACAAGGACCTGAGACGGGATAAAGTAGCTATGTTCGTCGTCCTTCGAACATTCCAAATAAGGAATTTAACCATGGACCCTCTGGGGGTCCCGCCTAACCCGGAAAGCATGTGATCTAAGAAGTCGATCCGACTGAGGTGCCATCGACTTCCTCCGCATACCAGCCGTCTTCTTAAATGGAACCATCTGCCAGTCTTCTTCACGTCCCTCGGATAATAAGATGGAAGGTCTAACCTCGGGCAGTAAAACCATATCATCACCCGGAGATGAGTCATAGACTCAGACGGATAAAGGACCATGACCGGCCTCCTTCTACACCACCAAGCTGCGATCTTTAGTATCAGAATCAGCCGCTATAACTCCTTGTCCCAGCTGGCTATGAATAATAATAGGAAGATCTGATAAATCAATCGGACCCATACCCCGCTCAGGGCCTATATGCCCAACCAAACTGGAGCCTGGAACGCTGCATCCCTCCATCATGGGCTGCCCATCATCTGACCATAAAGCCAGCTGGCCCGAAGATGACTCCCCCACGTGCCAGGATGGGGGAACGAAATTTGTGCGATTATCATCTCTCTCGCACAATCCAGGCTGCATGGTCCCTATGCTATCATCACGCCCCTCGACGCGCCTCTACACCTGCCGTGTCCCCTGTCCTTTCTCACGCCTTGATCGTCTCCTCCGACGACCCCTGCTAATCCCATGGCCACCCCCCGAGCCATCCTTCTCACGCACCACGCCTGGAGAGAGGTCATCGGGGATCGACGGTCTATCAGCTACTCCCACGGAAGAAGGCTCCACCTGGGGTCGTCCACAAGCACTCTCAATGTGACCATGATGACCACAAGAGACACAGTAGAGAGGGCTCCGCTCATGGACAACTGGCTGCGAACGAACACCATCAGGCAGTTGGAAGAACATCTTATGTTGAAGTGGTTTGCTGACGTCCACTTCAACCAAAACCCTAGCTACTCCCGGCCTAGAAAATGATGCTGTAGCCCGATCAGTACTGAGCGGAGTGCCGAGACCAGATGCGATGGAAAGAACCGTATTGGTATTAAATATACAGTGGGGAAGCCCGGGGAATGCCACCCAGATAGGAACCCGAGGGTCCTCTCTCAATGGCAAAAAGTCCACCGACGACATGAATATCGCCATCGGAACCCGGCCAACGAACCAACAGTCCTTAGACTGCAGCCGGAGAAAGTCACTCTCGACATGAGGCCGTATAAGAACATGTTGATCATCAATAGCCTTCACGTCAATCAACCCCCTAAAACCCCGTGAATCGAAGGCCTTTCTAATAGCCTCAACCGGGAGTCTCCACCGAGCAAACTTGCCAATAAAGTCTAGCCCACACGGCGCCGTGAGGGCCTCCATATTCGACCGAGAAAAAACAACCACCTTCCGTCCATCGAAAATAATGGCTGGACAGAAATCTACCCTCGGTAATCCACCCGTCGACGCCGACACGGATCCGTCCACCACCGCGACGAAGGTCCGCGCCATGCCGCCCGTCCCTCCACTTACCACCTTCGACGTGGCCGCCGCCGCTGCCAGAGGTTCCACCCTCAGAGCGACCTCGTCACGGAGCGGCGACCCCCTGTGGACAGGGACAAATCCCACCCCCACAACCAGAACGTCGTCACCCGGAGGCCGTAGCCCCCCGCCGAGTCCGCCAACCGTTCTGCACCGCAGGGAACACCTCCAGCAGGCGGGACGCTCCCATGGATGATGACATACGGCCTGCGTCGGCCAAGGTGGCCGGAGGCCCCCGCCGATGAACCATTAGTCGGGCCGGAGCCCCCCGCCGGTTCTGCCAACCGTTTCGCACCACAGGGAACGCCTCCAGCATGCGGGACGCTCCCATGGACGACGGCATATGGCCTGCACCGGCCAAGGTGGCCGGAGGCCGCCGCCAATGAACCGTCAGGTGGGTCAGAACCCCCCGTCGAAGCCATCCCGTCGCCTGCAGATGCTCCAGCATCGTTCGCCGACGGGTCGCTCCCAGGGCCGACGACCCCCGCCATGAGTCGGCCAGGGTGGCCGGAGGCCCCCGTCGAAGAGCCATCCGGGGGGGGGAGGACCCTCCAGCCAAATCTATCACGTCGCCTACAGATGTACCAGTATCGTTCAACGGCGGGTCGCCCCAAGGGCCGACGACCCCCGCCATGAGTCGGCCAGGGTGGCCGGAGGCCCCCGCCGAAGAGCCATCCGGGGGGACGGAACCCCCCGCCAAATCCGGCATCCTAGAATCGCTCGCCTGCAAATCCGAATTTCCCGGTTGCCCTAACGAGCAGCCTGCAGGATCCAATATATATATATATATATATATATATATATATATATATATATATATATATAGGATATGTTTATATACTGTATAAAGAAAAATAAATTTTATTTTTAATAATTTTTTGACTGTCACCGTCAATTTTTGCCCGCGAGTCATCCTTGGAGAAAGAACAAGGATGCATTCAGAGCTTAGAAACGAAGAATTTTCTCATCCGCCTGCCAGATTATCGGGATACGATATTTGGGATGCTATAAAGGACAAGCCCTCCGTAATTGAAGATCCATCGAACAGTTGTGTCGAGGGGTTCGGACAAAGCCATAATTGGATCAAATAGAGTATCTTCTGGGACTTGTCTTATTGGAAAGATAGTCTTATAAGGCATAATTTTGATCTCATGCATATCGAAAAGAATGTGTTCGATAATGTCTTCAATACCGTCATGGATGTTAAAGGAAAGACGAAGGACAATCCAAAAGCAAGACAAGATATTGCCGAGATATACAAGCGTCCTCATCTGAACTTGTTATAAAGGGGAGCTAGTGGACAATTAACTAAGCCGGTAGCATAATACACATTGAGCAAGGAAGATAGATTAATAATTTGCAAGTGGATATCTACTTTAAGATTTTTCGACGGCTATGTGTCGAATTTGTCTAGATGCGTTGATCTCAATGAACGCAAGCTAACGGGAATGAAGAGTCACGAATGCCACGTATGTATGGAAAGATTACTGCCCATTGCGTTGAGAGAGTTGTTGCCTTCTTCTGTATGGGTTCGGTTGGCCGAGCTATCTACATTCTTCAGAGATATTTGTTCAACTAAGTTGACGATGCAACACATGGTTGAACTTGAGGAGAAGATTGTCTTAACAATTTGTAAGTTAGAGAAAATATTTCCTCCGGGCTTCTTCGACAGCATGGAGCATCTACCGATTCATTTAGCATACGAAGTCCATGTCGGTGCATCTGTTCATTATCGATAGATGTACCCATTTGAGAGGTACATAAAAATCAATATAATTTAAGTTGAATTTTATTTTTAACTACACTGATAATTTCTTTCTCTAGATACCTACACCACTTAAAGAAGAAAGTTGGCAACAAGGCTCGTACAGAGGCTTCGATATGCTAAGCATATCTTATTGAGGAGGTATCAAACTTCTGCTCCATTTATTTTGATTCTCATGTTAAGATAAATTAAAATAGACCTCAAAGGAATGACGAGGACATTGAGGATGGAGGTATATTCAATGTAAGGGGCAAGCCTATTGGGGCTAGTAAGAAATTGTGGTTGACTGACGATGAGTATGATGCCGCTCACCGATATGTCTTTTTAAATTGTGACATACAAGAAGTAAGAGATTTGGAGAAGTAAGTGACTACACATACACTCGTTATAATCTCTAATTTGGTAAAGTAACAGACTACACTTATTTTTTCTCTCTAACAGTGTATTTAGAGATGAAGTCCAAATGAAGACACCCGATATTACCGATGAAGGTCTTCAAAGAGAGGTTGATTGTACCTTTCCGTCATGGTTTCGCAAATATGTAAGTAACTGAGATAATAATTTATGTGGCTACTATTAAAATATATACATCTAAAATATTTAAATTATCAATATTTGTTTACAGGTTTTATTGCCTGAAACAACACTCGCAAATGATAGTATTCGTTATTTGGCATGGGGACCGAAGAAGCATACAAAGACTTGGCCAGGATATGTCGTTAATGGCTTCAAGTTTAAGGCAACTCAGAATGCTATAAATGTTGAATTTCTCAATGACGGTTTCAATACCAAGGATTCTGATGTTTGCATAAGAGGTACCATCTATGACAACGAGCCGAACTTTGACTATTTTGGAGTGCTTCGGGATATTATAGATTTAAAATATAGTGCCCCATATGATATGCATATTGTGATATTCAAATGTGAGTGGTTCGATATGACACCAAGTATTGGTTGGAGAATCGATAAACAATTTGGATTCGTCGATATAAATCATTGTAGGAGGTATAAAGGGTCCGACACGTTTGCGATAGCAAGTCAGACTGTTCAAGTCTACTATACAAGCTATCTAATGCGTCGCAGAGATCGATTTGACTGGTGGCCAGTATGTAAGATTAAATCTAGAAATACATTCAGCGTTGGAGACCCAGCATACTAAGAGGACCAGATCGAAAAATCCCAATACTTGGTACAACATTCAGATACCATGGATATTGAAAATATTGTTAAGGAAAATAGAAGGAAGGAAGAGGTTGATACACAATACTTAGTTGTCAACCATGGAAGAAAGAGGCATCTTGTCCCAACTATTGAGGATGAGGATGAAGAAGAAGAAGAAGAACTTGATGAGGATACAGATGAAGTCGATGATGAGGATGAGGATGAGGATGAGGATGAGGACGAGGCTGAGGACGAGGACAAAGACGATGGCGATGATTAGATTAAATATCAGTATATATTAAAAACACTTTCAATTATGTGATTTTAGTTTGACCTCATAAAAGCACTTATAACTAACTTATATGAATTCAGTTTAAACTTCTATATATTCTTGTTGTAGATGGCACTCCTAGTTGTTCTTTTCTTCGCGGCATCACTCGTCGCCCTGCTGATAGCTAGCACTCGTCGTGGTGGTGGTGAGGGACGTGGTGGTGCTGGTGTTACTAGCCGTGTTGGTGGTGGTGGTCGTGCTCGTGGTGGTGGTCGTGGTCGCATTCAGCCTTCCCGGATGGTGTCCCCATCTAGCAATCCTGACCCAGAGAGTACCCCGGGCACATACTCATCCCACCGTCAATCTACCCAAGGGCTATCGACACATTCGTCGATGTGGTCTCTATCCGCTAGCGAATATGTTTCGCCAGCGGATCCACCAGTGGATCCAACAGCGGCTGAGGGACAATGGGCCCCGGAGTACCCCTATATTCAGTTACATCCGGTGACTGGCGAGTACATACGCGGAGCCGCGGATCCGCCCACACTACCAGAGAGGCCGATGGGCGTGTTCCGACGAGAGCTATGGCCCGCGGGTAACATGTAAGTAAATTTAAGTTAATTTAATAAATTTGTTTTATTTATTCAAGTTAATAATCCAGTTGTTGCTTCTTTATAAGTTTATCCCGTGGGTTGCTACCAGACTTCTAGGGCAGATTATCTGGACCAACTACTTTGGCCCCTACGTCAATTTCTCTGAGGTGTCGCAAGACTTGCAGTACCTCTGGCTCGACGAGATGAGGGTATATATATATATATGTATATATATATGTATATATATATATATATTATGGTTAATTATTAATTACACTTTAATCAAACATTTTTATAATATCGTGATAATTGAATTTGTATGTCAGAGGACCTATTGGTGGCCCGCCCATCATGAGGAGGCGATCCGCAAGACCTATAGAAGCGCCGTCGGGAAGAAAATCTGGGATGCGGTTCATGACCTTCAATTGGCGCATTCCAAGAAGGAGTGGCTTCGGCAGGACTACTATGAGCAGATGTTGGAGAAGATGTATACTCCTGCCTTCAAGGAGAAATCGAAAAAAGCAAAAGCGAACCGACGGGCCGCTAGGCTACATACAGGAGGATCAAAGCCCCACATAGCGATGCATGCAGATCTGCTGAGATACCGCAAATTCATTCACTCTAATTCGTTACTAATAATATACTTAATTTATTAAATTCTACGAATATTTCGTATGCAGACCCAACAGGCATTGAAGGAGGGAAAATCTGCTGACTCGGTCACCATGCACGATGTATTCCAGCATGTCCACAAGAGGCAGAAGGACGGGAGCTTCGTCGACGAAAGGGCCAAGGCGATGGAAGTAAGTACTTACGTTTATGAGATTTATGTTAGAATTATAAGTATTCAGACAATAACTTAGGTAAACTTAGGATTCAGACTATAACTTAGGGTAACATAGGATTTAGATTATAAATTAGATAAACTTATAGTATAATAAACATATTCATTTGATAGGCTACGTATCGTGAGGCCCTTAGTCGGATTCAGCCATCTGCTTCCGAGGATGTCAGCGAAATGATGCCCGTCGGGATGCCCTCTTCTACGGCCACTCGCTATGATAACTTATTCGTAGATACCGTCGGGGGCTATAGGAAAGGGCACATGTATGGAGTCAGCTCCCTGGCTAATTTGTACTCGGCGATTTCGAGATTTCAACCTCCTCTGCCACCTCCCGCGGCCCCGGCAAACGATGATGTGAGGTCCCAGCTTGTGCATCTGAATGAGGCGGTGTCAGAGATTCGGACGCAGTTGTCCACGTACCTGCGTCCTTCTACTGGTGCTGCCGGTCCGTCTGCTCCCGGTCTGTCTACTAGTGCTGCCGGTCGTTCTAGTGTTGTCGGTCCTTCTTCCACTGGGTATCTTTCTTTTGACCCTGCTGCCCCTATCGTACCGCCTCCTATTTTGACGACCCTCCTTGGCATGATGACGTCGGAGTAGCTGTGCCAACATCCAGGCCATGTCTTCGAGGGATTGCTGCCGTACTTGGTGGACGAGTATATGAGTCGAGTGCAGTAGGGAGTAGCACCACCAGCGGACGATCGCACCCCTCGTCGTTGATGTTTGTATTTTTGGGATTATTTTGTTTGTGTTGGTGTATATTGGATATTTTGAAAAATGTTTTAAATATTAAATATTTGTGTGTTTTGTGTGAACAATTTGAATGCTTGGGATTATTTTGTTTGTGTTGGTGGATATTGGATATTGGGAATTGTGTATATTAGGAATGCTCAGTTTATTTGTGTTTTTGTGGGAATAATTTATGTGTTTTGTGTATGATGCCTGATTGGAATTGTGTATATTGGAATGCCCAATTTTATGCCTTTTTTTAAAAATTTCCCAGCTACCGATGGACTGGCGACCAATTTTCGACGGACTATCCGTTGCTAACTGGGGGATTCCCAGTTAGCGACGGATGCGCGACTAAAAGCCGACGGATTATCCGTCGCCAAGGTTCTGAAAATATGAAAGATTCACAGGACAGGGCCGATGGATATTCCGTTGGTATGCCATCGCTAGTAGTCGGTAAAACATTGGCGACGGATAATCCGTCGCTAAAAGGGCGACCGATTGGCGACGGTCTAGCGACGATTCACAACGAAATAACGACGGATTATCCGTCGCCAATGTTTTGGAAATATGAATAGTTCACAGAATCGGGTCGACGGATCTTCCGTCGGTATTCTATTGCGAATCCGTCAAAACTTAGCGACCATTCGCGACTGATTGGCGACAAAATTTGCGTATCAGAAACTCTCTGATACACATTTACCGAGTATATTTTGACGGATTAGCGACGGAAGTGGCGTATGAGATACGCAGTTACCAACGACATAGCGACAGATATGTCCGTCGGTAAGTGATACGTCATTACTTCTTTTGATACGTGATTTGACGGTAATCCGTCGGCGAGTCGTCACAAACTGCACGAGTATGGTTAACGACAGTCCGTCGCTAATTTGTCGCTTGGCGACAACTTTTCGACGGATTGTAGTTAGCGACGAGGCTTTTCCCGATGACCATTTTTAACCAATATCCGTTGACCATCCGTCGGTAATTACATTTAACGATGAATTTTTGACGGATATAGCCGTCGCTAATTCGATGAATTTTTGTAGTGTTTACAGTCTCTTTACTATTTCTCTACAGCGTTTCATGTATATTATTCTATAGCTTGTTTTATATTTTTTTTCATGTTATGAACTGTGTGAGAGATATATATTCGTTCTTGTCCTGACTGGATCTATTGAAAATATTACAGATGATGAGGATTGATGCGATACTTACTATAGAGCAGGCCTAGTTGACACAGGTGACCTGGACCCTCAGGAGGATCCAGTAGTCGCTGAGGACTTGCCACTAGCTTAGTTTAGACTGTCTTATTATCTAGCTTTATGAGACATTTGAGATTGTATTGAGATATTTTTATGGTGTGGTTTACACCGAGACTTATTATTCATATTTGTGACTCTCTGTTGAGATTATCTTATCTTATATTCCATCTTAGATATGGTGATTGAGTTGTACTTTATATATTGTTCTCCTTTCAGAGGGTATTCCATATTATGTTAGATGTTGTAACCTAGGACAGCGTTCTACCGTCGACACTGTAGCGTAGGCTGGAAGTACCCACTTCTCGTGCCCTTACACTGCATGCGGGTCGTGACAGCGAGGGCGTCGGCCTCCAAATTTTGTAAACGTGGCATATATTCTATAAAGAAACTTGTGAACGTGGAGATAATGTCGATGGCCGCCTGATAGTAAGGGATTAGGTCCTCATGACGGACCTTATATTACCCTCGAACCTGGCTAATAATTAGCTTCGAGTCCCCATAGTCTTCGATGTAGTCAACCCCCAACTGTTTAGCGAGTGGTAGCCCAATGATGAGGGCGTTGTACTCAGCAACGTTATTGGTACATGACTCATCGAGGGAGTAGGCACGATGGATGATCAGGCTATCGGGGGTAATGAGGACAACCCCCACTCCTGCTACAATATCACCTTTGGATCCTGTCCTTGAAGCACCATCAAAGAACAGTTGCCATACGGGGTTGTCTGAGACAACATTAGATTCTAAGACTTCATCGGGGATATCGTCGTAGAGTTTGACATCTCTGGAACATGGTGTAGAGCTAGAAAATCGGCTAACATTTGGCCTTTAACTACCTTCTGAGGGACGAACACCATGTCATAAGGAGTTAAGAGTATGGCCCAGGTGGCTAACCTCGAGTTCAAAGCCCCTGGCTTGGTCATGAGGACCCTGAGGGGTTTGATTCGGTAGATAACGTGGATCGTCTGTCTGGTCACATAGTGACATGTTTTCTGAATGGCGAAGAGTAAAGCAAGACACTCCTTCTCGACATGATTGTACCGGTGCTCGGCTCCAGTCATGGTTCTGCTGAGGTAATAGATGGCCTGCTCGTGTCCTTCATTGCTTTTCTTGGCCAGTAATGCCCCGAGAGAGTGATCTATAGCTTAGACGTAAAGTAGAAACGGTCTTCCTATTACTAGAGCCACCAGAACAAGGGGACTAGTGAGGTACTTCTTGATGTCATCGAATACTTGCTGACACTCTTCGGTCCATACAAAGGAGGCCCCATTTTTCATCAGTTTGGTGAAGGGCTGACATCGACTAGAGAGGTTTGCTATGAATCTTCTGATGTATGCCAGATGTCCTTGCAGGCCTCGAAGTTCAATAAGATTCTTCGGGGCAGCCATGTCCAGATTACCTTCATCTTCTCCGGGTTAATATGGATACCCTTCGAGTCTTCGTGTCTCGTACGGTCTAGAGGGTGCCCTTATGTACAATCACTCGCTCAAGCAGGCCCGCCCTGTAGTTGAGGGTACACTAGTGACTCTGTGCCATTATTCGGCGTGTAGGTCGAAGGCGGAGGCAATAGCCAACCTAATGGATATGGCGGACGCATTGCCTTAGAGTTGCAAAACCTTGAGAGCGGCATCCCAACTCTGGTCACTGAGGAGTTAGAGAAGATTGCCTCTGCTATTTCCCAATACGAGCAGCGGCGTCAGGGCTTGCTGGATCGCCTCGCAGAGATTGAGGCCAAGCTAAGCCAGGTGACTGGCATTGACGAGGTTCGAACCCGTCATCATAAGACTACAGAATCAGAGTGCCGGGCCCTTCGAGAGAAGATTTGCAAGTTGGAAGCGAACCTAGCTCTGGCTGAAGGTAATCCGGTGGAGTACAAGAACCAAAGGGAAGTTCTCCGCTAGCGCTCTGAGGATTTATCCTAGGAGAGGAACATCATTGGCATTCATCATGCTGAGCTGGCCCTTGTGCGCCAGACTCTGCCCACTTTTGACGATGAAGCCGCCCAGTGTCAAGAGGCTGAGCGTAGGGCTCAGGCATTTGTGGATGCCCAGAAGGCCCATTTGGATAGTCTACAGGGGAGCTTCGGCACCGGACTTCTCAATTTTGATTTTATTTTCTCTTTTTTTGTGAATTTCTCTTTGTGTGAGAGAATCTTTTATGTAATAGCAAATATATTTCAATCATATATGAAATTTGCTTTGCTTTCCTTTCTCTGTTTATATTTATACTTATGAAATCTGTACAAGGATGGGAATTCACACAAGGGAACGACTTTATTGGGGACAGGGTGTTTACTCAGAGGTAATATGGACGTGGGAAACACCGAACCTTTGTGGAGAAACTTTTCTTACTTATAGGTGATATGTACATGGTAATGATAATATATGGGGGCAAAGAACGACTCAGATGGACGTGAAGGGTTCTATAAATGAAAACTGTGGAGGATTGTCATGGAAAGGGTAATTTACTCAGAGGTAATATGGACATGGCAAGCATCCTTCTACTGGAATAACAGTTCAGAGGAAATATGGACATGGCTGTATTCTAGGGGGTTATGACAACTTTGGGGTTAACGTAACGGGGTTGACTACTCAGAGGTAATATGGACATGGTAGACACGGATACTTCAGAGGTGATATGGACGTGAAATATTTTCCATGTGGTTATGATGGCACAGAGTCTTCACGGGAGATGCAACTACTCAGAGGTGATATGGACATGGTAGATACACAACAAGTTGTAAGAAAGAAATCCAGAGGTAATATGGACGTAGAGGGCTTTACTTACTGAGATTTAGTGTAGGAGGGTTGAACAAGTTTTCAACAAGATCAGCGAGCATGCATGAGGGCGTAGGAGCTCCTATTGGCGTTGCTGATGAAGATGGGTTTCAGGGAAGTTTCATCCCTTAAGTCGATCTGGACGACCTCGTCTTCGATGGGAGGCTCTCGCTGTTCGAACCGCCATTCCCACTGAGAGCCAATGTGTTGAGCTCAGGGCCCTTTTTCGAAGAAATCGAGTGCCTGGTCTTCTTCCTCTGCGAGATCGTTTATGGAAACCATGTTGACGGATAGTACCTTCTGGAGATCCCGGCCTATACTGGTATCAGAATCCCAGGTTGAAGAGTCGAAAGAATGCGAGTATAGTGGAACCTCCGAGTTTGAACTCTCCAAGGTGGTCGTTGGAGTAATATACCCCAACCCCCGTTGAGTGCGTTGGTAGTAGTTCTGAGGCTTCCCCTTCGGAGTACGAACTCATAAGGGAAGCCGCCGACCCTTGCCGTAGTTCAGTCCTGTGTTGCTGTTCAGGTCGTATCCCATCTTCTGGATAAGATATTTGGCTTGAGTAGCATAGCGGTAGAACTGCATCTTGCCGTCTTCGGGTTCCGGTCCTCCTGAGGCTGGCCGCTGCGGATGTTGCAGTCGACCGAAGACGATAGGTTGCTCCTCTAGGTTCCTTGGCGGGACTAGGAAGTAGGAGCCTTTGGAGGGGACAACTCGGTTTACAAAGTTGGCTGTTGTCGCTTGCATTTGTAGAGCACATAGAGCGTTGTCTAAGAAGTACTTAGTGTTCCAATGTGCACATGAGTAATTCGAAGACAACTTTCTATCCCGAGGGATTACACATCTAATGACTGTGCCTCGGTATTGGCATAGACGTCATTTTGTAATTCCTCATGGACAAGAGCTGCCACGAAAGGAGGCGGAGGAGATTTTTGCTTCATCTTGATCACCACGGGAGGCACAGCCAGAGTACCCTACGGTTTTGAAGCGAGTGTCGGGGCCTTTCGGGAGATCTTTATTTGTAGGAGCTTCTGGCTTGATGTTGACGGAAGCGGCCATGCTGGAGCCTTGCCTCAGAGTTTGATAACCATGGGGGCTGGAGTAGGTGGCTTCCCTTTTAGTCGATCCCTTATTGGTCATTCCATGACGACTGTAGCTTCTGCTTCGTCATTGGTATCAAGGGACTCATCGTCCCAGGGGAGTAGTTTGTACCGATCGGCATCCATACATTATGCTTGGAGACCTCAAAACGGGTCAATATCAGTGAACTCCGTCTTGACGGTCGCATCACTAGTTATGTATTTCTTGTACTGGTAAAGGGTGGAGGGGACGATCATGTACTTTTGGATCCATGGCCGCCCAAGCAACATGTTGTAGTTTATGTCCGCATCGATGACGTAACTGGTAACCTCAGTGTGATGATCACCTATTTGGTACTTCAATCGGATCTTATCTAGTGGCTCACTCTTTCCTGCGGTGAAGCCACTGATGGTGGTGTTCGATGCCGTGAGACGGTACATTAGGATCCTTAGAGCTTGAAGCAGACTTTGAGGTATGATACTGAGCGATGAGCCCAGGTCGATGTGAATGCGATCGACCTTGATGGCACCCACGTATCCTGTGTAGTACAAGGGTCAGTTTTGCCGGTTATTCTTTAGTAGCATATCGTGCTGCGCGAAGGTGATGTTAGGATTCACCTCGACCATGCTATGGCAATACGGACTGTTTTCCATTGATTATAAAAGAACAGAACAATTATATCGGAGGACTGGACTTTTACTTCACAATACAAACTCGCTCATACAAAGAAAGCAAAGGGACGAAAACCTAGGTACAGCAATCTAAGTAAAATTGTTTAGTTTTTTCTGGGGGGTGACGGTAGAGGCTCGGGAAAGCGATGGCAGCTCTGCCTTACTCCTTGGATGATCGGACGTAACCTTGGCTCTGGTGAAGAAATGCTCTTGGACGTGTGGGGAGACTCCTTTGCGCCTTCGGTTGCTAGATCTCTGGATGTCTCTGTAGTGCTCTCTCTTTTTTTCTTCTGCTCTCTCTACTTACAAGGGAATGACACCTTGCTATTTATAGGAGTGGGGTGTGATCATTAGGGTTTGCAATGATTACCCATTTGGAAAAGTCGACAGCTTAAGAGTTATCAATCTGGACCGCTCATCTTGAATATAATAAATTTGAGCAATTAATGTGATTGTATCAAATCTCTGTGGACAATAAATGTTGATTGCCATGAATATTCGTGATTTGTGATAGCCTGCCATGTGTCCAATTTGCTTGATTTGATTTGATCTGGGCAATTATGACGATCGCAACAAATCTGCTTTTGTTAGGATTTGTTAGCACCCATAATTCCAGGGAAGATAAGACTGCCACGTGTCTCAATTGTCGGGAAGAGCGCCACGTGTCTCAACTGGACCGTCCTGACAGAGCCGTATATAGGTGGTCCTCTCAGCCGTATGAAGCATACAGTCGCATGAGGATGGGCAGTCGCATGGGGATGGGCAGCCGCATGAGGATAAGCAGCTACATGAGGATGGACAGCCGTATGAGGATGGGCAACCGCATGAGGATGGGCAACCACATGGGGATAGGCAGGCCGCATAAATGCAGCAGCCGTATGGAGTAGCCTCGGGACTTGGTAGATTTTGCCAGCTGTAAGGAGATTTTCTCATCTTTCCTAGGATCACGCCATCATGTCACTCATTATTACGTCTTTATGTCAGAGCTGTCGTAGCTGTTATTTGTCAGAACAGTCGTCAGGGCATTAAATGCAGCTGAATATAGAGAAGAACTGTTGAAGGCCACGTGGCTTCTTTCTGAGCCGCATGAAACTATCCGAGCCGCATGGACCCTTGAGCCGCATGGACTCCTGAGCCGCATGGACTTCTGAGCCGCATGGGAATCCTGAGCCGCATGGGGATCCTTCTGTCGAAGCCGCATAAGCCTTTCTTTATTCTTTTCCATTCTTCTACAAGACCCCTGTAGAAGCATGGAAAAGAATAAAGAAAGATCCATGCGGCCAAGGATCCCCATGCGGCTCAAAGAGCTCATGCGGCTCAGAGATCCATGTGGCTCAAGCGTCTAAGCGGCTCGAATAGTTCCATGCGGACCAGAGAGGAGACACGTCGCCCTCAACAGCTCTTCCCTTTGTTTTTGCTGCATTTAATGCCTTGACGGCTGATAGCTCTGACCAATGACAGCTCTGACATAAAGATGCAATAATGACTCTGTCATAATGGCAGACTCCTAGGGAAACGAAGGAAATCTCTGACACAATCCATCAAACCCCAAAAACCTTTATGCGGCCTTAACACGTGGACAGTCGCATGCGGCTCAGACAGAGGCCACCCCATGCGTCTCAGGCAGAGCCTACCCATGCGGCTCACGAGGTCTATCTTCATGCAGCTCACTGAGAAGCCACCCATCATGCGGTCGCCTACGCTCATGCAGCTCAGATCATCTCCATGCGGTTCAAATGTCCAGAGGCCACTCCGAAGCAGCCTGGACACGTGGCCAGCCTTATGCGGCTCGTTGTGGAGCAATCCTCATGCAGCTCAGATTTCCTAAGTGGCTCGTAGTTTTTGCCAACGTCCCTACAGCTAGCAGCCTAATAATAGTGGGACACGTGGCAAGATTCATCAATAAATCCTAACAACCAGGTTTAGTGCCATCCTCATAATTACTGGGATCAAATCAGATCATTTGCAATCAATCAAATTGAACACGTGGCAGGAGATCCGAGCTTGGCATAACAAATCATGAGGATTTATGGCAATCATCATTAATTGCCCACAGAGATTTGATGCAATCACATTAATTGCTCAAATCTATTATGAGCGGCCCAGATTTATTGATCCTTAACCGTCGACTTTTGAGAATGGACAAGCATTGCAAGCCCTAATGATGCCCCCCACTCTTATAAATAGCAAGGTGCCATTTCCTTGTAAAGGAGCAGAGAGAGAGCATACCCCCCCGGATCCAGAGAGCCAGAGAGAAAATATACAGAGATTGAAAGGAGAGCATGTCTTCATCAACTCCAAGCAGTTCTTCTACAGAGCCAAGGCTGCACCCGATCGTCCAAGGAGTAAGGCGGAGCTGCTGTCGCTTTCCCGAGCCTCTATCGTCACCTCCAGAATCTAAAATAAATAATTGTACTTAGATTACTGTACCTAGGTTTTCGTCCCTAGGCTTTCTTTGTACAAGTGAGTTTGTATTGTGAGTCTAAGTTCAGTTCTCCTACATAAATTGTTCTGTACTTTTACAATCAATGGCAAACACGATGGCGACTCTGCTGGGGACAAACTTCTCCACGGCTGAGGAGTTGGTGACGCAATCGGATACAGCCAAACTTGGCTCCACGCAACAGAAGTTGGTCGTCCGCTTCGACCAACAGGCGTTTGAAGAAATGCTCTCCGACGGGAGCGCTGGCCCGATCCAGAAGCAAACCCGCACAAAGAAGGCTCGCAGGGAGTGGAGGCCAAAATCATTTGCTCCTCCCCAGGCCTTGGACGGAGTACTCTCTTCTACCCAAGACGGCGAAGACGACTCATGCGGTCCCACGTCAAGCCATAGAGGACTCTGCTGTCCCCAAGTCCGACAGAGGAAAACACTACGATGCTGGACTTGCAGGGACAAAGAGTGGTTCTATGTGCTCCAGGAAGAAGCCGAACACTCATGCGGCCAAGATCGCCAGCCGCATGCATGATGCTCATACGGTTGAAACTTTCAGCCGCATGAAGAATATCCATGCGGCCAGAACTTCCAGCCGTATAGAAAAACCTCATACGGCCGAGACTTCCAGCAACACGAAGAAAGCCTATGCTGCTACAACTGCCAGCCGCATGAAGGCTGTTGACTCCAGCCGCATACTGCATGCTCCACACAGCTCAGGCTCAGTCTTCGATCGCCTCTCCTATGGTTCTGATCTCTCATGTGCCCAAGAAAATGTGTCTGACTCTCTGCAGCATCATTTTGACTCTTCCTATTATACGCCTTCAGGCATTCGAGTGAAGAAGTCAAGGGCAGCACGAGCTCGATGAGCTCAGTCGGCTGTCCCAACCTCTGACCATCTGAGCGCTCCACATACTGTTATGCGGGCCTCTGATGGAAAGTTGTACAGAACCACTCGAGTTCGGCCCCCGGCAGCAAACGGACAGAGTGGTTTCCACAAGTCTTCCAAAACCCAGGGAGCAAACATGGTCGTTCAAGACCCGTCTGACTTGCGTGAGGTTATCCTCCGCAAAGGCAAGGAAAGAGAAGAGGCTCTGGTATATAAAGAATCCTCCCACGGACATCACTGCACCCAAATCATCGTTAACTGCTGTTGCAACAAAGCGACAGCAATAGAAGACCGGCAACCTGTTTTCCAAATGCGGCAACGACCAAGCTCAGAGGACGAAGCGCCTCCCGTCGTCTCTTGCAACTCCACTCAGAAAATCCTCGCCGATGGGAGAGGGAAGAAGATAAACGTTTCCAACCCGAAGATTTTAATCACTGTGACTAAGAAACTGTCGTCTAAATGGTTGTCCACCACCAGGGTATTCCAAGGTACCCGTTCGAAGACAAAATCTACCACAGTAGGAGATTCATCATCCGCACCACTGGGGGTTACTGAAACAGGGGCTAGCACTCCTCATAACATCCATGATAATCCGATGTTCCAAGGAGATGAGCCCGAGAAAACAACTCTCCTGTCAGATACAGCAGATGTCGACGTCCCCGAGGACGTCCACGACTCTCAAGATGAAACAAGCTCTGAAGTTGGGGGTACTATTCTTTTTGAGTCCGAACCAGAGGAGAACATTCCCACATATCCCGATGACTTTTCGGTACAGGGGTATGACTCGGAGGAAACGTCCTCCACCGTTCCTTCCATTTCCTCTCATGTAAAGATGGTGTTCATGACGGACAGCAACCAAGGTGGTTCCAGTGATCACCAACGCTTCGACACTCTGGAGGCCATACTGCATGCTTTGGTCAAGTCTGTAGACGAGATCAAAGCGGCCCTTCCAACTCTCCAAGGAGGGACGCCTGGCCAAACAAGTACGGGTCCCACGATAAATGCGGACTCGAACTCAGCGGCACCGAACCTGAGCAATAATCCTCCTGAAATGACGGCTCCCACCGCTGTGGATGAGGCCAGGAAAGAAAGAAGAGAGGTCCAGGAGCTCCGAGCCATGTTTTACGCTCGAGAAACCTCTCAAGACCTCAAAATACGGCAACCATACCCTGCTGCATGGAGGGATGTCCCCTTCCTACCAAGATATAAGCCGTTCAATATCAATCCTTATGATGGCAAGACCTCCGCAAGTCGATACTGTCACGCCCCGACCCGGAATCACCCGAATCATCGTCCTCGCAGGGGCGTGATGCCGCATGAGCCTGAGTTGCGCTCGTGCAAGGCAAGATGACAAGTTCTCAAATGGTTATCTTTTGATTCGATATTAACAACGAAAGGAAACAGAGTATACAAAATAATTCTCTTTATTGATATCCGAAACTGAGGTTACAATAGCTTTCGATAGCCTAACAATATATGCCAGATTGGCTACAATACTCAGGTTCTCTCTTGCCCACAAAGGATTTCACCGTTCCATACATCATGCCTTCTATATCTCGGTCGCATCAATCCAGCTGCGTAGTCCGAGCGTCAATGCGATAGCACGCTTCAATGCGCTTCGGCATTCCATGCCTTAACACGTTCAAGCAACGCTTCGCCACGAGTAATCCATTTCCTGCACCCTGTATGAAGCTGGTGGGGGATCAGTACGTTCGTCCTCGCATGTACTGAAGCAAAGAATTATCTTTCAAAACCGACATTTTAATCTTTATGTTGATTCATGCAACTTAGCTTATGATCTTGCTATGTTCTCCTTAGGGTCAATTTCATGGCATCTTCGAAAGCGTAAAGCATTTATCATAGCAACATGTTATCGAATTGAATAGGCAACAAACAAGCAATCTCGTGTTTGATTCGTGGCGCGACTTACCAAGTCGACACATTCGCCCTTGCGTCGTCGCAAGGTGAATACGCCGTAATCCATCCCTGTCATGTTATTAGTGTCCTCTATTCAGAATCCGTCCATGCAGGATATACGCATAGCCTGCACTTCCAAACCCATCGCCCTTATCTATATGAAGGTCACTAGCTTTTCGGGCTAGAATGGACTTATATTTATCGAATCGAATATGTAAGACGACAATCACTCAGTTGTGGTTGCTAACCACAATCAGAGGACCCCCGAAGTACTCGTGTAAGTGGCTTATCACATTCACTAGCCAGTCGCTACCCGTCTAGTCGAAGTGCACCAACAATACCGATTATCGCAGTCCCTCCTAGGCCGAATGGTCCCAGCGCCCTGGTGATCACGTTCGAGGGAAGAAACACCCGTGCACGGGCAATAGTCTTTAAGTCCATTTGACCATGCAACGAATCTTATATTTCATACAACCAAGCAAGTTCGCTTATCTCTATTTCAATTGGCGCAACGCCCCAATGTTCTCAACGAACGCCCGAAGGCTGTAAACATTTCGAAGGGCACCATGCCGCATTATCATCTCGCATTTCTCCGTTATCAATTCTATGTTCTTACGTTTCATTCTTCGTTTTAATGTTTCAATGGCATCATGCCTCAACTCAATGCTCGTCAACCGAACGACCCGAAGGTCTCGAACACCTTTCGAGGAATTATGTCACATATCCGACAGTTCCGCCACATTCATGCCACAACTGTATTCTTTCGCAACGAAGCCATCTTTTATTATCCCGTGCACGTAGACACGTTCCGACCGTATTCCGATGTTCTATGACTTAGCATTCAATGTCCGTGGCTTGCGCACTAGGGCGCTCGCCTATTGTCTTTCAATGTTCTAGCCGTTCTAACTCGTGCGCGAAGGCACGGTATGGTTCGTGCACTAAGGCACTCGCCGAGTACAGTTATCCCATGTTATTGCGGCTTGCGCACCGAGGCGCTCGCCTTAGCGATATCCAATGTTCCGTAGCAACTTGTGCATTTGATGCACGTTTCATTTCAATTGTACTAACTTAGTGTTCGACACACGTTATGATTTACTTTCGATCGGACCACGCCTGTGGCGTCGATAGGTTAACTTTTAGCATACAATGATATATTTGACTTATCGAATGAAGGAGTAAAAAGAAGTCAATCCTCCCACCTTGAGTCGATTTGCCTTTGCCGTTTTGCCGAGCCGATGCGGCTCGATTCCCTAACTTTGTTGCACGGCCACTCTCCTAACTTAGCCATTCGAGCACTTCGTGCTTGTTGAATTATACATCCGGTTTGCCTTAGCGTGCCCAAGTCTCAGTCTGTCGCAAGGCGACAATTTGATTTCGCGGACCCCTTACTAGGTATTGCAAAATATCGACCTCTAATATTTTCCCGTCAAAGTATGACCTGCACACGAAACCAACTAAAATTAATACTTGCATCGATTCGGACTTGCGCCTTGGTCGATTCGATTTCTTAGAATCTTCGAGCCGATTCAACGCACTCATCCTTCGGGGCAACGCGGCGCTTCGCTTCGATTCACTCGATGCATTCTTAGGGAAAAGGCAACTCTTCGCATCGACATAGTCCGATGCATTACTCGGGTCGACGTAACTCTTCGCATCGACTTAGTTCGATGCGTTGCTCGGGACAACTTAACTCTCGTATCGTTTTGCATCGATACATTCCTTTGGGTCAACGCGACTCGCTGAGTCAACGTTTCAGCGTAATGCGCCGTGCAGAACGGGGCATTACAGAATATACCACTCAAAACAAGGTTCGTCCTTGAACCAAAACCAACACTCCGACTAAGTGTTTTATCGATCGTTTCAAGATCTCGCCCCACAAATGATGTTCGATTTCATAATATCTCGCAAGCTTTTCACTAGCATTTCAAAGTCATCCCTGCAGCTCGATTTGAATTTGGATACAACTCGATTTGGATTCGTACCTATATTCAAGGCGTCCCGAAGATATGTGTATTTCGACCAAGTCCAGTCGTAGCAAATTGGAACAAAGGTGACAGGTAAATTTCAATCCTATGCTTGCCATCTCGTACTCTCGATCGGACTTATCCATAGTACTTGTTCTCGCAATTTTATTGCATAACGCTATGCAATTCAAAATCGCATTTCTCATTACGTATGTTTCATATGGACTACCAACTCTATGCGTCGCGTCAAGCCGTCGCGCATCCAATCACAACGAGTCTCTGCAACGCCTTGCGTTCGACGTCGCTGTCCAACTATTTCCGAAGTCTCGCTTGCAACTTGTCTCGATACGATTTTCTTCGTTGACTTGCAAATGCATCAACATTCAGGGCTACGCCCGCTAGGTTACTTTCCAAGGCACCGTGCTTAGATTCTCCCGACGCAAGTTTAAATTGATATTGCACAAAGGCCACAATCTATCCGACACGAAAGTTTACATCAAGGCGATGGTGCTCAAGGCAACGATCGTCTTGACACGAATATCTTAACGACGCATCTTACAATCAATTTCCTAACGAGTAGGAATTCACTAGCCAAATTCCCAACTTATCCGTCTCGCAACATCGAACATAATTTCGATTCACGCAAGCTCAATTGCAAGGTGAATCCGAATCTAACAACATGACTCGTAAGTCATTTTCCTTACCATTCCCTCGCGTGCATAGCACGATTCTCGCAATCGCCTAGACTTATCGTCAACATGCACCGTGTTATATTTGTTATCGGTGCAATCCCATATGCGATATCGCATGGGTCATCTTACGGTCTGCAGCATACAATTTGATTTGGCGGTCAAGTCTTCTAGGGTCAGCTGCCCCGAAGCTACGCTCGATAATTGTGGATCATTAACGAAGGACAGTTTAATACGAACCATGCTATATCTTATTTCGGAGCCAAATCACGTTCCGACGATTCTATGCGAATACCCAATTTCGGACACAACCATTTCTATCGGCGCAACTGATGCACAACTATCCTCCGAGTCAAGTCATGCACTGCCGTCGATGATTCCGCAATTTACGAAACATCTACTCGTATCGAATTCGAGTCTATCTTATTCGCGGGTCGACACACGAGATGCTATATGCATCGAACAATCGTCGATGACTTATAGTCTCATCTTTGATCAATCACAAAATTTACGATCAACCAAGTTCGTCCATTCTTGTATAGTTACTTACAAAAATTTTGATAGCGCAAGGCGTACTCCATTTTGCATTCCCACATCGTGCTTACGTTTCCTTACGTATCGATCTTGATAGTTCATATCAATTTCGATAGCAAGAGGGTCGACTTCGAATCCGTTTCCAACGTCAACTTAACTCGCATCGCATACATCCAAGTTTGCAACAAACTTTTCCATACGCATCAACTCATCTTTCGATTTGCCGTATCCCGCTATACTTTGATCACGTAACCGAGTTACCGATTATCCAACATCGTGCCCTCGAGTTATACGATTTCGCCCTCTAAGTTTTGCGTGTTTTCAGTCGTACTCAAATTAGTGTCGTTGTAACTTAACCAACTATTTCATAGGCACAGTTTCTCACGTCAACCAACTTTCTTACCGAAGTCGCACATCGTGCGATTCAATTACAATTCGCATCGCCTAACATTTCTATCGAAATTGCAAGTCGTGCGATTCGATTCGTATCGCCTAATATTTCTACCGAGATCGTAAGTCCTGCGACTCATTTGTAAGCTCGAGTATTCCTTTCCCGTCGATCCGATTATTGCATCAAGGCATAATCGTTTCGCTAGTCTCGGTCGTCCGACCAACTTATAACTTTCGTCCGACGTGTCGTTCATCGATACGAGTCTCACCTTATCGTCCCAACCGATTTTTGAAGAACACTTGCATCAACATGCATCGCACAAATTTTCAATCGAGTCTCAGTACTCACCCGTCTGTTGCGGACAAACCTTCCGCAATTCTCACAATACGCCGATGCAATTCATCGCACAAGTGGTATCCCATATACCACTCGGAATCGAGTCATTCATCGCCTACGTGGTATAGCATATACCACTCAAAATCAAGTCATTTCCCTCGTACTATACTTAGTATAAACCGACGATCTCTTCCGACTTACGATTTTCGCAGTGATCGTGCATGATCACAACCGTAACTTTGATTTAAATCAAATCCGACACAATTCGGCCAATGCATTCATTTGCCAACACGAACTCGGTGCGCAACCGAACCGATCTTATTTTCTCGATTTATAACTTTTGTTTTCTTCCGTTTGCATCTTGTGCAAATTTTATTATCGATATCCGTTGCATCTCATGCAACGATTTCATTTTGATACGCGTTGCACCACGTGCAATATTTTACTTTCGATACGCAATGCACATCGTGCACAAACTTATCTTCGACATTCATTGCATCTCGTGCAACGATTTAATATTTTATTTTTGACATTCAAAGTAAATGCTCAAATCCGTTTCAACACATTCGATATTGACTTATCACTTTCCATCGCAACGCGCATTCGAAATCGATATGTGAATCCGTTTCAACACATTCCATATCAACTTTCTTCGACTTTTCAACGCATCATTTACAATTAACGCGTGGCAATTGCTGCAGCAACATTCTACGACTTTCATTGTATCGATGCAACCAACGTTTCTCATATCGATTGTTGCAACCAACGAATATCTCGATTTACAATTCCGACGTGTTGCATCCATGGCAACAAATTCTCGAATTCATATCTTGCAACTTGTTGCACATTCAGCGACAAACCTTCCCGACTTTTCCGTAACACCATGTAATTTCCAAACAACACGCGACAAAATTAAATGGTTGTATTAGACTTATTGTATGGAACCTCCAGTACGGCATCGAGTAGAGTCAAGAGTGGTTTCGATTGGTGGTGGGCAACTTTTTGAATGGAGATGAAGCAAACGTCCAGAAGAAATTGAGCCTAGAGCTCTGATACCAATTTGTCATGCCCCGACCCGGAATCACCCGAATCATCGTCCTCGCAGGGGGCGTGATGCCGCACGAGCCTGGAGTTGCGCTCGTGCAAGGCAAGATGACAAGTTCTCAAATGGTTATCTTTTGATTCGATATTAACAACGAAAGGAAACAGAGTATACAAAACAATTCTCTTTATTGATATCTGAAACTGAGGTTACAATGGCTTTCGATAGCCTAACAATATATGCCAGATTGGCTACAATACTCAGGTTCTCTCTTGCCCACAAAGGATTTCACCGTTCCATACATCATGCCTTCTATATCTCGGCCGCATCAATCCAGCTGCGTAGTCCGAGCGTCAATGCGATAGCACGCTTCAATGCGCTTCGGCATTCCATGCCTTAACACGTTCAAGCAACGCTTCGCCACGAGGAATCCATTCCCTGCACCCTGTATGAAGCTGGTGGGGGATCAGTACGTTCGTCCTCGCATGTACTGAAGCAAAGAATTATCTTTCCAAACCGACATTTTAATCTTTATGTTGATTCATGCAACTTAGCTTATGATCTTGCTATGTTCTCCTTAGGGTCAATTTCATGGCATCTTCGAAAGCGTAAAGCATTTATCATAGCAACATGTTATCGAATTGAATAGGCAACAAACAAGCAATCTCGTGTTTGATTCGTGGCGCGACTTACCAAGTCGACACATTCGCCCTTGCGTCGTCGCAAGGTGAATACGCCGTAATCCATCCCTGTCATGTTATTAGTGTCCTCTATTCAGAATCCGTCCATGCAGGATATACGCATAGCTTGCACTTCCAAACCCATCGCCCTTATCTATATGAAGGTCACTAGCTTTTCGGGCTAGAATGGACTTATATTTATCGAATCGAATATGCAAGACGACAATCACTCAGTTGTGGTTGCTAACCACAATCAGAGGACCCCCGAAGTACTCGTGTAAGTGGCTTATCACATTCACTAGCCAGTCGCTACCCGTCTAGTCGAAGTGCACCAACAATACCGATTATCGCAGTCCCTCCTAGGCCGAACGGTCCCAGCGCCCTGGTGATCACGTTCGAGGGAAGAAACACTCGTGCACGGGCAATAGTCTTTAAGTCCATTTGACCATGCAACGAATCTTATATTTCATACAACCAAGCAAGTTCGCTTATCTCTATTTCAATTGGCGCAACGCCCCAATGTTCTCAACGAACGCCCGAAGGCTGTAAACATTTCGAAGGGCACCATGCCGCATTATCATCTCGCATTTCTCCGTTATCAATTCTATGTTCTTACGTTTCATTCTTCGTTTCAATGTTTCAATGGCATCATGCCTCAACTCAATGCTCGTCAACCGAACGACCCGAAGGTCTCGAACACCTTTCGAGGCATTATGTCACATATCCGACAGTTCTGCCACATTCATGCCACAACTGTATTCTTTCGCAACGAAGCCATCTTTTATTATCCCGTGCACGTAGGCACATTCCGACCGTATTCCGATGTTCTATGACTTAGCATTCAATGTCCGTGGCTTGCGCACAAGGGCGCTCGCCTATTGTCTTTCAATGTTCTAGCCGTTCTAACTCGTGCGCGAAGGCATGGTATGGTTCGTGCACTAAGGCACTCACCGAGTACAGTTATCCCATGTTTTTGCGGCTTGCGCACCGAGGCGCTCGCCTTAGCGATATCCAATGTTCCGTAGCGACTTGTGCATTTGATGCACGTTTCATTTCAATTGTACTAACTTAGTGTTCGACACACGTTATGATTTACTTTCGATTAGACCACGCCCGTGGCGTCGATAGGTTAACTTTTAGCATACAATGATATATTTGACTTATCGAATGAAGGAGTAAAAAGAAGTCAATCCTCCCACCTTGAGTCGATTTGCCTTTGCCGTTTTGCCGAGCCGATGCGGCTCGATTCCCTAACTTTGTTGCACGGCCACTCTCCTGACTTAGCCATTCGAGCACTTCGTGCTTGTTGAATTATACGTCCGGTTTGCCTTAGTGTGCCCAAGTCTCAGTCCGTCGCAAGGCGACAATTTGATTTCGCGGACCCCTTACTAAGTATTGCAAAATATCGACCTCTAATATTTTCCCGTCAAAGTATGACCTGCACACGAAACCAACTAAAATTAATACTTGCATCGATTCGGACTTGCGCCTTGGTCGATTCGATTTCTTAGAATCTTCGAGCCGATTCAACGCACTCATCCTTCGGGGCAACGCGGCGCTTGGCATCGATTCACTCGATGCATTCTTAGGGAAAAGGCAACTCTTCGCATCGACATAGTCCGATGCATTACTCGGGTCGACGTAACTCTTCGCATCGACTTAGTTCGATGCGTTGCTCGGGACAACTTAACTCTCGTATCGTTTTGCATCGATACACTCCTTTGGGTCAACGCGACTCGCTGAGTCAACGTTTCAGCGTAATGCGCCGTGCGGAACGGGGCATTACAGATACATCACTTACTTCGAGGTCACCACCGACCATCTGCCCCATGACGATGCCATTCTCACACGTTCATTGGAGCATTGGAAGGAGTCGCCTTCAACTGGTATCGCAACCTGCCGGACAACTGCATCCACTCCTTCGCCAGCTTCAAGCACATGTTCTTGGAGAGATTCTACGAAGTAGGACAGGACATCACGATGTCCACCCTCATGGACGTCGTCTAAGGGAAGAAAGAGCTGACAAGGAACTATATTGAGCGGTTTCGCCAAACCGTAATGAAGCTGCCGTCTGATAACCCGGATTCCTCCTTGATTGAAATTTGCCAAAAGAGATTGCTCGCAACAATCAGTCTCTGGATGGGCAAAAGTTAATTTAAGGACTGGAAGACGTTTATCATCAGTGCCACAAGTGGCGAAGAACGATTGAAGAAGGCTCGCCAACTGGGATTACACATCTCGGAGGGAGAGAACAAGGGCAAGCGTCCTAATACCAACAACGACAATGGGAGTAGCCCCTCCAACAATCGGGACAACAGGGGTAAACAGGCTATGGTGGCCGATACAGCCCAGAAACCTGAGTCAAAACCGACGGACAAACAATGGCCGCAAATGACCTACTCCTTCGAAGACGACCACGTCAAGCCCATCTTAGACATGCTCATACAAGGAGACAGAATTCAGCTCCCTCCACCAAGACGGGAACCTCGGCCGACAGAAATGGAGAGCCCAAAGTACTGTCATTACCACCGCTACGTCAACCATGCTACACACGACTGCTACCAACTGAAACGATACATCCAACATCTTATCGATTCAAATGCTCTAGCCATTGATTTCGAAGAGGTAACCGTGGTAGCCAATATGGTGTCAGTACAATTTGGCAGCTTTCCTCCAACTGAAGCTCAAGACGGTGTGGTACCCATCCCTCTGGCGACAATGGAGATTGCTAATCTTCTACCTCTTCGGGATCAGGCTCCTGGTCTAGTGCCCCTCACCACATCACGAGGGGAGATCATGTGGGTCCATCCAGACTTGGTATCTGAAGTGACTCAGTCCACACCATATTCCATTCGCAAGAAGAAGAGTGGAAAAGTCAGATCCTGCTGCACAATCTCGGCAGATATCAAAGAAGTCACGGCTATCGTTACTCGGTCTGGGGCACAATCCCAACCTGTGGCTGAGAACTCGGCTGAAGATCACCAGCCAGCTACCGTTGACACTCCAGGACCTTTTCAGCCTCCGACGACCGACAAGCCTAGGCCAAAGGAGACTCGCTTTGACAAATCCCTCCGAAAAGAGGCACCTCAGGGGCTGGATAGGCCCTACAACTTCGACATCTTGGCACAATTGGCCAACACACCGGCCAAATTGTCATTATACGAGCTCCTGAGACTCTCAAAGGATGTTCGTACGGCTTTGAGCGATGCACTCCAAAATACCGACGCGTACCTGGATCAGGTCAACCTCACAGGAGAGAGCCCGCCTGCAAATCTCCAAGACAGCGCTTGCACAGGAGCGATGCCCAATATTGTCTTCACTCCGCAGGATATGCTCATCAAAACCAATCTACATGATCGTCCGTTATAGTACATCGAATACATCGGGGACGTAAAGGTTGACCGGATGCACATTGATCCTGGTTCTTCCATAAGCATCATCCCGAAGGGTCTGTTACATCATCTCCGTATTCCTATGCATCACCTGACGCCAACAAGCACCACCATCAGCGGTTTTAATTCGGGCAGGAGCTACCCAATTGGAAAGATTCGCCTAAAGTGCCAAATTGGCGACCTCCAGTCGGAAGTCACCTGTTACGTCATAGATGCGGATACTTCTTACAACATCCTCTTGGGGTGCCCTTGGATACACGATTATATGATCATACCTTCCATGCTGCACCAATGCTTCAAGTATGTCAACAAACACGGCTTTGTGAGGACAGAATTTGCCGACATCGATCCCTTCAAAGGAGTCGAATCCTACTACTCGGATTCCTGCTTATACGAGAAGTCGAAGAGGCACCAGGATGAAGACGTACAAGCTCGAACTGAGACGGCCTCAGGATTAGAAGAACCTCTGACGATCCACCTTCAAGCTCGCAAACCTGGCAAGTCCGCACCCCTTACGGCCGCTCTGCGTAAGGACGCAATCAGCCTATCGGCACAGGAAGGACAAATGATAATCCGGCTGCCAAGGTTCGGCCAAGCGCCAAGATCCACAACGGAGCCACCGACAATCAGGCTACCGAGAGTCGGCCAGCCACAAGTAGAAAAGCTCAATCCCTCTGACAAGCCAATGACGATACATCTTTCCAAGAAGAATCGTCACCCCAATACAAAGTCTGGGGCTTCTAGCAGGCCAACAACTCCCCGTCTAGCATCAGGTATCAAACTGGAGGTCGCTAGTTTGCCAACAACTCCACTCTCGGCTCCACCAGCTGAACCCCTGACGATCAAGCTGCCCAGGTCGTCCTCTCAGTCTTCATTTATACAAGGGGTAGCCGAAGAAGAACCGGAGCTAGCCAAGTATGTGGCTGCCCACACTGATGTTCCCTGCGTAGATGATGTAATCCCGCTAGAAAAGATACCTTACTTCATAAATAAAGGGCTATCTTTGAACTACCTCGAGCTTAATAAGCTTTGTACAATGTATGCTACGGAACACGGTATAGGCGCTCACCTACACACACAGGTGACGAATGTTTACACCGCAAACCAACTTACCCCAGTGGAAGACGCTTACCGCATAATCGAGGGAGGGGACCATCCAATCATCTTCGGCCGGAAGGACGACCCACATCCCTTCACTATAGAGAAGGTCGATCTCGAATCAGATGCCGGAAGACTGCATCTTTACCTGTATAGCCCCTAATCCAAATATCTTATACAAAAATAGGGGTATGATCTGGAAACTACGCCAGGTTTGAACTACGGCACTGGTCGACGATTACCTTTGAAGCCGCCAGTCCCGGCTGGGAAACCACGAGACTACTACAACAAAACCAGATGTGGGCTAAGTTATGTCACACCCGCGATAACCCCTGAAAGCTCAGACGAGGAATGCGACCGACATTTACATTCAACCGAGTCACCAACTTCTGATTCGGATACCAGCATCGGAGACGTATTCAGACAAGTCCTGTCAGTCAATATGGCATTCGCCGACGCTTACGAAGAAGATGAAGACATTCCTGAAATCCTCGAGTTAGAGCCGTGGGCCCAACAGCTGGATGCACAATGGGAAAAGCGGTTCGAACAGAGAGAACCTCCTACTGAAGATGAGGTTATGCAGGTCGACCACGGCAGCGAATCTTCTCCAAAATCAATCTTCGTCAGTAAAAGCCTAACAGACGAAGAGCAAGAATCGCTGCTGGAACTTGTCAAAGAATATATTGATGTGTTTGTCTGGGGTTACGAAGACATGCCAGGACTAAACCCCGAAGTTGCCTTTCACAAGCTCAACATTCGGCCAGAGGCAAAGCCGGTCAAACAACAACAGCGACGCTTCCGCCCGAGCATCATGGATGCGATCGAAGCCAAAGTCAATAAACTGATAGCCAGCGGCTTCATTCGTAAGAAACAACATCCGGATTGGGTCACCAACATAGTACCAGTCCTCAAGAAGAATAAGAAGATTCGAATCTGCATCGACTTCCGTAATCTTTACGAGGCATGTCCCAAAGATGAATTCCCCCTCCCTATCACAGACATCATGATCGACAACAAATGCGGTTTCGAATGTATGTCATTCATGGATGACTTCTCGGGATACAACCAAATCAAGATGTCTCCTAACGACGAGAAGCATACATCATTCCGAACACCGATTGGCACATACTGCTACACAGTCATGCCTTTCGGTTTAAAGAATGCTGGCACCACATATCAAAGAGCCATGAGTATCATCTACATAGACCACTTACACAAGACTGTGGAGTGCTATGTTGATGACATCGTCGTCAAGAGTCGCTATAAGGGAGACCATCTGCAGGATCTGAGGACGGTATTTGACCTGATGCGAGCACATAACCTGAAGATGAATCCCATAAAATTCTTCTTGGCCGTATCCAGCGAAAAATTCCTGGGTTTTATTATTACTGCCCAAGGAATCCACGTAGATCCAGAGAAGACGAAGGAAATTATGGAGATGGGTCCTCCGAGAAATCTCTGCGAACTCAGAGGCCTTCAAGGTAGGCTAGCTTACATCAGGAGGTTCATTTCTAACCTCTCCGGGCGATGTCGGCCATTCATCCATCTCATGAAGAAAGGTGTCTCGTTCGTATGGGATGAAGAATGCCAACGTGCGTTCGACAGCTCAAAGAATACTTGTCGAACCCACCAGTCCTAGTGGCCCCTATTGCTGGAAAACCATTATTGCTATATGTACGAGCAATAGAGCATTTCCTCGGCGCTCTGCTGGCACAAAACAACTATGCGGGCCATGAACAAGCTATATATTACCTCAGCCGAATGATGATTGGGCCAGAGCACCGATACATCGCCGTGGAGAAGGAATGCCTCGCCCTGGTGTTCGCCATTCAAAAGACGCGGCACTATGTCACACGACAAACCTGTGAGCACCCTGAATTTCGGGTTGAAATTTTTCATTTTATTTTATTTTCCTGATTATTTGGTTTTGATAATATTTTATTTTATTTATTTATCTGTAAGTGTACTTTCCCGTGCCATTGATATTTGGAGTATCAGGGATGTTCAACTCTGGAAATCTTCTTTACGGGTTTTGGAGTGGACATGATTACCTTCATGACGGTATATGGTGTCCCACCCAAACTTGTTCCCTTGTGCTCTTTCTGCTTCGCTGAACTTCGGGTCAATTTAGACCATTTGATTATTATTTATTTTCCCACTCTTTTTCTTGATAATTTTCAGCGCGTTACCATGACATTTAAATTGGGAGCGCAAGACCAGTCAGTTTCCTGAAACCAACTCCTCATTGATGATCTACTCGAGACGCTCGTCACCCATGACCTTTGTTTCCCACTCATTCATGTCATTTTGTGCTCCATTTGATTCGCACAACTTTCCCGACACGTGATCCAATTTTATTTCACTCCACGGCGTTACATTCATTTTCCAACTTGATTTGTGGGTCCCCTGTCGACCAAAACCTGTCAGCCCCAACTATGGACATGGCCCACTTTGAGCCTACTATCCGTCCGCCACTTGTGTCCCATTTATTGGAATCCCCATGTGCTACTTATTTACACATGATCATCAACGTCTAATTTTAATTCAATTTTTGCACAATGTCCAGTTTTGACTCAATCCGGCTTCACCGAGTCCAGTCCAGCTCCATGATTTTCTCCATCATGACACCCTCAACTTTCTTGCCTAAAAATATTAAGTACTCACTTTGCATATTTTTCTATATTTATTGGAAATTTCTATTTTAATTAATCTCCATTGGAATGACCAATTTTCCTATTTTAAATCCTAGCCACTTGATCCTCTTAATAAATCCTAGACATCAATTCCTACATGGAACAAACCCCCCCTAGCAGCCGGCCCTAACTCCCAAAAAAATTTCTCTCTCTCTCTCTTCCTCTCTCACATTTAATTTATCTCATTTTCTCTCTCCTTTCTTCATTATTCCCACAACTTTCCTACAAAACCGACAGCAGCATACTACACGCCACCACCACCATTGCTCGACCACCACATCCACTCCTCCTCCGCCTGGCATGCCCGACCTCCGGCCACCCCCTGGCCGTGGCCTGGCCGTCGGCCTCCCCTACCTCGGCCTCCTCCTCCATCTTCTCCATCATCAAACCGCCACCACCACCATCATTTTCGCCCCCTCCACTCTTTTTCAGCCGCCCCCCGCCGCCATGCACCATGCCGCCGCGTCCTCGCCGGCCTGCCATGGCGTACAGCTCCGTGCAGTCGTGCGCAACAGCATGGCAGTAGCAGCGAACAGCTGCAGCGCCTTAGCGCGCGCGCGAGCGAGCGTGGACGCCGCCGCCGACGTCCCGCCGTGACCCCGGCGACCCCCCCCCCGTGGGTGGCCCACTCCGACGAACTCAGGCAGCCTCTCCCTGGCGGCCAACGTCCTCTGGGACGTGCCGTCGAGGCGATTCGTGCGTTTTGCACGACGTCCCGACGTGACGCGCGCAAAATCACGTTCATTTTGGCGCTCCGTCGCAGCAACTTCGCGCACATTTTTCCGGAGATCCGACCGTTGGATCGGTAATTTCTTCACTCCGTCGCAATCTCGGTATATCCACCTTCGCTCATGTCAATTTTTGTCCGTTAATTTTATCGTTTGATACATGAAAACCGGCCACCAAGTTGACCGTTTAAATTGTATTAAATTTGGACAGTTTCGCGGGGCCAACTTCGTCAGCTTGTATCTCCTCCACCGCAGCTCCATTTGGCGTGCTACCAGTTCCGATGCGAAGCTGGTATAACCCTCTTGCTACCCCTTCAGTTTCGTTTCATTGTGAGCTTGTTTGATTGGTTGAATTCGACGCCAAAGTTGGCCGTCCGAATTCGTAATTTCCAACTTGTAAAATTCCATTTTTGAACACGGGACTCCAGATTTCATTTCTGACACCACCATTAAACTTGTGGCGTCGTTCTGGCATGTTTTCATATAAAATTTGTTAGATTTGGAGAACGTGGGCCCGGGCACATTTTTCGGTGCAAAGCGGGTCCCACATTCTGGGTCAACGGGACTTTTTGACGCCGGCTCATCGGAATCCAATTCCGGATGTACCGATGAGTTCGTATCGTCATTCTGGACTCGTTGACATATAATTTGCTAGGTTTTGGTGGACATTGGGTCTGGCACGTATTTCGGTGCAAGTTGGATACCAATATCCGGGTCAACGGGTCATTTTGAGATCGGCTCATCGGAATCCAATTCCGGAGATACCGTTGAGTTCGTATCACCATTCTGAACTTGTTGACAGGTAGTTTGCTGAGTTTTGAGAACTTTGGCTCCGGCACGCATTTCCGTGCAAACCGGAATCCCAAGTTCTGGTCAACGGGCCAAAACCAGATCGGGTCAACGGAATCCAATTCTGAAGATACCGTTGGGTTCGTATCGGCATTCTGGTTACGTGGACATATAATTTGTTATATTTTATAGACTTGTTTTCTTGCACGTTTTTCGGTGTAAAACAGCTCCGACACGGACACCGTTTTGACCCGAAATTACCTTTTTGCCCTTGTGTCCAAATTGGACCGTTGGGTAGGCTATCCTAGCTAATTTGAGCATTCTGGACATGTTGGCGATGTTCATTTCATCGTCCGACAATGTTTGTTGATAATTTCTCTGAGTTTAACCTTTTTATAATTAATTAATAATTAATTCATATAGTGTTCGTATTTCGGGATTAGTACAACGAAACTGTGATCAGCCAATTCCAGTGATCTCACATCGCTGAAATTGACAAGTTGGATACGTGGATCACTATAATAAGATTATCAACCTTACCAATAATCTTCTTATCTCGATTTGCGTGCCGTAAGTTTCGACGTACAAATAACGAAGTACACTTTATAATAGACTAAAATTGACCCTGTTTGACCAGAGTTGACCAGTTGACCCAAAGTCAACTGTACGTCAACACTTGACCTAGTTTGACTAGATTATTGACCGAAGTCGACCTAGAATTGTTTTGACTTAGAAGAACCTAGAATAATGTAGATTGCTTATAGAGATTCATTTATTACAACTTGAACCCCTTGTAACCTGTGTTGCTTTAAATAGGACTCTGTGGCTTCAGTTGGACCCCCTATACTTATCAGCTGTTCAGGTTATCAGGCGAGTACATTCTCTGATAGTTCTCTCATTTACTTGTCAATTACTGTACTTCAGTTCTAGTTAGTTGTATGTGATTCTCTGTTACCACACGTATGGATATTCTGGATTCATGTATACGACACACATTTATTTTCTGGCCTCTATTACTGGTATCATCATTTCTGGCTTCTATTACTGGAATCATTTACTGGAATCATTCACTGGAATCATTTACTGAAGTCATTTACTGGTATCATTTTATTTAGGCTGGACTCATTGTGTCGGAATTCTAGATTTACTTGCTGGGAGGGGAAATACTAGAGTAAGACATGTAGACATACCCCAAATCTGGAATCTCCAACTGGAATCTACTGGAAGCATAGCCATCTCTCGCCTGATCAGTGAGAGGTGTGCCTGATTACCCACAGCCGTTTACATGTCGAACTCGGTATTTTAAAACACACTGCTAGAGTATAGGCTGGACTCACCCTGGAATCTTTGATCACTATAACTGGAATCGTCCCTTACTGGATTCATCTTGTATTAGATTCATCTGGTACTGGACTTACATTGGAGTTACACTGGTCTACATTACTGTCTGGACTTTATATCATATTACCCTGGTTCAGCTAGTTCTATTTTTACAAACTTTATTGCTATGATTCTTCTCTTGTTTAGTTATTTACTTTCCTTGCACCTTACCTGTCTTCTTACCATCACCTGAATATAAACTGCCATTTTCATCAATACAACTGCCTATAACTGCTTTATAGTTCTCTGTCATTTACTTGGGTTTTCTAGATGAGATGTGCTCGTTCCTGTCCTGACTGGACCTGTTGATAAATTTTACAGATAGCTTGGAGGTTGCCTGCTAGCCTAGAGGAGACACATTAGAGGTTGTTTAGATAGTTATTTTATTTGTCTGGAGTTGTATTTACCTTGTGGATTACTGTATTTGAGTTTTGAGATGTATTTCTGGGTTTATGTATCTTAGACACTTAGACTTCTATCTCCTGTATCTCTTGGATTTTATGTTTTATTTATCCTTATCATACTCTACCTTAGATGTGATTGAGACTGTATCTGCTTAGCATTATATTGTTAGATGATGTGACCTAGGACAGCGTTCTACCGCCGACACTGCGGCGTAGGCTGGGCGTTGTTACGTTCTCGTACCCTAACAGTGGGTGCGGGTCGTGACACATTTTTAGTGGTGGCCCATGCAGGTCGAGACTAAAGTGTAGTGGTATTCGAACTAGAGTACCACTACAACCTGCAGTAGGAATAGGATATATTTTTAAGGTACTCAATCACAGATAGGATCCCTTGAGAGATTCCTGGGACGACCCTGGAGAATCTTATTTAACTTCGATTTGAAAACTCTTTTCCCTTGATTTGTTTTATCTTTATTTTCTATTGTTGAATTTGATTTTAATGGATCATTGTTGAATTTGAGTTTGTATTTATTAGTTTTGATGGAAGAATGTCGAATTTTGAATTTTGATGATAGTTGTTGCATTCGAGTTCGTATTTCGATGGATTTTGTTCATTTTTGAATTTTGATGTTCCTTAATAAATTTGATTGATTTTTGAGTATTCATTATTGATTTAATTTAATTTTGGCAAGATGAAATTATATGGGCTAGGTCATCTATGTTATGGAATCTAGTCTTCTACAGTCATATTAGCCAGCATGGTGAGGACATATAGTTGACTTGGATATATTTCTCGGGTGTGGGAATTTAAGGTTTTCGCAGCCAAGCTAGCGGCATCGCAAAAATGTTAAATACCATGATTCTAGAGGTATGTGCCAAAGTCGAGAACTCTGTGATTATCGTAGCCTTGCTTACTAGTACGACGAGGATTTAGAGTATCATGATTTTGGATAGACGCATATGATTATCAGATTGTACTTTAAATATTTCGAACATGTTTTCTCTACATTGTTTCAGTCCTTCAAAAAAAAAGGAAATTTTATTAATTGTTTTGTTGTTTGCCTCTCATTATTAACTTAGGATGTAGCTTTAGCTATTTTTATAAACCTTGTGTAACTTCTTGCTATGAGTTTTTCATAATACAATGAATCGATGATTTTGCTAAGGTCTCATGCTGGATTGATAATTAGCACTGGGTTTCAAAATGTTTTTTCCTTTAAACAGATAAGCAAAATAGATTTCATTGTTATTCCTTCTTGCTATTATTATTGTATTAAATGATAATGATAATAAAACTGTCTTGATTTCGTCAATCACCTGCTTGCAATCTTAGTAGGAATCTAAATGTTAGTCTTAACGTAGAATTAATTTTTTTTGGGACATGAGAATATGTATATGAATATATATATATATAACAGACACTTTGCCTAACACGTATGCATGCTACACTTGATTTTTCCACGTATCTAGATACATATTGATATGGTGTTGATGTCCAAATTTTCATAACCAATATTTCTGGTTCTCTGCTTTTCCATGTTAAATTCGTAATTTAAATATAAATTTCATGTTATTAGTTTTGTCTATATAACTGCACATGTATGTTATACTTAGAGTTTCAATTCAAAATTTTGGTTGAGTTTTGTGTTGAAATTGTCAAATCTGAGACTGCATCATGTTAATAATACACTGGTTTAAATGCTAGTTTTCCTCTCTAACGCTCTCTCTCTCTATATATATATATATATTGTGATTTGGATTTCAATGTAAGTGATTTTCAATTCCTTAACTTTTGAATTTGATTTTTTATACCCCTTTTCAGATAATTGGTAGTTGCCTTTATTTGTTTTGATAAGTACCAGTTTTCATATAGAATGGTAGACTGCCTTACAGTTTTGACGGTTTGTTGTTTCTGTAACTCTTGTTTAGCACCCTGGATTGCTTGTGTGTTTTGGTACCCTATAACCGTTTTGGTTAGCATGACTAGTATACCTAGATGAGACTTACTACCACCGTATGCCATGACCCTGTATGCCGTCCTTTTGATGGTATGATTTGTTTAAGTTTTGGGACTTTGATTGTGGGGGTTTGACCTAGAGGGAGTAGGGACATTTTAATTTCGAGGACGAAATTTTTATAAGGTGGGTAGGATGTGAGCACCATGAATTTCGGGTTGAAATTTTTTATTTTATTTTATTTTCCTGATTATTTGGTTTTGATAATATTTTATTTTATTTATTTATCTGTAAGTGTACTTTCCCGTGCCATTGATATTTGGAGTATCAGGGATGTTCAACTCTGGAAATCTTCTTCACGGGTTTTGGAGTGGACATGATTACCTTCATGACGGTATATGGTGTCCCACCCAAACTTGTTCCCTTGTGCTCTTTCTGCTTCGCTGAACTTCGGGTCAATTTAGACCATTTGATTATTATTTATTTTCCCACTCTTTTTCTTGATCATTTTCAGCGCGTTACCATGACATTTAAATTGGGAGCGCAAGACCAGTCAGTTTCCTGAAACCAACTCCTTATTGATGATCTACTCGAGACGCTCGTCACCCATGACCTTCGTTTCCCACTCATTCATGTCATTTTGTGCTCCATTTGATTCGCACAACTTTTCCGACACGTGACCCGATTTTATTTCACTCCACGGCGTTACATTCATTTTCCAACTTGATTTGTGGGTCCCCTGTCGACCGAAACCTGTCAGCCCCAACTATGGACATGGCCCACTTTGAGCCTACTATCCGTCCGCCACTTGTGTCCCATTTATTGGAATCCCCATGTGCTACTAATTTACACATGATCATCAACGTCTAATTTTAATTCGATTTTTGCACAATGTCCAGTTTTGACTCAATCCGGCTTCACCGAGTCCAGTCCAGCTCCATGATTTTCTCCATCATGACACCCTCAACTTTCTTGCCCAAAAATATTAAGTACTCACTTTGCATATTTTTCTATATTTATTGGAAATTTCTATTTTAATTAATCTCCATTGGAATGACCAATTTTCCTATTTTAAATCCTAGCCACTTGATCCTCTTAATAAATCCTAGACATCAATTCCTACATGGAACAAACCCCCCTAGCAGCCGGCACTAACTCCCAAAAAAATTTCTCTCTCTCTCTCTTCCTCTCTCACATTTAATTCATCTCATTTTCTCTCTCTCCTTTCTTCATTATTCCTACAACTTTCCTACAAAACCAACAGCAGCATACTACACGCCACCACCACCATTGCTCGACCACCACATCCACTCCTCCTCCGCCTGGCATGCCCGACCTCCGGCCACCCCCTGGCCGTGGCCTGGCCGTCGGCCTCCCCTACCTCGGCCTCCTCCTCCATCTTCTCCATCATCAAACCGCCACCACCACCATCATTTTCGCCCCCTCCACTCTTTTTCAGCCGCCCCCCGCCGCCATGCACTGCGCCGCCGCGCCCTCGCCGGCCTGCCATGGCATGCAGCTCCGCGCAGTCGCGCGCAACAGCGTGGCAGTAGCAGCGAACAGCTGCAGCGCCTTAGCGCGCGCGCGAGCGAGCGTGGACGCCGCCGCCGACGTCCCGCCGTGACCCCGGCGACCCCCCCCCGTGGGTGGCCCACTCCGACGAACTCAGGCAGCCTCTCCCTGGCGGCCAACGTCCTCTGGGACGTGCCGTCGAGGCGATTCGTGCGTTTTGCACGACGTCCCGTCGTGACGCGCGCGAAATCACGTTCATTTTGGCGCTCCGTCGCAGCAACTTCGCGCACATTTTTCCGGAGATCCGACCGTTGGATCGGTAATTTCTTCGCTCCGTCGCAATCTCGGTATATCCACCTTCGTTCATGTCAATTTTTGTCCGTTAATTTTATCGTTTGATACATGAAAACCGGCCACCAAGTTGACCGTTTAAATTGTATTAAATTTGGACAGTTTCGCGGGGCCAACTTCGTCAGCTTGTATCTCCTCCACCGCAGCTCCGTTTGGCGTGCTACCAGTTCCGATGCAAAGCTGGTATAACCCTCTTGCTACCCCTTCAGTTTCGTTTCATTGTGAGCTTGTTTGATTGGTTGAATTCGACGCCAAAGTTGGCCGTCCGAATTCGTAATTTCCAACTTGTAAAATTCCATTTTTGAACACGGGACTCCAGATTTCATTTCTGACATCACCATTAAACTTGTGGCGTCGTTCTGGCATGTTTTCATATAAAATTTGTTAGATTTGGAGAACGTGGGCCCGGGCACGTTTTTCGGTGCAAAACGGGTCCCACATTCTGGGTCAACGGGACTTTTTGACGCCGGCTCATCGAAATCCAATTCCGGATGTACCGATGAGTTCGTATCGTCATTCTGGACTCGTTGACATATAATTTGCTAGGTTTTGGTGGACATTGGGTCTGGCACGCATTTCGGTGCAAGTCGGATACCAATATCCGGGTCAACGGGTCATTTTGAGATCGGCTCATCGGAATCCAATTCCGGAGATACCGTTGAGTTCGTATCACCATTCTGAACTTGTTGACAGGTAGTTTGCTGAGTTTTGAGAACTTTGGCTCCGGCACGCATTTCCGTGCAAACCGGAATCCCAAGTTCTGGTCAACGGGCCAAAACGAGATCGGGTCAACGGAATCCAATTCTGAAGATACCGTTGGGTTCGTATCGGCATTCTGGTTACGTGGACTTATAATTTATTATATTTTATAGACTTGTTTTCTTGCACATTTTTCGGTGCAAAACGGCTCCGACACGGACACCGTTTTGACCCGAAATTACCTTTTTGCCCTTGTGTCCAAATTGGACCGTTGGGTAGGCTATCCTAGCTAATTTGAGCATTCTGGACACGTTGGCGATGTTCATTTCATCGTCCGACAATGTTTGTTGATAATTTCTCTGAGTTTAACCTTTTTATAGTTAATTAATAATTAATTCATATAGTGTTCGTATTTCGGGATTAGTACAACGAAACTGTGATCAGCCAATTCCAGTGATCTCACATCGCTGAAATTGACAAGTTGGATACGTGGATCACTATAATAAGATTATCAACCTTACCAATAATCTTCTTATCTCGATTTGCGTGCCGTAAGTTTCGACGTACAAATAACGAAGTACACTTTATAATAGACTAAAATTGACCCTGTTTGACCAGAGTTGACCAGTTGACCCAAAGTCAACTGTACGTCAACACTTGACCTAGCTTGACTAGATTATTGACCGGAGTCGACCTAGAGTTGTTTTGACTTAGAAGAACCTAGAATAATGTAGATTGCTTATAGAGATTCATTTATTACAACTTGAACCCCTTGTAACATGTGTTGCTTTAAATAGGACTCTGTGGCTTCAGTTGGACCCCCTATACTTATCAGCTGTTCAGGTTATCAGGCGAGTACATTCTCTGATAGTTCTCTCATTTACTTGTCAATTACTGTACTTCAGTTCTAGTTAGTTGTATGTGATTCTCTGTTACCACACGTATGGATATTCTGGATTCATGTATACGACACACATTTATTTTCTGGCCTCTATTACTGGTATCATCATTTCTGGCTTCTATTACTGGAATCATTTACTGGAATCATTCACTGGAATCATTTACTGAAGTCATTTACTGGTATCATTATATTTAGGCTGGACTCATTGTGTCGGAATTCTAGATTCACTTGCTGGGAGGGGAAATACTAGAGTAAGACATGTAGACATACCCCAAATCTGGAATCTCCAACTGGAATCTACTGGAAGCATAGCCATCTCTCGCCTGATCAGTGAGAGGTGTGCCTGATTACCCACAGCCGTTTACATGTCGAACTCGGTATTTTAAAACACACTGCTAGAGTATAGGCTGGACTCACCCTGGAATCTTTGATCACTATAACTGGAATCGTCCCTTACTGGATTCATCTTGTATTAGATTCATCTGGTACTGGACTTACATTGGAGTTACACTGGTCTACATTACTGTCTGGACTTTATATCATATTACCCTGGTTCAGCTAGTTCTATTTTTACAAACTTTATTGCTATGATTCTTCTCTTGTTTAGTTATTTACTTTCCTTGCACCTTACCTGTCTTCTTACCATCACCTGAATATAAACTGCCATTTTCATCAATACAACTGCCTATAACTGCTTTATAGTTCTCTGTCATTTACTTGGGTTTTCTAGATGAGATGTGCTCGTTCCTGTCCTGACTGGACCTGTTGATAAATTTTACAGATAGCTTGGAGGTTGCCTGCTAGCCTAGAGGAGACACATTAGAGGTTGTTTAGATAGTTATTTCATTTGTCTGGAGTTGTATTTACCTTGTGGATTACTGTATTTGAGTTTTGATATGTATTTTTGGGTTTATGTATCTTAGACACTTAGACTTCTATCTCCTGTATCTCTTGGATTTTATGTTTTATTTATCCTTATCATACTCTACCTTAGATGTGATTGAGACTGTATCTGCTTAGCATTATATTGTTAGATGATGTGACCTAGGACAGCGTTCTACCGCCGACACTGCGGCGTAGGCTGGGCGTTGTTACGTTCTCGTACCCTAACAGTGGGTGCGGGTCATGACAAAACCATACATGTGATCTCACGAGTCAACCCTCTCAGGGTCATCATGACTAAAACAGGGGCACTCAGCTCCCGCCTCGCCACATGGCAATATTGCTGTCCCCCTATTATATGATCTTCGTCCCACAAAAGGCTGTTAAAGGTCAAGTTTTGGCATACTTTTTAGCAGCCCACCCAGGCTCGGAGTCGTCCAAAATATACGAAGAAATCCCAGATGAGATCGTCGACTCGCATGAAACCTCTCACGATGATATATGGCGAATGTTCTTCGACGGCGCCTCAAGGACCGGACCTAAGGGCAACATCGTCGTCAGGGTCGGGGTGGTGCTGGTTTCTCCTTCCGGGTTAGTGATCAATCACGGAACCTTGCTCTAACAATGTGGCCGAGTACAATGCTTTGGTCATTGGCCTCCAACTGGCAAGAGAGCTGGGGGTAGAATATCTTGAAGCATACAACGATTCACAGTTAATCGTCAACCAGATCCGGGTTCATACGAAGTCCGCCATGAATACATGATCCCCTATCACCAAATAGCGATCAACATTATTTCGTCATTTGAGGGATTCTTCATCGAACACGTTCCCAGACTCCAAAATATCGAAGCCGATGCCTTAGCTGGCCTTGTCGCTTCCCTAGCAGTCCCAAACTATGCTCATCAATCGGTGGATGTGATAGGCCATGAATTGGTCTGTCCTAAGAACAACGTTCAATTTGTGGCGAGTTATTCCGCTCAAACGATCGACGAAGTACCAGACTAGAGACAACCATTCATAGACTTCGTAGTCTACGACATCCTGCCCGAGAACCCAAAGGAAGCCACTTCCAACAGAAGGCGTTCTCTCAGATTCATCTACGATACAGAGACAAAAATGCTGTATCGACGATCCTACGATAGGTTTTTGCTTCGGTGTCTGTCAAATGCAGAAGCCAAAGAAGCCGTACGCGAAGCCCATGATGGTGTCTGCGGGGCCCATCAGCCTGGCCCTAAATTGCAAGACCGTCTTCGCCGAATGGGCTACTACTGGCCCACAATGGTAGCAGATGCGATAGACTATGCAAGAAAGTGCAAAGCTTGCCAAGTCCACGCGGACTTCATCCACCAACCATCCGAATTTCTATATCCGACAGTGGCGTCCTGGCCATTCGAAGCATGGGGAATGGATATCATCGGTCCGATCGCTCCACCTTCTTCCCGAGGACATCGCTTCATACTCGCAATCACGGATTACTTCTCCAAATGGGCGAAAGTTATCCCGCTTGTAGAAGTAAAGACTTCAAATGTGATCAGCTTCCTCATGCATCACATCATCTATCGCTTCGGGCTGCCCCGAAGGATCATCCACAATAATGGTTCGCAGTTTGCAAGCCATGTCTTCTTTCGATTTTGTGACAAGGACCGCATCCAGAATATTGCTTCAACGCCATACAATCCAGCAGCGAATGGGTTGGCAGAAGCATTCAATAAAATAATCATCAAACTTCTCAAGAAGTTCGTATCGTCCAACAAACGTGACTGGAACGAGAAGCTTGTTGAATGTTTATGGGCATACCGTACTACAGTTAGAACAGCCACTAGAAATACGTCGTTTTCCCTGGTGTACGGGAGTGAGGTAGTCCTCCCGTTGGAAACCCAAATACCCTCACTCCGCGTCGCCCTTACTTACCAATTGACGACGGATGATAACTACCGTCGCCGACTACAAGAGTTGGAGACCTTAGATGAAAAGTGCCTCCTGGCTCAGCAACGGATCGAGCTATACTAAGCACGCATCTCTGGAGCCTACAACAAGAAGGTTAAAATAAGAACATTCCAAGTGGGCGATCTCGTTCTGGCAGTCCGAAGGTCGATGGTCATGACTCACAAAATCGCAGGCAAATTCCATCCAAAATGGGAAGGTCCGTTTATCATTGAGGCTGTATTCTCCAACGGTGCTTACCGCCTCGTAAAACAAAACGGAGACTTGCTCATGTTGCCCGTCAACGGCAAGTTCCTAAAGAAATATTATGTCTAAACGACATTTTCCAGATCATCGAGTCATGTACCCGCCGGTACCGCTGAACTCATATCATATTTTCCAGATTGCTGAGTTATGTACCCGCCGGTACCGCTGAACTCATATCCCAAATTCCAGATTATTGAGTCATGTACCTGTTGGTACAGCTGAACTCATATTCATATTTTCCAGATTATTGAGTCATGTACTCTCCGGTACCGCTGAACCCACATCCTCCAAATTTTAGATTATTAAGTCATGTACCCGTTGATACCGCTGAACTCATATCCACAAAATTCCAGATTATTGAGTCATGTACCCTCCCGTAACACGGAACTCACAATCTCCCAGATTATCGAGTTATGTACCCGCAGGTGCCTCTGAACTCACATTCCGGTCACTCTTTCCGATAGTAAGTCATGTATGACCATACCTCTGAACTTTCTTCCTGAAAGAGATCCTCCCTCATGATCCACAACCCGCACTCCTAGTGCACAAAAAGGGTAACAGATCCACAAATTTCCAAAACGACCACGTTGATGTTACCTCTGAGTTGTTTCACTTCCGCCAAAAACAAATCACCCATCTACATAGAGCTTCCATGTCCTCATGTCACGACCCGCACCCACTGTGAGGGTACGAGAGCGTAACAACGCCCAGCCTACGCCACAGTGTCGGCGGTAGAACGCTGTTCTAGGTCATGAACTATAACTAACATAATATGAATACTCTCCATAAGGAGGCCAACACAGAGGTACAACTCAATCACAATCTAAGGTAGAATGTAGCATGATGGAAAATAGATAAGAAATCCTCAACTGAGGTACATCAGAAAGAAATAACAAAGTCTCAACATCTCTAAAATATACAACTCCTAGTACTGTATGATAAGTAAGAACTGTAAGCAACATGTGATTTAGAGCACAATATGGTTATGTAAAGGGGTTAGGTTATACAATAAAATGGGACTCCTTTGTACGTGGGTGTACAATGGACATATACAATTTCTTATACAATAGGATTGATCATATAACCAATTTTACTCTCCCTCCCCAATCAATACACAAGGATCCAATTCAGTTACGTTACTTTATACAATAGCTTGTACAATGGCTTATACAATAGCTTGTACAATGGCTTGTACAATGGCTTGTACAATGGCTCAATGTGATAATGAGAGTACAATATGCACAATGAGTGTACAATGATAAGTATATTCAATAAATACAATATGTAAGTGAAACGCACATCACAATATGTATTTAGTGAATACAAGGAGATAATATCTCAGAAGAAGATCCATATAGTACTAATCCGTGATAATGATCGTGTCAGCATCAAGTACAGTAATCTAGAGCAAGAATGTAAATACAGACAAGTATGAAACGGTCAGAGAATGTACTCGCCTTGTATCTGAATGTCTGAAGTAAATGTACTGTCCGAGATGAGGTACCTGACTCCTAGTTAGAGCAACACAAGTCAAGATGTATACAGGGGATGATAATAGTAATCTATAATGCATCTGCATGCTGTCTAGGTCAAACTAGACTAAAGTCAACACTTGGTCAACTCTAGTCAACCACACTAGTCAACTAGGTCAAGTCCTAGCCCAAATGAGTCTAATAAGTCTCACTAGGCCTAACCAAGCCTAGGCTAGCAGTCACACACCAATCACAAGGCTATACAAGCCAACACAAGGTCACACATCAAGATACATCACTATCATGCATATTCTATATTATATATATATATATATATATATATATATATATAAGAGAAAGGAACTAACATGTAAAGCTATTTGTGTGTGTGAACATGGAGGTGTACATGAAAAGAGAAATCAACACTAGTTATGAGTTTACACTACACATGGCACAAAGCTAACCCATCTACATTACACATGTATTATACTTAACATACATGGCTACAAGTATACATCTATATACATTAGAGTAGAGACTATTTAAGTTATAACTAACATGCATCTATACTTTACATAAGTCTATATATATTATAGCAATCATTTAGAGAAGGGTTACATGGCATGGTGATTGATATAGAGTGGTGTGTCCTTGTGCAGAGGGTGAAGTTCATTCTCAGTTTAGTTCCATATTTACAAATAAACTAAAGTGAGCTATCCCATAAACTGGTGTAACTAACCATATAAAATGAACCATGTTATCTGAAATCTGCCATTAAGCCAACATCTCATATGCATACAGCTCATGCATTGTCTAATACTGAAATTAACTAACATTTCGAATTAAGAGGTTGAAGTTTAACATTACATTCATAGACATTCTACTATATTGAAAACTAAAATTGGCTTGGCAATAGGAAAAGGAAGGTATATATGCTTACATGGACAGTTCACTGTTCGAACAACCTAAAATGAACTAACATTCAATCTAAATATCAGCTATGCATTGGTTCTATGTCTACATATGAAATCTGATATTGCATTTACAATATTTATACATTATGCATTCATATCTATCATTACATATATACCTTGCATTTATATCTAGCATTCATTATATACTTTCATGCATGCATTGTATATCATTCTCTCATTCATGCATTTATGTATTGCTTACATACATTACATTAATTGCATTCCTACATGCTTGCATTCTCTATTTAATTACATAATGTATATACATTAACATGGGTTAAAATCAAATAGAACATTATATTACACACAAGGGTGCACAAGATGCATATGCCGAATAGTAACTCCTACTAATAATCAATACTGTACCATCTCAGCATCAATTAAAATTTAGGATTAAAGTATGTTATAGATCTATGTGTTAGCTTTCCAAAACTTCAAACGGATCGCGTTTTCATTTTCGGAAACTCCCGGAATCGTGAAAACACCGAGAACGCGTTTGTCTTTCGTACAGCTGACACTCAAATAATTCTCCAGAAAGTTACAGAAAGAATTAGGCCTATTAATACATGTTTTTGGAAAGCTAACTTCAATATTCTTCTTTTAAAAAAAATGAGAGATTAAACCGAACTTTGAGCTAGAAGTTATGACATTTCTAAGTTAGGGCTGAAATTAAAAACGTGGATAAAAATCATGACGGATTTAGGTAGTTTGAGACAAAAGAACACAAGTATATAACATAATATATCAAGAACTCACTCTCCACACTAATATATATATATGAGACACTATAGAACACATCTCCAATACAAAAATATGAGATTAAACATGTAATAATTCATTCATACATAACAACAACACATAGTGTGCCCAAATTTAGCATTTTCCCACATGAACACAACCACAACACAAAGGACACTCCTATGACCTCCAAATGGACACAAAATGGACACAAATGGAGATACAACCATGGGAGTCATTCCTATGGGTTCAAAATAGACCTATACGCATGAGGAAATGAAAAGGAGAAGGGATTTATACCTCCCGGTAGATCGAATCGAAGAAAAGCCTTCCCGGAGCGACACCGACACGTAGAGATTCCAAAAGGACACGAACGAGCTCCGAATCCTCCCAAACTTGGGTAGCATCCTCCTTGGCTAGAACGGAGAAGGAAAGAAGAAGATTTGGTGGTGAAATAGAAGGATTTGGTGGAGAAATTGCTAGGGATTGCTCTCTAGGAATTTGGGGAAGAACAAGAGAGAGAGTGTGGATGAGAATAATGAAATGAACTTGAGCCTATCCTCTCCCAAAGTGGCTGGCCATATGGGGCTATTTGTCCTACTATGGTAAGGTCCAAAATGTCCCCACTAACCTATTCAATGAGTATTAGGAAAGGGCTAATTGGTTGGGGCTAAATTAGTCATTCTAAAGTCTCTAATCACACTAACCTTATCCATAATAATTAGTCTAACCTCTAACTAAAATATTTCTATCATGTGAACTAAAATTAATATCATGTGGGCCATGCCTAACTAGTGTGTGGGTCCCACTAGAGTCAAACTACCCTCGGGTTCCCGTTTCAAGTCGGATTGAGTTGAAATTCGAACACGACTAAAATAACCCCCAAAAAATATCATAAATAATAAAATAATATCAAAATAATTCAAATAGGTCAAATGCAAAAAATATCCTTAGGCCAAAAATGACATTAAAATATCATAATCACATGGTTAGGCTATAGGTCAAACAGTCTCTAGGGTTTCACTAGCAAAACGTCAAAACCACAAGTCATTGATTTAAATAATTTTAAAATAATTTAAAATCACCAAAAATCATATCATGAATTAAATATCATTATTAAAATAATTATAAACACGAAATTTCAAAATTACCCTCATTTGGGAAACTGGGTGCTACAACTCTACCGACCTTAGAAAAATTTTGTCCTCGAAATTTAAGATCGATAGTACTCCTTCTAGAGCCTCTAACCTACCCAATATCTAAGGTAACACTTCCTAACACTAGAATAATAAACGGACATCTAAAAAGTGTCAATCTAGGAATACCTCCAATACTGCTCTGCTGTACGACGGTAATGGAACTTCAATAGAATATGGACTGGAACCTATATCCAAGGGACTGGACCTATTTTAAAGTGGTCTTAATTAAGGATGAAAAAGAACTGATCATAGGCTATAGGTATGCTCAAACTATTATCTTCCTATTAACCATCTATTAATACATTCTATTACCATAGGAACGATGCATTACTAAGACATATAGGCCCCTATCTCTCATAACACATTTATACTCACCAAAAGACTAGTACATCCTATCAAGGCTGATACTATAATCTCTCCTAAATCTCCTAAGCTACATGTTTATAGACACACATCCCCACATCAAGGACTAACCCATATATATCTATAACTGATACTAATGGAGTGACGTCCCTATTTCCCAACAATCAAGGTCTAAATTTTTTTTTATCTAAATCATGCAATTTGAAGGAATAGTATACAAGGTCAGGGCATACCGTAGCAGTTGGAAGTCTCACCTAGGTACACTAATCATTCTAGGTCAAAACAGTACTTTGGTATCAACACACAAACAATCTAGGGTGTCCTAATTGGGAAGGTAAGGGAACAACAATCATCAAGGTTGTAGGGCTGTCTACCATCCTATATGTTACTAGTTGGTATTATAGATAACAGGAGAATTATCTGCAATGGGTTACTATTCTAACACAAATGCTAACTATCACCTCTAGGGTACAGACACTCTACAAGTTATCATACCATTATACCATTATACTATGAAGGAACTACCTATGAATAAGCTCTACAAAACTAAATATCCCTACTCCTAAGTCATTTATAACGATCAAAAGGGTATAATGTTTAAACCTTCTCAAGATACAATCTGTTAATCATATGCGTCTGTCCAAAATTATGTTGTCCAGAGTCTTCATCATGCTAGTGAGCAAGGCTACGATAATCACAGAGTCCTTGACTAAGGTACATACCTCTAGGTTCATGTATTTAAAATTTTCGTACTGCCGCATGCGACGGCGATAACCTTAAATTTCCATACCCGAGAATACATCCAAAATCTGACTACATGTCCTCATTATGCCAACTAACACGACTATCAAAGATTATTGATCCCATGATTTACGCGACCTAGTCCATATGATTTTCTCAGAAGAAAAAAAATAAACACAACAAAAGAGTAACATGACAAAATTAATCAATTAACAAGGAACAGATGGAATCGGATTTCAAGGTAATTATACAAGACAATTGCGGGAATGGAATTGAGAAGAACGGAACTTGCAGCAAGATCTCCAACGGTCTGTGCATCCTCGACTGTCCTGACGATAGCTCGCCCTGCTGGTTTTCTCCAGCCTGATGCTGATACTGCACAAATCTCTGATGCTGATGCTGCATGAATCGCTGCTGCTGAGAGAAACCAGAAATGAAGGAAAACGTCTCTGTACAGACGGAGGTGTACCTCCAATATAGCAGAAACACCAACCTGAGTTGGCACAACAGAAGCTGTGGTCTCGAGGCCCTGATGAACAGGACGAGAGGTGGCCAGCCTCTCGATAGTATCCCCCGAACCGAAGCGATGAGATCGTGTCTTCATAACCATCATGAAGACAGATCAAAACAAGAAGCAATTTCTGAGAATGAAGCAAAAATTCAAGGAGAACAGTTTATATTCAAGGGAAGTCAATAAGCAACAATTTTAGACAAAAGGAATCGGATTAAGAGTTTTTCCTAATGTAATTGAGTACCTCCAAAAATATCCTAATCCTACTGCAGGCTGTAGTGATACTCTAGTGTGAATACCACTACATAAACTCGACCTGCATGGGCCACCACTAAAAACGTGTCACGACCTGCACCCACTGTGAGGGTACGAGAGCGTAACAACGCCCAGCCTACGCCGCAGTGTCGGCGGTAGAACGTTGTTCTAGGTCATGAACTATAACTAACATAATATGAATACTCTCCATAAGGAGGCCAACACAGAGGTACAACTCAATCACAATCTAAGGTAGAATGTAGCATGATAGAAAATAGATAAGAAATCCTCAACTGAGGTACATCAGAAAGAAATAACAAAGTCTCAACATCTCTAAAATATACAACTCTAAAAATAAGACAACAGCTAAACATGAAAATAAAGGACAGTCTAAGCTATCTATACTAAACAAGGTATCATCATGAGCAGCTGCCTGAACCTCCCCAGGGGTCCAGGTCGCGAGTGTCAACTAGGCAAACTCCAAGTAAGGGTGCAGGGTTCCTCATCATCCTCTGTAAAATTTTCAACAGGACCAGTCAGGACGGGAGCGAGCACAAAATATCTCACGCAGTTCATATCATGTTAGAAAATATAAAGCATGCAATAGAGTAAGGTACATGAAACGCTGAAAGAAGAATGTATATGAAAACAGCAGAGATTTGATAATGGGAAATATCTATATATGATAAGTAAGAACTGTAAGCAACATATGATTTAGAGCACAATATGGTTATGTAAACGGGTTAGGTTATACAATAAAATGGGACTCCTTTGTACGTGGGTGTACAATGGACATATACAATTTCTTATACAATAGGATTGATCACATAACCAATTTTACTCTCCCTCCCCAATCAATACACAAGGATCCAATTCAGTTACGTTACCTTATATATTGGCTTGTACAATGGCTTATACAATGGCTTGTACAATGGCTTGTACAATGGCTCAATGTGATAATAAGAGTACAATATGCACAATGAGTGTACAATGATAAGGATATTCAATAAATACAATATATAAGTGAAACGGACATCACAATATGTATTTAGTGAATACAAGGAGATAATATCTCAGAAGAAGATCCACATAGTACTAATCCGTAATAATGATCGTGTCAGCATCAAGTACAGTAATCTAGAGCAAGAATGTAAATCCAGACAAGTATGAAACGGTCAGAGAATGTACTTGCCTTGTATCTGAATGTCTGAAGTAAATGTACTGTCCGAGATGAGGTACCTGACTCCTAGTTATAGCAACACAAGTCAAGATGTATACAGGGGATGATAATAGTAATCTATAATGCATCTGTATACTGTTTAGGTCAAACAAGACTAAAGTCAACACTTGGTCAACTCTAGTCAACCACACTAGTCAACTAGGTCAAGTCCTAGCCCAAACAAGTCTAATAAGTCTCACTAAGCCTAACCAAGCCTAGGCTAGCAGTCACACACCAATCACAAGGCTATACAAGCCAACATAAGTCACACATCAAGATACATCACTATCATGCATATTATATTATATATATATATATATATATATATATATATATAAGAGAAAGGAACTAACATGTAAAGCTATGTGTGTGTGTGAACATGGAGGTGTACATGAAAAGAGAAATCAACACTAGTTATGAGTTTACACTATACATGGCACAAAGCTAACCCATCTACATTACACATGTATTATACTTAACATGCATGGCTACAAGTATACATCTATATACATTAGAGTAGAGACTATTTAAGTTATAACTAACATGCATCTATACTTTACATAAATCTATATATATTATAGCAATCATTTAGAGAAGGGTTACATGGCATGGTGGTTGATATAGAGTGGGGTGTCCTTGTGCAGAGGGTGAAGTTCATTCTCAGTTTAGTTCCACATTTACATATAAACTAAAGTAAGCTATCCCATAAACTGGTGTAACTAACCACATAAATTGAACCATGTTATCTGAAATCTGCCATTAAGCCAACATCCCATATGCATACAGCTCATGTATTGTCTAATACTAAAATTAACTAACATTTCAAATTAAGAGGTTGAAGTTTAACATTACATTCATAGACATTCCACTATATTGAAAACTAAAATTGGCTTGGCAATAGGAAAAGGAAGGTATATATGCTTACATGGACAGTTCAGTGTTCGAACAACCTAAAATGAACTAACATTCAATCTAAATATCAGCTATGCATTAGTTCTATGTCTACATATGAAATCTGATATTGTATTTACAATATTTATACATTATGCATTCACATCTATCATTACTTATATACCTTGCATTTATATCTAGCATTCATTATATACTTTCATGCATGCATTGTATATCATTCTCTCATTCATTCATTTATGTATTGCTTACATACATTACATTAATTGCATTCCTACATGCTTGCATTCTCTATTTAATTACATAATGTATATACATTAACAAGGGTTAAAATCAAATAGAACATTATATTACACACAAGGGTGCACAAGATGCATATGCCGAATAGTAACTCCTACTAATAATCAATACTGTACCATCTCAGCATGAATTAAAATTTAGGATTAAAGTATGTTATAGACCTATGTGTTAGCTTTCCGAAACTTCAAACGGATCGCGTTTTCGTTTTCGGAAACTCCCGAAATCGCGAAAACACCGAGAACGCGTTTGTCTTTCGTACAGCTGACACTCAAATAATTTTCCAGAAAGTTACAGAAAGAATTAGGCCTATTAATACATGTTTTTGGAAAGCTAACTTCAATACGCTTCTTTAAAAAAAGGAGAGATTAAACCGAACTTTGAGCTAGAAGTTATGACATTTCTAAGTTAGGGCTGAAATTAAAAACGTGGATAAAAATCATGACGAATTTAGGTAGTTTGAGACAAAAGAACACAAGTATATAACATAATATATCAAGAACTCACTCTCTACACTAATATATATATATATATATATATATATATATGAGACACTATAGAACACATCTCCAATACAAAAATATGAGATTAAACATATAATAATTTATTCATACATAATAACAACACATAGTGTGCCCAAATTTGGGATTTTCCCACATGGACACAACCACAACACAAAGGACACTCCTATGACCTCCAAATGGACACAAAATGGACACAAATGGAGATACAACCATGGGGGTCATTCGTATGGGTTCAAAATAGACCTATATGCATGAGAAAATGAAAAGGAGAAGGGATTTATACCTCCCGGTAGATCGAATCGAAGAAAAGCCTTCCCGGAGCGACACCGACACGTAGAGATTCCAAAAGGACACGAACGAGCTCCGAATCCTCCCAAACTTGGGTAGCTTCCTCCTTGGCTAGAATGGAGAAGGAAAGAAGAAGATTTGGTGGTGAAATGGAAGGATTTGGTGGAGAAATTGCTAGGGATTGCTCTCTAGAAATTTAGGGAAGAACAAGAGAGAGAGTGTGGATGAGAATAATGAAATGAACTTGAGCCTATCCTCTCCCAAAGTGGCTGGCCATATGGGGCTATTTGTCCTATTATGGTAAGGTCCAAAATGTCCCCACTAACCTATTCTATGAGTATTAGGAAAGAGCTAATTGGTTGGGGCTAAATTAGTCATTCTAAAGTCTCTAATCACACTAACCTTATCCATAATAATTAGTCTAACCTCTAACTAAAATATTTCTATCATGTGGACTAAAATTAATATCATGTGGGCCATGTCTAACTAGTGTGTGGGTCCCACTAGAGTCAAACTACCCCTGGGTCCCCGTTTCAAGTCGTATTGAGTTGAAATTCGAACCCGACTCAAATAATCCCAAAATAATATCATAAATAATAAAATAATATCAAAATAATTCATAGAGGTCAAATGCAAAAAATATCCTTAGGCCAAAAATGACATTAAAATATCATAATCACATGGTTAGGCTCTAGGTCAAACAGTCTCTAGTGTTTCACTAGCAAAACGTCAAAACCACAAGTCATTGACTTAAATAATTTTAAAATGATTTAAAATTACCAAAAATCATATCATGCATTAAATATTATTATTAAAATAATTATAAACACGAAATTTCAAAATTACCCTCATTTGGGAAACTGGGTGCTACACCTCATTACCTCTGAGTCGTTCTATGTACCCCCCTTCATTGAACCCACTCCTGCCATGTCCTCATTACCTCTAAGTGGGAAGGCTCCGTCGAAGAAACCCTCATGCTTGCCATGTCCTCATTACCTCTGAGTAAGTATGTTGATTCCCTTTCGACTTATTATCCGTACCCACAACCGGAGTACGCCAAGGATAATAGGTCCACAAATATCCTCAGTTGAGTTCACTCCTGCCATGTCCTCATTACCTATGAGTAGGAAGATTCCACGACGAAAAAACCCTCATGCTTGCCATGTCCTCATTACCTCTGAGTAAGTATGCTGGTTCCCTTTAATCCTATTATCCGTATCCAAAGCTAGGGTACTCCAAGGATAATAGGCCCACAAATGTCCTGTGCTGAGTTTTCCAGCACAGGCCCATCACTTCTCATCGTGCCCCAGGAGCCCAGCTGCTCCATGGCATTCTCTCTCCCGATACCCGGAACGTCCATGATCACCTTGCCGTGGAATTGATTTAGTTATCCCCAATCAAACTTGTTATCCGTACCTAAAACCAAGGTATGTCAAGGGTAACAGGTCCATAAACAAGTCCCCCATGCGGGGCAAACACCACCATAACACCACAAGCACAACAAGCAGTACAAATAAAGGATAAAATAAAACATACTCTTTTATTTGGAAGCCAAAAAGCATAACATGTTTTGGGACCACGTCCCTCTCAAAAAGAAAAAAAAAGGAGAACAGAAACAAAAGGAGAAAAAGGCCGACTATAGTTCGACATTACACAATTCCAGGAGGCAGTTTCTCACCAAGGTGGTCCCCTGTTCAAGCCGCTGCCTAGCTCTACGCTCGGCTTCCTGGGACAACTGCTCCACATCATCCAAGTACATATATGCCCGCCAGTCATCCTCCATCTTCTTCAGGGCGAGTTCCAGATTGGCAGAAGCTCGACTAAGTCTGTCAGCCTCCTGGATAGCAAGCCCCTTCTCAGTACGGGCAGCTTCGAACTCGGACTCCAGGAAGGCCAGCTTTCTCTGGAGCTCGAGGATCTGCTCCCTAGTGTCGATTACCCCGCGGGAAGCGGTCGCTTTTCGAGCCGTGCAATCTTCACTTCTACGGCTCCATTGATCGTGTAACTGAGACAGATCACGGCGGTCCTTCAGTATAGTCGGCTTGATCAACTCCCGAGCAAGCCTCACCTTCTCCTTTATGGTTATGAGGAAAGTGCGCTCTTGATCTATCGTCGCAGATAGATCAGCTTGTTTCAACACATGAAACTGGGCCACAAGACGATCGACCTCTAACAGCTTAGGCTCCAGAAGTGCAGCTAACCCGCCCCACCAGGGAGTGTTCTAAGGATGTCGATTTGGCCACCGGCGCACCGACGGGCCATAGCAAAGGGAGTTCCCTTCTCTACGGCTGCCTCGACCCCTCTCTTCAGGTGGCGGTGAAAGATGTCAGCCACATCCTGGGATACTTTATCCAAAACTTCCGTAGAGGATGGCGTCAAAGGAAGTGTGGCTGGCAATGTCAAAGGAGTAGCATCGGAAATGCCATCCCTACCACCAGGGAAACAAATTTCGTGCGAAAAGATGCATGAATAGCGGCTAGCTCCTCTTCTGCCGCCCGAAGAGCTTGGATACTTGGTAAGGCGGAAAGGTCAACCCCAGAAACCATATTCACAGAGGAGGATGCAGGAAGCCTTGTTCCTAGCCCCGGCTGTGCCACCACTTGAGCCTCCGAACTTGAACGAGCTGGAGGCCCCTCAATATAGGTGGGAAGAGAATGAGGCACACGTGCTTCCATCAGATCTTCTCCGGTAGAGTCCACCCCGACAATGTCCATCACCGGCAATAAAGGGACGGGACCTGTACGTCCAAAGCAACCATCAATCGACATAACCTGAAGGATATGATGATAGAGCAGATATGCCTCCTCACAAGATAGGATTTGACTTATCTTACCAAAGGAGGAGCATGGAGGCCGCAGCTCGTTCGCAGCTGACGTAGTCTCCTCACCCACGGCTTCCAAGTTGAGTTCAACTGATTTCTCTGCCGTAGCCACCCCTGAAAGGGAGCCAGCCAGGTCAGTGTCATCTCATTGAAATTCAGCTGTCTCAAGGACAGGTACAGTAGAGCCCCCGTCCCCATGGGTCGAGGTCTCAGCAAGGTGGAACTCCTCGGCCGCCTCCTGAAGGACCCTAGCAAAAATGATAGTGGTACACATATCATTGACCAAACTGGTCATGGCCGAATCGACCTCAGCGGTCGGGTCCCAAGAAACCGACTCCTCTGACGCCTATAAAGAGCAAAAGAAAATGATTAGGCCATAGTTTAGAAAAAAGAAGGAGAAGGTGTTTGAAATTCAAATCACCTCAGAAACAACGTCAACATCCTCAAAAAATAGCCTGCGGCGTCTTACTGCAGCCCACTTCGTGGAGTAGGTTTTGCCATCATCAATGAATATACGCCTGCTTCGCTTGCACGAAGGACCAGGCATAGCAAGCGGTTGCCCTGCCACCTCATCCGACATAATAGGAGGCTGATCCCCTACCTCCTCGTCCGAGGAGTGTGACGAATCATCGGCATCCTACTTATCATCCTCTTCGCCTGCCGTAGTGGACTCCAAGTCCGGCATAGGAACCATATTTGCCTTTTCCTTTCTTTTCTTGGACCCCTTAGGCTTCTCTGCCAAGCCAGTACCAACAATAAAGCTGGTACTCATGTTAAAGATAACAGGAGGCTTGCTCGCCGCAACATGATAGAGGGCCACCATGTACAAAATCTCTTCTGACGTCTTAGCATCGGGGACCGAGAAGCTAGCTCGGGTATGAATTGTATTGTAATAATGCCAAGCTATGATACCATCGAGGACACTGCCCTCAAAGCCTAGGCAAGCACTGGGACAATCAAGGAACAGCTGGCTATACCCAAACTAGCGAGAGAACCTGCTGGGCAAATAGTGCTCCAGGTATACGTTATTGTGGTAACGATATACTAGGTGCACTGGACGAATATTATGCAACCAAAGAAGCATCTTCTCAGATAAGAGGAAGGGAGGTTCAATGCCATCAACATGTAGACCCCTCACTTCTCTGGCAGTAAATTGAGGAAGAGACACAAAGAAGTCATGCCCGTCTACTCTCGCCAACGCCCTCCGATAGGCTGGCATGGTGTCGTATTCCCAAGGCTGACGACGATATCGAAAAATGAAGGCGTCATCAGCAGTGACGCCATCTTCTGTTCCGGGCCTCATCAACGACCGATAATGCATCAATAGCCACCCTATTAGATAATGGTAGGGTAGCACTATCAGCTCAAAGTCCAGTGTCGTCTCGCGAGCAAAGACTTTTGATGAAAAAGTGCGGAGGCCATGGTGTATGCTACACACCATGGCCGAATGAAGGGCCAGCCTGACTCTTAAGACCAGCTTTACGGCCGGAAGGATGAAGTGGCGGCTGATCCTTTCAATAGAACCTGCCCCTCCCGAGACTACGCAGTTCCGTAGCCATACCATTAAGAATTCGGCCAAGAGCGCCTTCTCAGACATCTGCTGGATACCGTGGTAGAAATAGCTGAAGGAGTCAATGTGACTTCCAAATTTATCACTGGTGGACCTCGACCTCTTGGCAGTCGACATCAAGTTTTTTATCTCCTCCTGGGTCCGAGGACCTCAAGAAGAAACCCAGCCAGAGGGACTGAATTGGAAAAGATACGAGACCCAAGACGTAGTATGGGGAGCGTTCCCTTCTGAGCTATTGTTCTTCTTTATAGCCGCTTGGTTACAAATACTGTGGTGGCATAGCAGTTCCCGGTACACGGCAATGAAACCCGGGAATCGCCTATCCAGATCCTCGAATTCTTCGTTTGTCGGGGTGTATACTTCAAAGGCCTCGCCCCCCCATGGCAGCTTAGAAACAGCATACTTTTCATGGAGAGCAAGTCCCAACTCCCCTCCGGGCGCGAAGAAAGTTCCCGTCCGTCGGTTATATATTTCCAAAAGAGCCATGAATAACAGCTTGTTAATGGGTAACCCATAACAGGTACCCCGGATGGCATAATAGAGGTTAATCTTCCGAAGGAATGCCTCATATTTCCTCAAGATCCATAAGGTCAGGTTGACCCACGTAGGGATGGGGTTTATCCAGTTCAACAGTGACAACCTGCCAATAGGATAAGACCCCTTGCGAGCGTGCTGATTCAGGAAGGTATCGGCCAGAGCAAAAGTGAAGTTGGGACCAGATACGTTTATGAAGGTACCCGGAATCAGTCCCATCACGCTTCGACTAATCGAGTCCCTGCTCGCACATGCCGACCCAATATTCCTATTATAGTGGATGTTGCCCACGAACATCCCCGATTAGGTTGGAGTTAGGGATTGTCACCCCCAGTTTTCATAAACAGGGGTATTTTTGTCATTTTATATTTTTGAATATTTTTGAAATTTATTTTATTATTTATGATATTATTTTGGGGTTGAAATTTATTTTATTATTTATGATATTATTTTGGGGTTATTTGAGTCGGGTTCAAATTTCAACTCAATCTGACTTGAAACGGGGACCCGGGCGGTAGTTTGACTCTAGTGGGACCCACACACTAGTTAGGCATGGCCCACATGATATTAATTTTAGTCCACATGATATTCATTTTAGTTATTAGTTAGACTAATTATTTACGGATAGGTTTAGTTTAATTAGAGACTTAAACTAGACTAAATTGACCTCAACCTTTAACCCATTCCTAATTTAAATCAAATAGATTAGTGGAGGGCATTTTGGACATTCAAATAGGGGATACCTTACCCTTTTTGGGCAGCCACTTATGGGGGGGATAAGGAGTGAGTCACTCCTTCATTCATTTGTTTTCATCCACTTTCTCTCTCTTGTTCTTCCCCAAATTAATTTAGAGATGAACCTCTATTGATTTCATCTCCAAATCAACCCCTTCTTCCACCAAATCATCTTTATTTCTCTTCTACTCCATGGTTAGAGGGTGCTAGCCAAGTTTGGGAGGAGGGAGCTCGTTCGTGTCCTTTTGGAATCTCTACGTGTCGGTGCCGTATCAGAAGGCTTTTCCTTTGAATCTCTCTCTCGGAAGGTATAATCTCTCCTCTAATCCATCCCTATATGCATATAGAAATATTTTGAACCCATAGGAATGACCCCCATGGTTATATCTCCATTTGTGTCCATTTCGTGTCCATTTGGAGGTCATAGCAGTGTCCTTTGTGTTGTGGTTGTGTCCATGTGGGAAAACCCCAAAATTTGGACACACTATGTGTTGTTGTTATGTATGAATGAATTATTACATGTTTAATCTCATATTTTTGTATTGGAGATGTGTTCTATAGTGTCTCATATATATATATTAATGTAGAGAGTGAGTTCTTGATATATTCTGTTATATACTTGTGTTTCTTTTGTCTCAAACTACCTAAATTCGTCATAATTTTTATCCACGTTTTTAGTAGCAAGAGCAACTTAGAAATGTCATAACTTTTAGCTCATAACTCCAATTAACCTCCCATTTTTTTAAAGAATCGTATCGAAGTTAGCTTTCAAAATATATATTTTAATAAGCCAAATTCGTTCTGAAACTTTCTGTAAAATTATTTGAGTGTCAGCTGTATGAAAGACGAACGCGTTTCAGTGTTTTTGCGATTCCGGGAGCTTCCGGACACGAAAATACGAAAAATGTAAATAATAAATTTCAACCCCAAAATAATAAATAAAATAAATAATAAATAAAATATCATAAATAATAAATAAAATAAATTTCAACCCCAAAATAATATCATAAATAATAAAATAAATTTCAAAAATATTCAAAAATGTAAAATGACAAAAATACCCCTGTTTCTGAAAACTAGGGGTGACAAATCTATCCACCTTAAAAAAATTTCGTCCTCGAAATTAAAAACAAAGCAATCACAGGAAACACATGAAGAAAACAATCTTATTCAAATACTTTTCAAAAAAAAATCAGCAATAAAAAAAATCTCTTTGAGGCACATCAAACATTTGTAAATAAAAACTGATACGTGTCCGCTACGGACACAAAACCATCACAAAATCACACATATCAAAGGCCAAAATCAGCAATCACCAACGCAATAAATATCAAAATAATTCAAAGAGGTCAAATGCAAAATATCCTTAGGCCAGAAATGACATTAAAACATCCTAATCACATGGTTAGGCTCTAGGTCAAACAGTCTCTCGGGTTTCACTAGCAAAATATCAAAATCACAAGTCATGATTTTAAATAGTTTTAAAATGATTTAAAAATTACCAAAAATCATATCATGATTTAAATGTCAAATCAATAAATGATTAAAATTACAAAATTTCAAAATTACCCTCATTTTAAAAAACTGGGTGTTACAGGGAGCCCACCATCTGCCTGCTCAACGGTACCATATTGAACCACGAGAGGGGAAAATGACGTTCCATTTTGGGAATATGGATATCTACCCCGTCTATAGTAAAGTCATAGCTCTCAGAAATGTCCAGCACTCGGGGGTTCTTTATGGATAGAGCATCCCCGAAGAGAAAGGCTGGTTTCAGATACTCTCCTTCCAGTCTCCCCGAGTTCATCATAGTACAAAGAAAGTGGAAAGGCTGGTTATTGATGGCGCCCAACCTCTCCAAAGGCTCATCGGTAGGAAGCTGATCAGACACATGTCGAACTAAGCCGTCGAGCCGCACACCCACAGCATACTGTGCTGAACCCACCAAAAGCTCTCCTGCTGGATTGGTTGGCAGATTCACTGGAAGAAGACAAAAGAAACAGGATTAAAATATGGTTAAAATGAAAGTTTCTTAAAAAGAAGCTCCTGTGAGTCTATCCGGCTCGGATCAACGAAGCCTTATGCGGCCCAAATTCAGTTGGGTTTCATACGGCACGGCTTCGATGGAACCTATGCGGCTCGGGTCAATGCAGCCTTATGTTGTTCGATTCAGTTGGGTTTCATGCGATACTGCTTCGATAGAGCTAATGCAGTTTGGTTGAACGTATGCGGTTCTATTTAGCAGAAGAGCTTATGTGGCACAACTTAGCGAAGCTTTATGCGGTCCAGCTCATCAGGAGCACATGCAGCCCCGGTCAAATGAGACTTCATGCAGTTCAAATCCAAAAAGTGCTTCTGCGGCTCAAGTCCTTCTCATGCGGCTCAAACACAGGGCATGCCCCATGCAGCTCGAATACGAGAGGGTCATGCGGCCCATGCAACATATACGATTTCATCATGATTAAACTTGGGCAGTTCAATGAAGACGAAGGATGAAGGCTTGTGCATAAATCATACAACAGAGCCATGGGTTTTAGGGTTCAAAACATTTAATCCAATCCTTATCCTTAATAGCAGGATAGACGTCGGGGTACACTTCATGTATAGTGGCCGATGAGGAGGCCGCTTTCTTGCCCTTTACAGCAGCAGAAGCAACCTTGGAAGACTTGGGGGCCATTATCATACCGACGGTCGGAGAAGAAAAACTAAGGAAGAAAATTAGGGCCGAAGACGAAAGAGAGAGTAAAGAAGTCTCTCCAACTGAGCACGTTTATATTTATAGACAAGAGAGAGGCGCCTCGATCCACGGACAGTAATCGACCCTTCGATTCTCGAGACGAGCCGACTAAAATAAAGGCTAAACTCTTGGGATCCTGCCCCAAAAAGCGGCCTTAAAACTGACGGCAAATCAACATCAATTAATACAAAAGATTTGCACACGCGGGAGAATGACGTGGCAAAGAGCTCATGCGGCCAGATAGCATATGCGGCCAAAGGGTCCATGCGACTGATTGACCAATGCGGCTGAGGATGCTATACGGCTGGGACATCCATGCGGCCAGGACATCATATACGGCCAGAAGAGTTTATACATAGCCATGCTTCTTATTCAAAGTATTTCAATTTTACAAATTGAAAACTTTGAAGGGGGTCTTGTAAAAGCATAGAAAAGAATAAAGAAAGATCCATGCAGCCAAGGATCCCCATGCGGCTCAGAGAGCTCATGCAGCTCAGAGAGCTCATGCGGCTCAGGGATCCATGCGGCTCAAGCGTCTATGCTGCTCGAATAGTTCCATGCGACCCAGAGAGGAGCTACGTGGCCCTCAACAACTCTTTCCTTTATTTTTACTACATTTAATGCCTTGACGGCTGATAGCTCTGACCAATGACAGCTCTGACATAAAAATGCAATAATAACTCTGTCATAATGGTAGACTCCTAGGGAAACAAAGAAAATCTCTGACACAATCCATCAAACCCTAAAAACCTTTATGTGGCCTTAACACGTGGACAGTCGCATACGGCTTAGACAGAGGCCACCCCATGCGGCTCAGGCAGAGGCTACCCATGCGGCTCATAAGGACTATCTTCATGTGGCTCACTGAGAAGCCACCAATCATGCGGTCGCCTACGCTCATGCGACTCAGATCATCTCTATGCGGTTCAAATGTTCAGAGGACACTCCCAAGCAGCCTTGACACGTGACCAGCCTTATGCGGCTCAGTGGGGAGCAATCCTCATACGACTCAGATTTCCTAAGTGGTTCGCAGGTTTTGCCATCGTCACTACAGCTAGCAGCCTAATAATAGTGGAACACGTGGCAAGATTCATCAACAAATCCTAATAACCAGGTTTAGTGCCATCCTCATAATTACTGGGATTAAATCAGATCATTTGTAATCAATCAAATTGAAAACGTAGCAGGAGATCCGAGCTTGGCATAACAAATCATGAGGATTTATGGCAATCATCATTAATTGCCCACAGAGATTTGATGCAATCACATTAATTGCTCAAATCTACTATAAGCGGCCCAGATTCATTGATCCTTAACCGTCAACTTTTGAGAATGGACAAGCATTGCAAACCCTAATGATGTCCTCCACTCTTATAAATAGCAAGGTGTCATTCCCTTGCAAAGGAGCAGAGAGAGAGCACACCCCCCAGATCCAGAGAGCCAGAGAGAAAATATACAGAGATTGAAAGGAGAGCATTTCTTCATCAATGCCAAGCAGTTCTTCTACAGAGCCAAGGCTGCACCCGATCGTCCAAGGAGTAAGGCAGAGCTGCTGTCGCTTTTCCTAGCCTCTATCGTCACCCCAGAATCTAAAATAAATAATTGTACTTAGATTGATGTAACTAGGTTTTCGTCCCTAGGCTTTCTTTGTACAAGCGAGTTTGTATTGTGAGTCTAAGTTCAGTCCTCCTACATAAATTGTTCTGTACTTTTACAATCAATGGCAAACAACCTCCTTCAAAGTTTTTAATTTGCAAAATTGAAATACTTTGAATAAGAAGCATGGCCGTGTAAAAACTCTTTGGACCGCATAGGATGTTCTGGCCGCATGGATGTCTCAGCCGCATGGCCTCCTCAACCACATGGCCATCTGAGCCTCATGGGCTTTCCAACGCCATGGGATGCTTGGCCGCATAGGCTTCTTGCCACGTCTTCATGCCACGTGTGCAAATCTTTGTATTGATTGCCTTTGATTTGAGCTGTCTTTTTGGGGGAAGTCCCAAGAGTCGGCTTATTAAATTTTTAGATTTTCTTTGGATGAATCTCCTTCATGAGAGGGGACAAAATCCTAGGAGTCGGTTTTGCCTGCAGCACACGTCCCAAAGCGTTCCCTCGGTCTACGTGCTTCCTCCCCCTTTTGTCCTCCTATAAATAAGAGTAATTAAGAGAAGAAATTTCTTTACTCTCTCATTCAATTCAAGCCTTTCCTGTCCTAACTGTCATCCTCTTCTTCGATCACCGATGACTCCCAAGAAGACTGTTGCGACAAAGTGTAAAAAGATGGCGTCTTCGTCGGCTGCGGCGACGAAGGGCAAGAAAACTACTTCTACTTCGACTGCGGTGATGAATGATAATGTGGCAGCTACTCCGCCAGCCGACGTGCCCGCAGTTCATCCCGACGTCCATCCCACCATTGCTGGTAAGGACGCTGCGTGAACTTGAAACCCTAACTGTTGTGGCTACGTAGCATGCTCTATGCGCGAGCCTTCATCTTCATGTGTGTCGCATGTACATCTCATGTCCGAGCCGTATAAGAATTGTTACTATGGCCGTATAAGTACTTCGCCAGTGGGGCCGCATAAGCTGCGCTGGGCAGCATAGGCTCGAACGAATTTATTTGTCGCATGAGCCGCATAAACTTATCCGACCTCTATCGCATGAGACTTCGTTAAACAGAGCCGTATAAGAACACTGCCGCATGAACCTTCGCTGGACGGAGCCACATAAGTGTTTTCTGAGTTGGGCCGCATGAGAATCTGTTGAATTGGAGCCGCATAAGCTCGAAAACACCAATCAGTTCTCCTTGTACGTCTTTTTAATTTATTTCTTTTATCCTCTTTTCAGTGAATTTTCCAGTTAATGCTGCGGAGGAACCTCTGGTGGGTCGTGCCTAAGCCGCTATGGGCTATAGGTACGACCAAATAGTTCAGCATGTAGCAGACCAGTTTCCTAGTGACGAGCCTCTGACGAGGTTAAATGCTCTCAAGAACCAGCCCTTCTACTTTCTCTGTGCCATGATGAACAAGAAAAAATTAGAAGGGAAATACCTGAAGCATGTGTTCTTCTTCGGAGATGCCTTGACTGTGAAGAACAGTCAAGTTCTGGATGTGTCAGAGAATTGGAGCTTTATTTCTAACGGGATAGCGATCCGCATCCCTCAAATTGAGCGTCACTTTCCACTCTCTTGGTTTAAAATGCTCCCGCTGGACAGGAAGATGGAAGAGTCTTTGACCCCTACCCGGAATGGGATGTTTGTAGGCGACATCTATTACAACAACAACGTAAAGTCAGTATGTGCGGGCAAGGTGCATGCCAGCTGCTATGTAATGGGATTGGCCTCGGGCACTTTCTTGAATGTGCCGGGTCCCAATTTTATGTTCTCTGCAGCTGACACTTTTCTGAACCAGCTTGCTGGGAAAGGCTCATATCCAATTGGCCGGTTGGCGCTCCCGAGTTGGATACACCCCCATTCCCCATGGATCAATCCGTCTATGTGGATCTCGCGAAGGTATAAGACTCTTCTGCATGAGATTGGTCTTTATCACGCTATTCGGGGCACCAGCCACGGCTTGCCTGTAAATAAGAAATTATGCATGGCTCAGCTAAAGATGTACAATTGCCGTACGGGAACCTTCTATACACCTGTAGGGGAAATGGGGCTTGCACTCCATGAGATGTACTTGGTTTCCAAGCTTCCTTGGGGGATGAAGCTTTTGAGGTGTACACTCCTACGAATGAGGAGTTCGAGGAGCTGGAGGAACGATATCCGGGCTTCGTAGCTATTTATCAGGAGATATTGTGCCACCATAGCACGTGCCAGCAGATAGCCAAGAAGAAGGATAACAGCTCGGAAGGGAATGCTCCCCACACTAAGGCTTGGGTAAGCTATCTCTTCTCAATGGGTGCCTCAGGCCGGGTTACTTCCTGAAGTTCTCAATCCCGGGAGGCGGTTCAGGCCTTGGTGTCGTCGGCCAAGAGGGTGGCCACCACAAATGATAGATTTGGGAGTCAAACCGACTCTCTTGGTTATTTTTATCAGGATACCCAAGAGTTGTCAGAGAAGGCGCTCCTGGCAGGATTCTTGATGTTATGGCTATGGAATTACGTAGTCTCGGGAGGAGCTGGTTCGATTGAGAGGATTAGCCGTAATTTTATTCTTCCTACTGTAAAGCTAGTTTTTGGAGTCAAACTAGCTCTTCTCCCGGCCATGGTGTGCAGCATAAACCGTGGACTCCATACTTTTACGTCTAAGGTCATTGCCCGCGATGTGACAAAAGACTTTGAATGGACTGAGCTGCCCTATCATTATTTGATGGGGTGGCTGCTAATGCACTATCCGTCTTTGATGAGACCGGATTCTGAAGATGGCGTGATTGCTGATGACACTTTTATCTTTTATTATCGCAACGAGCCTTAGGAGTACGAGACCATGCGTGCCTGCCGGATGGCGCTGTCGAGAGCAGATAGGTATGACTTTTTCGTATCCGTCTCTCGTTTTACTGCTGAGAAAATAGCGGACGTACATCTTGACGGTATTGGGCCTCCTCAACTTCTAGACGGCTAGATGCTTCTGTGGTTGCGTAACATCCGCCCTGCCTACCTAGTATACCGCAACCGCAATGCTGTCTTTCTGGAGCCTTACCTACCCAGCAGGTTTGTCCGACAGTTTGGATACAGCCAGCTTTTTCTGGACAGTCCCCGCTCTTGTCTGAGTTTTGAAGGTAGCCTCCTTGACGGTATCAGGGCCTGGCACTACTATGATACGTTTCATACCCGTACCACTTTCTCGGTTCCTGATGTTGAGGCACCTGTAGAGATTTTATAAATGGCGGCCTTATACCATGTTATGGCAAACAAGCTCCCCGTCCGTTTTAACCCAGGTGCCAGTTTTATTCTTGGTACTGGCCTGGATGAGAAGCCCCATGGGGCCAAGATGAGGAAGAAGAAGAAGAATATAATCGAAGTGCCAGACTCAGACTCCACCAATACGGATGATGAGGACGACGAGCATGATACAGATAACTCTTTCCTTCCGGTGGAAGATGTTGTGGTGGATCAGCCTCATGTTATGTCAGATGAGATGGTGGCGGATCAGCCACCTGTTGTACTTGGTCCTGTATGGAAGCGTAGCAGGCAAATCTTCCCCGTTGGCGGTATTCCTTACTCCCGGAAATAAGCTGTAATCAGGCGTCGTAAGCTAACTATAAGGGAGGGAAGCGAGGACGTCGACCCTGCTTCGGAGGTAGATCGAGTTACTACCACCTTTATTCAGTTCTTCCTTTCTCCTGAACTTTGATCTTAGTCATTTTCCTTTCCTCTCGTAGACGTCGAAAGAAGGGGAATCTCAGGAATCGGTTACTATTTCTGAAGTCGATCCGGCCCTGAACACTTTGATCGATGACATGTTTGCCAGGATTATTTCGGCCGGGGCTCTTTTGGCGGCGGCTGAGGGATCTCAGGTTGCTGAGGTCGTGACTCGAGAAGACGAGGGCTTCGATAAACCTGTTCCCAAAACTGCTGAATTTTATCAAGGTGATGTTGATGCAGTCACACCTTCCTCTGGGGCGGCTGGGACAGAAGAGCCAGCTAAACTTGACTTGGGGGTCGCTGGTGAGGAGACCACGGTAGCTGCGAGCGAATCGCAGCCTCCATGCTCCTCTCCTGGTAAGATAAGCCAAATCTTAACTTGCGAGGAGGCCTATCTGCTCTATCATCACATCCTTCGGATTAGGCTGATTGATGGTTGCTCTGGACATGCAGGTCCTGCCTCTCCAGTGCGGATGACGGACACTGTCAGGATGGGCTCTACCGAAGGAGAACTAGCGGAGAGGAGCGTGCCCCCTCCTCTTCCCGCTGGCTCGAGTTCGGGAAGTCAGGTGGCGGCACAGCCGGGGCGGGGGACAATGGTCCCTGCATCCTCTTCTGCTCAAGCGGCTCCGAGAGTCGACCTTTCTACTTTGTCGAGTGTCCAGACTCTTTGGGTGGCGGAGGAGTTAGCCGCTATCCGCACATCTTTTCGCTCGGAATTTGTCTCTCTGGTGGCAAGTTCTAGCGTGCCTCCTTCGACATTGCCAGCAACACTTCCTTTGACGTCGTCCTCTACGGAGGTTCTGGATGAAGCATCACAGGACGTGGTTGACAGCTTCTATCGCCACTTGAAGAGAGGGGTGGCGGCTGCTATGGAACGAGGGACACCTTTTTCCTTAGCCCGACAATGCGCCCAGGGTCATATTGATATTCTTAAGACTCTTTTCGGTAGGTCGGGGGTAGCTGTGCTTCTGGAGACAAAATTGCTGGAGGCTGATCAGCTGGTGGCCCAGCTTCAGGTGCTGTGGCAAGCTGATCTGTCTGCTGCTATAGATTAAGAGCGCGGTTTCCTCATAACTGCCGTAGAGAAGATAAGGGCGGCTCGGGATAAGACTAAGCCGGTTATACTGAAGGACCTCCGCGATCTGTCTGAGCTATATGATTAGTTGAGCCGCGAGGGTGAAGATGTTACGACTCGGGAAGCGACTGCCTCCCGTAGGGTCATTGACACGCGGTAGCAGATCCTTGAGCTTCAGAGGAAGTTAGCTTTCCTGGAGTCTGAGCTCAAAGCTACCCACACCGAAAGGGGGCAGATTATCCAGGAGGCTGACAGAGTTAATCGAGCTTTTGCTGGCCTGGAGCTTGTCCTGAAGAAGCTGGAGAATAGCTAGCGGGCACACATGTACTTGGATAATGCGGAATGGTTGTCCCAGGTGGCCGAGCGCCGAGCTAAGCAGCGGCTAGAACGGGGGAACGCCTTGGTAAGAAATCGTCTCCTGGAATTATGTACCGCCGAACCATAGACGACCTTTTTTTCCTTCTTTTGTTTCTGTTCTTTCCCTTTTTTTTGAGAGGGACGTAGTCCCAGAACATGTAGTACTTTTGGCTTTCAAATAAAAGAGTATGTTTTATTTTACCCTTTATTTGTGTTGCTTATTGGGTTTATGGTGTTGTGGTGGTGTTTGCCCCGCTTGGGGGACTGTTTGTGGACCTATTACCCTTGGCATACCTGGGTTTTAGGTACGGATAACAAGTTTGATGGGGATACCTAGAACAATTCCACGGTAAGGTGGTCATGGACGTTCTTGGTATCGGGAGAAAGAATGCCATGGAGCAGCTGGGCTCCCGGGGTATGATTAGAAATAATGTGCATGTACTAGGAAACTTAGTACATCATTTGTAGTCAGCAGAGGACATTTGTGGGCCTATTATCCTTAGCGTACCCCGGTTCAGGATACGGATAAATAGAATGAGATATAACCAACATACTTACTCATAGGTAATGAGGACGTGGCAAGCATGAAGATTTTTCACCGCAGAATCTTCCTACTCAGAGGTAATGAGGACATGGCAGGAGGGGACTCAGCGGAGAATATTTATGGTCAATAGAGGATATTTGTGGACCTATTATCCTTGGCGTACTCCGGTTTTGGGTACGGATAATAAGTCGAAAGGAAACCAGCATACTTACTCAGAGGTGATGAGGACATGGCAAGCATGAGGGTTTCTTCGATAGAGCCTTCCTACTCAGAGGTAATAAGGACATGGTAGGAGTGGGCTCCATGAAGGGGTACATAGAACGACTCAGAGGTAATGAGGACATGGAAGTTCTATGTAGACGGGTGATTTATTTTTGGCGGAAGTGGGACGACTCAGAGGTAGCATCGACGTGGTCGTTTTGGGAATTTTGTGGATCTGTTACCCATTTTGTGCACTGAGAGTGCGGGTAGTAGATCATGAGGGAGGAGCTCTTTCAGAAGAATAAGTTCAGAGGTATGGTCATACATGACTTACTACCTAAAAGAGTGACCGGAATGTAATTTCAGAGGCACCTGCGGGTACATAACTCAGTAATCTGGGATATTTGGAGGAAGAATGTGAGTTCAATGGTACTGACGGGTACATAACTCAGCAATCTGGGATTTTATGAATGTGAGTTCAGCGGTACCGGCGGGTACATAACTCAATAATCTGGGATTTGGAGAATGTGAGTTCAGCGGTACCGGAGGGTACATAACTTAATAATCTGGGATTTGGAGAATGTCGTTTAGACATAATTTTTCTTCAGGAACTTGTCGTTGACGGGCAACATGAGCAAGTCTCCATTTTATTTCGCGAGGCGGTAAGAAACGTTGGAGAATACAGCCTCAATGATAAATGTTCCTTCCCACTTTGGCTGGTATTTTCTGGCGGTTTTGTGAGTCATAACCATCAGCCTCCGAACTGCCAGAACGAGATCGCCCACTTGGAATGTTCTGATTTTAACTTTCTTGTTGAAGGCTCCGGAGATGCGTGCTTGGTATAGCTCGATTCGTTGTTGAGCCAATAGGCACTTTTCATCTAAGGCCTCCAACTTTTGTAGCCGACGACGGTAGTTATCGTCCGTCGTCAATTGGTAAGTGAGAGCGATACAGAGCGAGGGTATTTGAGTCTCCAATGGAAGAACTGCCTCATTCCCGTATAACAGGGAGAATGGTGTGTTCCCAGTGGCCTTTCGGACTGTAGTACGATACGCCCACAAGCATTCACCAAGCTTCTCATTCCAGTCGCGTTTGTTGGATGATACGAACTTTTTGAGCAACTTGATGATGGTTTTGTTGAATACTTCTGCCAACCCATTCGCTGCTGGATTATTTGGCGTCGAAGCAGTATTCTGAATTCGATGTTTGTCGCAAAATCGATAGAAGGCGTGGCTTGTGAACTGCAGACCATTATCGTGGATGATCCTTCGGGGCAGTCTAAAGCGATAGATGACGTGATGCTTGAGGAAGCTGATCATGTTTGAAGTCTTCACTTCTGTAAGCGGAATAACTTTCGCCTTTTTGGAGAAGTAATCTGTGATGGCGAGTATGAAGCGATGTCCTGGGAAAGTAGGCGGAGTGATCGGACCGATGATATCCATTCCCCATGCTTCGAATGGCCAGGATACCACTGTCGGGTGTAGAAATTCGGATGGCTGGTGGATGAAGTCCATGTGGACTTGGCAGGCTTTGTACTTTCTTGCATAGTCTATCGCATCTGCTACCATCATGGGCCAGTAGTAGCCCATTCGGCGAATACGGTCTTGCAATTTTGGGCCAGGCTGATGGGCCCCGCAGACGCCGTCATGAGCTTCACGTACGGCTTCTTTAGCTTCTGCGTTTGCTAGACATTGAAGCAATAATCCATCGTAGGATCGGCGATACAGCATTTTTGTCTCTGTATCGTAGAAGAATCTGAGAGAACGCCTTCTGATAGAGGTGGCTTCCTTTGGGTTCTCAGGCAGGATGTCGTAGACTACGAAGTCTATGAATGATTGTCTCCAATCTGGTACTTCGTCGATCGTCTGAGCGGAATAACTCACCATGAATTGAACGTTGTTCTTGGGACAAACCAGTTCATGGCCTATCACGTCCACCAAATGATGAATATGGTTCGGCACTGCTAGGGAAGCGGCAAGGCCTGCTAGGGCATCGGCCTCGATATTTTAGAGTCTGGGGACGTGTTCGATGAAGAACCCTTCAAATGATGAGATGATGTTGATCACTATTTGGTGATAGGGGATCATGTCTTCATGGCGTACTTCGTATGAACCCCAGATCTGATTGACGATTAACTGTGAATCGCCGTATGCTTCAAGATATTCTACCCCCAGCTCTCTTGCAAGTTGGAGGCCAACGACTAAAGCGTTGTACTCAGCCACATTGTTAGAGCAGGGTTCCGTGAGGGAGTAAGCGCGATTGATCACCAGTCCGGAAGGAAAAATCAGTACCCCCCGACCCCGACGATGATGTTGCCTTTGGGTCCGGTCCTTGAGGCACCGTCGAAGAACATTCGCCATATATTATCGTGAGAGGCTGCATGCGAGTCGGCTATCTCATCTGGGATTTTTTTCGTATATTCTGGACGACTCCGAGCCTGGGTGGGCTGCTAAAAAGTCAGCCAGAGCTTGACCTTTAACAGCCTTTTTGCGGTACGAAGATCATATGGTAGGGGGACATTAATATTGTCCATGTAGCGAGGCGAGAGCTGAGTGCCCCTGGTTTAGTCATGAGGTTGGAGAATGTTTATGGGCTTATCGAACAACAGTCCGGACTCCTACTGGTTTTACACCATTCTCATTGGTTTATGGATGCGAAACTGTCCTCCCATTGGAAATCCAGATCCCTTCTCTACGAATAGCCATTGCTAATGAACTAACTACAGAGAATAATGATCGCTTACGACTCCAAGAACTTGAAATAGCACATTGAACTATATCAAGCCCGCATATCTCGAACTTTCAATCGTAAAGTTAAAGAGAGGGTATTCAAAGTTGGCGAACTTGTATTAGCTGTTCGGAGACCGATGGTGATGACTCATAAAAGTAAAGGGAAATTCCAAGCAAAATGGGAAGGCCCTTATGTAATTGAGTTCGTATTTTCCAATGGCGCCTATCGATTATCAAAGCCCAATGGAGATCTGCTCATGATGCCAATCAATGGCAAGTTTCTTAAGAAATACTATGTATAAAAAAAAAAGAAGACAGAATGAAAATAAAGCTCCTTTTATTATTTTTGTTCGAAACAAAAGACTAAGGACGAGGGCCACTCCCTCCCTTATGGAATACATAGTCAGTTAATGTCTCGAAGGCGTCGTTGCCTGAGCTCATGAAAAATTTGCAGATGGCCATCCTTAGTGCTTCTTCTTCAGGAGTTTTTTCTGGATCTACTAAGAACGCAAGGATATCTTGTGGTGGCTTGGGCGTAGAAGAGCTGTTGCCTACTTCAGTCGGGCCCGCCACTGTTGACTCAAGGGGATATATCTCAGTGACGTCCTCAATTTCCCTGGAAACTTCTTTCTTTTGCTGTGCATCCTCGGAAGACATTTTCAATAGAGGAGTGGAAATAAGAATGAAATGTTACAGAAAGTTCTCGCCTATTTATAGAAGAGGACTGTTGATGAACCGATCTTTGAGATTGAGAACAACTTTTCATTCCCGAAAAGTCCTGTCTGTTCGTACTATCGGGTTTATTCATTTAATTACGGAATCGAATCAATGCTTTCTTTTCCCGAAAATTATGATTCATTCATACATTAAGATGGACTTATATGTTCGTGACATCTGTCTCCTTAGTCCCCAGCTACCAAGGTTTGGTTAAGCTGATTTCTTGTCTCCTGGGAAAGGGATCTTATATCTTCTATTTTATCAATTGATTAGAAAGTGGGATTCGCTATTTATCATGTTTCCATGACCTCTGAATAAATACTAAATCTTATTACTTTTCCAATCTATCACTTCTATTTGACCTCTGCATAGATATTAATCTAATTTTCTTTTGAGTTCATATATACTATTATGTCCATATTACCTCTGATAGTATCATATACTCTAAAACAGAAAATAAGATTTCATTTATCTATCATGTCCATATTTCATCCAGATAGATGCAAATCATTGATCATAGAAGAATCATCATTTCCATAAAAAGTCTATTACATTTCTTAGACTTTCTTACAAGTTATAATGGAAATCTATTACATTCTTAGATTTTTATTCTATACACACAACAATAGCCTAATGGAGATCTGCTTCTTTTTTTTGGATCTTCTTCGTCGGATTCGTTGTTGGTGTCAATTCCTTGCTGTCCAAGCCTTTGTGGCGACCAGAACAGCAGGAATCAAACTCTGGTCTTCTCTCTCAGACGAGAGAAGAACCCCAGAGTATGGCAGCCCAAAGACGTGTTGCTGCCAATACAATTGGTGGATTAGTGGTGGCACCTCAAAGGAGATAGGAATGTATCCAGCATTGGGATACGATTACTAGTTCTGCCGTGAAAGGAACTCTACTACCCGATTTCTCGGGGTAGAGTTGACTCCACCATCCAACTCTCCGTGTATAAAGGCTCCTCCTACCAACAGAGGAAGAACCTTCTATCTCACGAAGAGTTCTGAGTTGTCTGATTTGTGCGTCAAAAGCGCATGAGCTCCCTGATGTTGATGTCAGAAGAACGCTCCTCACAGCGTCAAAATCGCCAATGCCAGTTCTGGAAAAGTTGCTCAGCCAAACTTCTGCAGAAAACAACAAAGAAGAAGTGTTTTAAAATAGAAGTATTATCAGATGCGTATTAAATGCTAACTAAAAACATATCACAAGGCTTTTTACGTCAGTGCTTCAGCAAGGCTTTTACGCCAGTGATTCAGCAAGGCTTTTTACGCCAGTACTTTAGCAAGAATTTTACGCCAGTGCTTCAGCAAGGCTTTTATGCCAGTGATTCAGCAAGGCTTTTTACGCCAGTGCTTTAGCAAGGCTTTTTACGCCAGTGCTTCAGCAAGGCTTGTACGCGGGTGATTCAGCAAGGCTTTTACGCCAGTGATTAAGCAAGGCTTTTACGCCAGTGATTCAGCAAGGCTTTTATGCCTGTGCTTCAGCAAGTTTTTTTTACGCTCGTCAAGAATTTACGCTCATGAATAGATGTTTTCAACAAAAAAATTCGAAGACAGATATTTGCTTACGATCGGACTTACCACTTAAGTTGAATGGTTTGGCTCTAATAGTGGTTGAATCCACGTCTAAAGACTGGGCGTACAAAAGAACACCGTGGGAAAACTCCGCCATTGTCATTTGTTGGAGAACAACATCACAGAAAGTTATCTTCAGAGGAATGAGTACGAGAATATATGAAACATTCTCGGCTATTTATAAAGGCTGAAGAAACTGTTGGGATGAGTCTATTTAGGGGGAAGATCCTATTTAAAGGCTCTCGTAACCACAAGACAGACGCCACGTGTCGGTTTGTTTCTTGGGAATGAACAACCATAGAAGCAGTCAAAATAAGTGTTGAACAGTTCTATGTACCAACAGATGAGATTAACATCAGACTTTATTTATAAAAAGGGGGGAGTGGACCCATGCATATAAAAGAGTCGCGATATATAAAAACATCATTATTTCTCTCCTTCGTTGGGCTGACGAAGGGAGACTTCTAGCTCGTGCATATCACGAATCTCCGAGCGGCGTATCAGATTAAGAAATGCTTCGACATCTCCTGGCCCTTCGTATGCAGTTGGGGGACCACCATCAATGCGATTAAAGACGGCAGGAGTTACTCCAAAACACTCTAAAAAGTTGCACGCCCGCTCGAAGTCAAGCCTGGAGCTCGAAGCCTCTTTGTTGGTAATCCCGTTCTTCGGCGCCATGACAAAACGAGGATGAATGTCAAGAATAAAGAATTTGCCCTTATTTATACAAATCAAAACAACTCTTCACATTCCTCGTTGGAAACTGCTCACTCGGGAAGATAAAGAGACGTTCGAAAGTTTCGAGAAAGAAATTTATTGTGACGGTCAAGTGTTGACCGACATTATTTTTTTTGAAAATTACGCCGACTGTTGGACAACCCCGCTTTTACGCAGATGACGGTTGCGTATCCCAAATTTTATGCTGGTAGATCAAATCTCAACTTTTACGCTTCTGTTCAAAGTGTTTCAAATTTTGGAGATATTTGAAAACTTTGAAGGAGGTTTTGTAGGAGCATAAAAAGTGCTTCAAAGAAAGAGTCATCTCATTCATAAGTGATCTGTTTTACACCTAACAGAGCGGGTAATCTCTTTACGCCCAAGACTAGGCTAATCAATTTACGCCTAAACAGGCTGATCATTTTACGCTCGGGTCTACACCCATGATTTTACGCCAAGGACAGAGCAGCCACTTTTACGCTGGACAAAGCTGTCAAATCTCGCATTTAATGCAAACTCTGACATGGAGATATTAATGATGGCATATATCATAAAGGGATTTGTCTTTTACACAGAGACCAATGTTGTCGTTTAGTGTGTGGATTGAGCTACTTTACGCTCACACTACGGCTTCTTTTACGCACGAAGATTATACGAGCCTTTACGCTCAACAGTCGACGTGTGCGTAAAGTCTATTTGAGCTGCTTTTACGCTCAAGGTTATTTAATAACCACTTTACGTGGGAAGTCCATGTCAAGGCTATTTTATGCCAAATCTACTGCTTTACGCTCAGAGTATATTGGGTTATTTTTACGCCCTATTCTCCTCCACCAGTTTGGAACGTGGTTTGCTTACGTGGCTTTCATGCCACTCTTCTCGAAGAACGTGTGTACATGCATCCTATCCTTACTGAAGTGATGGGACACACGTCAACAAATGTAGAGGATGGCCTTGATCATGGGTGTCAGTTGTTAGCGTAAAGATGAAACTTTTGCTGAGTTTTTACGCACAAGAGCCCAAGTCTATAAATAGACTTATTTTTTCTCATAACAAGGCAGGGACAAAGATAGACAGGGAGAGGACACAGAGAGAGGAGAGAATACAGAGATCAGAACTTAGAGATTTTGATTCTCCAGAGCATTCTTCTTCAACCTTTCTTTCAGAACAGAGTGAAGCAAAGCATGAAAGCATTCGGCCTCGCCATCAGTGCCCAAGTACGTCGATACCTTTCTGGTGACTTAGTTCTTCCAGTTGTTCTACTTCAAGCAGTGATCTTCATCATCATCATATGGTCCAAGGAACAAAGTGATCATTTATGAATCAGACTTCCATAGCAATACTTTTCCAGAATCAAACTTGTACTTCTTGTACTTTTTCTCGTTTTATTTTCAAAAGCCCATTCCTTCAAGGCATTTTGTTAAGTGAAACAATGTACTGCTCTATTTAGGACATTGTGACTCCGATGCAGATATCTGATATTATACTACTCTTTTTAGAGTATCAGGCGAGTACATTCTCTGATAGTTCTTCCATTTACTTGTCGTTAACTGTACTTCAGTTGTAGCTAGTTCTATTTGATTCTATATTACAAACACGATTTGATATTACTAGATCTATTTCATGCGACACTCACTTATTCGTGTCTGGCCTCTATTTCTGGAACCACCTACTGGAACCACCCTAGAATCATTTACTGGAACCATTTGTGTACTAACTGGGCTTATACCTATTTTCGTGTCGGGTTATGGATTCACTTATACTTGCTGGGCGGGAAAATATTGGAATAGGCATGTGAACATACCCAAATACTGGAACTACTCCCTTGGAATTATACTGGAACGATAGCCATCCCACACTTGGCCGAGTGTACGGTATGCCGTATTACCTACAGCCGTTTAAATGTCAATCCCGATATTTCAAAACATACTGTTAGAGTATAGACTGGACTCACCCTGGAATCTTTGATCACTGACTGGACTCACCTTATACTGGACTCGTCTTGTACTGGAATTATCTAGTATTGGATTTACATTGTCTGGACTCACACATGACTCTTATTATACTGTCTGGACTTATATCATGCTACTCTAGTTCAGCTAGATTATATTTTACAGTCTTCATTGCCATGTTTCTCTTCTTGTTTAGCTACTTACTTTCTTTGTACCTTAACTGTTCTCTACGTCACTACCTGTATGAAACAGCCATGATTCATTAATATAACTATCTATAACTGCTTTATAGTTCTCTGTCATTTACTTGGGATTTCTTGATGAATTGTACTCGTTCCTGTCCTGACTGGACCTGTTGAAAATATTACAGATAATTGCCTTGAGAACATTTACCCTACTTGCCTTAGAGCAGGAGATGGCTTAGCTACCTATGGCCCCGACACTCAGGAGTGATCGGGAGACTAGCTAGTAGACTTGGTTTAGTTTTTATGTTTTAAAACTTGAATTGTAATAACTTGAGATACGAGTTTGTATTTGAGTTTGTTTGAGATATTATTATTTAGTAGTTTATAAATGTTGTTGTTTAGTCTTTAGTTATAGACTTCTGAGTTATCTTATCGTGCTTAGACTGTGATTGAGATTTTATTATATCTATATGTGTCCTCTGTTCGGAGTAGAGATTTGACAAGTACATTATATAATTGCATGAGTTGTTGATTAGATAGTAACCTAGGACAGCGTTCTACCGCCAATACTACGGCGTAGGCTGGGCATCGTTACGTACTCGTACCCTCACAGTGGGTGCGAGTCGTGACACATTTTTAGTGGTGGTCCATGCAGGTCGAGAGTCGCACTAGTACGATATCGTGGCAGTACGACGACTTAGTTGTATTGCTGTGAGCCTGCGATAGGATTGAGAGATAGGCTTAAATGGAGAGGTACTCAATCACAGTTAGGACTACTTGAGATGATTCCTGGGATGACCCTTGAGAATCTCATTATAAACTATCTCGAAATTCGATTCTGACAGTATCTGTCTATTTTCCTTGATTCATCGTTGAATTGATTCTTGGTATTCATTATTGACTTGATTTTCTACCAAGATAACATCATGGGCTAGTTTGCCTCAGTCATAGAATCTAGAGTTTTCTACAGCCATATCAGCTGGTTGGGCGATGAGATAGAGTCTGATTTTGGATGTATTTCTCGGGTGTGGGAATTTAAAGTTTTCACAGCCAAGCTAGCGGCAATACAAAAATTTTAAATACCATGATTCTAGAGGTATGTATATTAGTTATGGACTCTATGGATTATCGCAGCCATACTTACTAGTGTGATGAGGATTCTGGTAACATGGTTCTGGATAGACGGGTATGATTATCAGATTGCAGAATAGATACCATATAGATGGTGCCCTAGTATAATTGAATGGAATATCAGGATGGATATTACTTGAGTGTCATGTATTAGATAGAGGGAGCTAGGCCACCTGTAGCGCAGCACAGTGCCCCGCACCATCAGAGGGATACACCTCAGAGGGGCAGGGCTTTTGTGCTGACAGTCGAGTATACCGACGCTACGGGTGACGGGTTAGCAGGTATGTCTTCCCTGTTCTTCCTTCCATCATGTTGTGTGATTTCCCTTAGTACCTGCCAGGATAATGCTTATGATTGCTAGATAGTGTAGCTACCCTGTTCGAGACTGTAGAATAACGACCAGTAGGATTGTGTTGCTTCGACTTTGATTGGTTGGGGGTTTAACCTAGTAGGGGTACGATCATCTTAATTTCGAGGACAAGGGGGGTAGACTTGTAACACCCAATTTCTGAAATGAGAGTATTTTTGAAATTTTGTATTTATAATTATTATTTATTTGTATTTAAATCACATTATGGTTTTTGGTGATTTTTAATCAATTTAAAACTATTTTTTTAAGTCATGGCTTGTGATTTTGATGCCTTGCTAGTGTAACCTGAGAGGCTGCCTGACCTAGAGCCTGACCATGTCATTAGGATAATTTATTATTTTTTTTGAGTATGAGGGTATTTTGGACATTTGGCCTCTTTGAATTATTTTATGATTTATTGCATTGGTGATTGTTAATTTTGATTTTACTAGCTGTGACTTAAGAGACTGTCCTAGACTTTGACTTTGACTTGGTGACCTAGTTAACATGATATGGACCCTAGTCTAACTTAAGTCAACTCAAGTTAGGACACTTAGGACCAAGTTTGAAATAGGAGGGTTGGTGTTTTGGTCCATAGACTTGAGACTTAGAAATTGGTTCCATGACTAGTGCAATTAGGCCCATAGCCATTAGACTAAGCCCTAACCCTAAATTCTCACTTTATGACCAGCCACTAGGGCTCCCCCTTCCCTATAAATAATCTCCTCCTTGTTCTTGCCTCTTTTATTATTTTTTCAAGCTTTGAAGAAAGAGGTAAAGAGCCATTCCATAATTTTTTTCATTTCAACTCCTTTTTAACTCTAGTCTTTTCATTAGGACCTAATTAGTGTTTATTTAGTGTTGATGGAGAGTAATCCCAGATTTTGAGCAATTTGGGGATCCGAGCTAGCAAGGAGGAACACTTCATTTTAGGACTTTTTCTTGCTAATTGTACCTATAGGTAAAATCCCTTAAATTGTATTAATATTTTGTTTTCTTTGCATTTACGGCTAGATCTAGGAGTCCCCTAGCTGTCCCTGAAGTTTGGGTCAATTTCGTGTCCGTTTGGTGTCCGTATCGGACACGTATCCATTTGATAGGCTAGGTGTTTAATGTAATGCCACAACCAACATTTTATTCTGATTTTTGAAATGTTTTTGAATGGAATCCTAGCTCTAGGGCTTGCTTAGTGATTTGTGTTATTATTTCCTGATTTTGGTGTCGTGTCGTGTCCATACGGGGACACGAACACGCGGGGACTGAACCATACACAGTGCCCTGCTGATCGGGGTCGACACAGGACACGACACGGCCTCTCGTGACACAATTTTTGGTGGACACGAGGGGGCAACCTCTGTCACTATTCTTCCAAAATTTGGGGTGAGTTGGTGGAGTATTCTCGAAGTTATCGAGCTCACACGGGTTTTTCACTGACACTGCGCGCGCACAAAATCGCGTCTAATACGCGTTGATTTCTTTGGACACGGCTTAAGAGGACACGATGCAGGTACTTTTTCACAAAGACCTACTATGGGCGAACCCATATGCACAAGCTCGACCCACCCCGAGCTCTGTGTTGAGTCCACAATGACTCGGCACGCGTGCACGACGACTGGAATTTCTGTTCTCTATCATTTTTGATTTTGGGATTTTGGACACATCGAGTCCTAATTTTTGGACTCATGGGTGTCCCTTAGACATGTGTGACATGTCCCCATGCCTATACACTCTTTACACACCTTGAATTAGGTTTTTTATTTAAATTTGGCCTTTGGATATCGAGCTCAAAAACTCTGATACACTGATTAATTAGTTACTTTTTTTAAAAAAAAATGTTCTCAAAGATTCAATTTGATTTCAAAACGAGTTCATACATTTACCAGAGTTGATGTTAATTTCAATTTGGTTCATATAGGGTTCCATATATTTTAGCTTTTCATTTGGTTGTTATATCTAAATATAGGTAGAAATGTCTATATGTAAGTCTATGCACTGATTTCCTTCCCAGTTTTGACAGTTTCAAATAGGCTCTTTTTTGTATAATTGAAATTGTATTGCGAAATGGATTGTTTCTAAGGTTCAATGATTTGATGTTGTGTTTCAATAGGATATGTTTGGTATTCGAACTTGAGGGAGGGGAAAGGCATTTCTGATTTCAACACATGATATGTTTTGATACTCAGTTTCAGAGTTGGGGTTGATTTTGATATGTATATTGTTTAGTTTAGGAAACAGATGAAATGGGTAGCTAACTGATGTGAAGAAGACTTAGTAGCCAGGTTTTGAATGAATTGTTCGCTGTCATACACTTGTTTTCAACTATCTGTACACATACACATTACTGATTAACCCACTATTTCCTGATTAACCCACTGTTTCAGATTAACACATGGACACACATGCTCACACACACTTCTCTGTATGACACATGCTTGACACAGTCGTATTTAATACATGATTCACTGTGGACACTTGCACACATGATGGCATGCTAGACACACAAACCCTTGTATGTGACATCATTGTTATTGACATACGACCTTAGCCAATGTACCACGCATCACTGATTTCATTTGGTAAATGTATATTGCATGAATGATAGGTAAATGTTAACTAATTTATGATACTGAGATGTTCTCAGTTGGGTTGAACATGGGATTAGGTTATAGGGTTTAGGAGTAGTAGAGTTGGCATGGGAGTTAGTTTCCTGTTAAGTTTTTGTTAGAGGTTAAGTAAGCAGTGGTTAGCAGCAGCTGCCTTGGCTTGGCCTGGCATTTCATTTGCAGCAGCTGCCTTAGCTTGCATTGTAGCAGCAGGCAATGTTTGCAGCTGCCTTGGCCTTGCATTTGTGGCTGCAGCAGGTAGCAGAGCAGTGGCTTAGGGGCTGCCAGGCCAAAGTGTGGTCTGGCCTTGCATAGCCAGGTGGGCTAGGTGCCACACTTGGTACAGTGTGTGGGTTGAGCCAGAGGGATGTTAGTAGCAGTTAGTTTAAATTCAGTTTTAATGGAGTGGTATTAGAGGGGTTGGGGTGTCAGAATTGTGTATCCCAGTTGGAGTGGTTAGTTGAACTGTTAGTATTTGGGATTAGGATACAAGGGAGTGAGAGCATATGAGAAATTAGTGGTTAGGTTGTGAGTGATATAGGATAGATTTTTGAGTTTATATATATGTTATAGGTTATAGATACTTGTGGGTTTAGGCATATGTACATAGGTTATTATTTGTGTTATATAAGGGTATACATGTTAGGCTAAGGGTAAGGGATAAAGCATCCTATATGATATATAGTATATGATTGGGTTTTGAGTTGAGGGCTGCTTAAGTTCTTTTGTTCCCTTGGGGCATGGGTAACAATATATAGTATATATTTATGTTATGTGTATTATATATTATATAGGTTGTATCATACCTGGTATTTGGGAATATACCTTATACATATATAATAAGGTTAGATATCATCCATTACATATATGTGTGTACTATGTGATACCTAATATGTATATATATTTGGCATATAGTTAGAAATAAGAGTTAGCCAAATATAGAGTATTTAGCTAGTACCTAGTTGCCAAGACTTTAGCCTAGCAAATTGAAGTTGACCAACACCCTAGATAGACAGTTGACCCAGAGTTGACCAGAGTTGACTTGGACTTAGTTTGACCTAGACAGTTGACCAGGTTTGACTTAGAGTTGACTTTGACCTAGATTGACCTAGAAATCATGTAGATTGCATCATAAACTTCATTTACCTTATTTTAAACATATTATAACCTGTACAACTCTATTTAGGACATTGTGACTCCGATGCAGACATCTGATATTATACTACTCTTTTCAGAGTATCAGGCGAGTACATTCTCTGATAGTTCTTCTATTTACTTGTCGTTAACTGTACTTCAGTTGTAGCTAGTTCTATTTGATTCTATATTACAAACACGATTTGATATTACTGGATCTATTTCATGCGACACTCACTTATTCGTGTCTGGCCTCTATTTCTGGAACCACCTACTGGAACCACCCTAGAATCATTTACTGGAACCATTTGTGTACTAACTGGGCTTATACCTATTTTCGTGTCGGGTTATGGATTCACTTGTACTTGCTGGGCGGGAAAATATTGGAATAGGCATGTGAACATACCCAAATACTGGAACCACTCCCTTGGATACTGGAACGATAGCCATCCCATACTTGGCCGAGTGTACGGTATGCCGTATTACCTACAGCCGTTCACATGTCGATCTCGATATTTCAAAATACACTGTTAGAGTATAGACTGGACTCACCCTGGAATCTTTGATCATTGACTGGACTCACCTTATACTGGACTCGTCTTGTACTGGAATTATCTGGTGTTAGATTTACATTGTCTGGACTCACACATGACTCTTATTATACTGTCTGGACTTATATCATGCTACTCTAGTTCAGCTAGATTATATTTTACAGTCTTCATTGCCATGTTTCTCTTCTTGTTTAGCTACTTACTTTTCTTGTACCTTAACTATTCTCTACGTCACTACCTGTATGAAACTGCCATGATTCATCAATATAACTGTCTATAACTGCTTTATAGTTCTCTGTCATTTACTTAGGATTTCTTGATGAATTGTACTCGTTCCTGTCCTGATTGGACCTGTTGAAAATATTACAGATGATTGCCCTGAGGGCATTTGCCCTACTTGCCTTGGAGCAGGAGATGACTTAGCTACCTTTGGCCCCTACACTCAGGAGTGATCGGGAGACTAGCTAGTATACTTGGTTTAGTTTTATTTTTTAAAACTTGAATTGTAATAACTTGATATACGAGTTTGTATTTGAGTTTGTTTGAGATATTATTATTTAGTAGTTTATAAATGTTGTTGTTTAGTCTTTAGTTATAGACTTCTGAGTTATCTTATCGTGCTTAGACTGTGATTGAGATTTCATTATATCTATACTTGTCCTCCGTTCGGAGTTGAGATTTGACAAGTACATTATATAATTGCGTGAGTTGTTGATTAGATAGTAACCTAGGACAGCGTTCTACCGCCGACACTACAGCGTAGGCTGGGCGTCGTTACGTACTCGTACCCTCACAGTGGGTACGGGTCGTTACAATCCTCCTCATTGGAATGATGGACCCTTTCCTCCAAAATTCAAGCCACAATCGATGGTGTTATTTGATGGAAAGGCTTCTCCTAGTCAATATATCAATTATTTTGATATTATGACTGTGCATCTGTAGAAGAATGATGCTCTTCTTACCCGAGTCTTCATCGGGTGTTTGACGGGCTCAGCATATGACTGGTATCGCAGTCTATCCGACAATTGCATATCGTCTTTTGACGAGTTTAAAGCAATGTTTCTTTCCCGTTTCTATGAAGGAGGCATGGACATGAATATGTCCTCCTTAATAGAAATCAAACAAAAGAAGAAGGAAGATACCCGGACGTTTATCGAACGTTTCCGATAGGCAACTTTGAAAATGCCTCCTGGTATGCCAGATTCAGCATTGATTGATACATGCAAAATGAATCTACGACCAACAATTGCTGTCTTTACGGGCTCTCAATTCACAGATTGGGCCTCGTTCATTATAGCAGCAGTTTCAGCCGAGACCATTGGTAGGTTGGCTCATGAACATGGGATGATCTTTGCCTCAGAAAACAAAGGAAAGAAAGCCTCTTCAGGTAATAATTTCGGCAATCGCAATGGGAAGGGGAAGGAAACCCTAGTGGTTAATCTTTCAAAATCCAAAACGACGCCAAATAATTCGGAGTCTTCCAAACCAAAAGAAGAGTACTCTTTTGATGACAGTGATATCCCAGGGATATTCTAATATCTTGTAAAGAGTAGCAAACTCCAGATTCCAGAGCCAAAAAGACCTAATGAGGGGAATCTGACTGACAATCCCAAGTATTGTATCTATCATAGATACATAAATCATCCTACCAAGGCTTGCTATGTTTTAAAAAAGAAAATCCAAGAGTTGATAAATGCTAATGCCATCGCTTTAACCAATGATGAGCATACAGTTACAACTAATATGATTTCTCTTCAATTTAGAGGTTTTTCTCCACAGCAAGTTCCAGATGGGATTGTCCCAATTCCAAAGGCGACAATGAAGATTGTAAATCTCCCGCCAGCTAGAGAGCAAAATGAAGGATTATTGCCTCTCACATTAAAAAATGGTGAAATCATGTGGGTACATCCTGACTTAGTACCTAAAATGGAAGATGAAGGTAAAACTTCAAAATCCATGAAAGGTAGGAAAGTCAAAACCTGCAATATGATTTCTCATGTTGTTACTCCAGATCATGATGATTTGGATCATCTTTGGGATGGCATTCCTTTGGAGGATAGGATGAGGGGTTTCAATATATGCCCTCCAAGTTTGGCTCCTCCTACCAAACTCAAACTTACTCATCGGCAATGGTTAGCAATGAATAGTGTCCCCTTATACAGGGCACAACAAGTCTTTGCTGCTTATGAAAAAGCTCCTATAGGGATTTTTTCTCTTGTCCCGAATACCCCTACTCCCGTAGCTACAGAGGTTTCTGTTCCTTCTTCCTCTGTTGAACCATCTATTAAAAGTCCGCTACCTACTCACATGTACAGTCAACAATCAGTCCATCTTATGAAAAAGATGGGCTATGACTTTCAAAAGGCAAAAGGCTTGAATTATGATAAGGGAATGCGACTTCCTTTACAAATTCAAGGTCAAAAATCCACTATTGGATTGGGTTTTGAGCTCCCTTATAAAAATCCTCGCAAGAAGAAGACTAAGGGAAAGAAGAACAAAACCTGTAATATGGTACTTCATTCTCCTAAGTTTGAAGAAGAAACCTTTGCTGGTACGATATCTGGGAAAGAGTACTAGAAAGATTATGGGGGAACTTCTAAAGAAGCGAAGGATGTTGTTGAAACACTACCAGCTTAACCATCTCCTGTTCCTACTAAAGCAAGACCTAAATCATCTGTGATTGAGAAAGGGAAACAGAAAGTAGTATGCTTTGACATCCCATTGAAGACTGCTTCAAATCAAGGGGTAGTGATGAAGCCCTACAAGTTCGATATTCTAGCCCAACTAGCTAATACCCCGGCTAGACTTTCTATCTTTGAGTTGCTTCGTCTTTCTAAAGAAAGTTGAAAAACTTTGAGCGAAGCTTTGCTACAAGCAGACTCATGCTTAGCTCAACTCAAGAGCCCTGACAATATACCGGTGTCGTATCCACAATGTCATAGTGTGATGGAAGCAATTCCTAACATTACCTTCACATAAGAAGATATGCTGTTGAAGCATAATAAGCACGACAGGCCTCTGTGTTATACAGGATATATTGAATATACTAAAATTGACAGGATTTACATTGATCCTGGGTCTTCTATTAGCATTATTCTCCAGAGTATGCTACGACCCTTGAGGATTCCTACTAGTGATTTGACTTACACTAGTACAACAATAGTTGGTTTCAACTCTGATAAGAGTAAACCACTGGGGAAGATTCGTCTGAAGATTCAAATTGGTGATCTTCGAACTATGGCGACCTTTTATGTTATCAACTCAGATGTATCTTACAACATCCTCCTTGGAAGACCGTGGATACATGAGCATAATATTGTGCCTTCAACTCTCCACCAATGCTTCAAGTATGGGGATTCTCAAGGGATGGTGAAGACTGAATTCGCAGATATCAACCCTTTTAAGGGTGTTGAAGCCTATTTCTCTGATTCAATACTCTACAAATAGGAGCATGTGAAGAAGATATCGGATATGGCCGAAGATCGATCACCTGCAGAAGATCAATCTGCCTCAGAAGATCCTCCGAAAGATCAACCTTTGAAGATTAAAGTCAAAGGTCGAATCGAACCCCAACCTGTCAATGACGAACCTTTGGTGATCAAGGTTAAAGGAAAAACTCGAGCTTCGTCTGAGGAATCAGTGAGTATTCCAGTCAAGAGCCAAGTTCAACCTCTCATGATCAAGGTCAAGGGACGTACTTCTCGTACAAATAATTAAGAACCACTGATTATCAACCTTGGCAAATCTACGCAGAAGACGGATGATGGTCCGTTAATGATCAAACTAAAGCATAGTAGTCAGTTTGTAAATGATGTAAATATTGATCATTCTGTACTTTCTCATATTAATGAAGATTTCCTTTTGGAGTACACGACTGTCAAATTTATTGAAAGAATGACTTTATCTGCTGCTAATCAAAGTTATCAACATAAAAATGACATAAATACAGAAGAAACCTTATATATTAATCATAAAAAAAAATTTCCTCCTCATATCGATGTGGGACCTTATGCTCAAAGGTTCTTAACATCTTCTCCATATCTTCTTCCTGTAGCCTCATCATCATAAGATTGTGTAACTTATAGACGTCACGAAGAATATTATTTTATGATTTCGTCTAATAAGAAAAACAAGCGCCAAATTGTGTTTGGTCTGGCTAGAAATATCCCTGTTACTCAGACAGATGATCTCAGAGAGAAAGATAAAGGAATAATTCGAATTGACAAATATAGTCAACAATCTCTTAAGATTATCCAGAATATGGGATATGATTTGAAGACTATGCAAGGTCTCAATCAAGGCAAAGGTAGACGGTTACCATTATGTGGTAATCTATTTTACCAGAAAACTCGTCATGGGTTGGGATACGATCCATCCCACATGTTTAATGAAGATATACAAGAAAAAATTTCTTCCAGTTCTTCACAATCCTCAGATTCTGAAGAAATCCAGTTCATCGAATCTGATACAGCCTATATGTACAAAGAAGATATGGAAGAAGAATTTTTTTCCAGTTTTTTACAATCCTCATATTCTGTAGGAAACCATTATGATGAATCTGAGTGTGTATTCTCAGTCAACATGGTTCAAACTGATGGTGAATCTGAGCCATTTGAAAATGACCCTTGGGCACAACAAATGGACACTCAATGGGAGCTTCATTTTGAACAGCGACATCCACCTACAGAAGATGAAATTGTCCAGACTGATATTGGTGACGGAACTACGTCTAAGCCAATATTCATCAGTAAAAACCTTTCTGAAGATGAAAAGGAAGAGTTGATAAAGCTGATTAAAGAATATATTGATATCTTTGCATAGAGTTATGAGGATATGCCGGTCTAGATCCTAAAGTAGCTACTCATAAACTCAATATTCTTCCTAATGCCAAACCTGTAAAACAACAGCAGTGGCGTTTTCGACCAGATATAATGGATGCAATTGAAGCAGAAGTCAAAAAGTTGATCACATGTGGCTTTGTTCGTGAAGAACAACACCTAGACGGGGTTGCCAAAAATGTTTCTGTTATGAAGAAGAATGGAAAAATCTGAGTTTAGATTTTTGGGATCTTAATGCAGCTTGTCCAAAAGACGAATTTCCACTTTCGATTACCGATGTCATGATAAACAATACATGTGGTTTTGAATGCATGTCTTTCATGGATGGATTTTCAGGATACAATCAAATTAAGATGCATCCAGGAGATGAAAAGTATACCGCTTTCCGTACATCCCTTAGAGTTTACTGCTATACGGTTATGCCATTTGGTTTAAAAAATGTCGGTGCTACGTATCAACGGGCCATGAGCAATATCTTTCAAGAACATCAACGGAAAATAGTTGAATGTTATATGGATGATATTGCTGTCAAAAGTCGATCAAAAGATGATCATATTCAAGACTTAAAGACAGTATTTGAGTTGATGCATCAACATCAATTGAAGATGAACCCTACTAAGTCTTTCTTACGGGTTTCTAGTGGCAAGTTTTTGGGATTTGTCATTACGTCTCAAGGTATCCATGTTGATCCTGACAAAATCAAAGCAATTCTTGAAATGCATCCTCCACGTAATCTAAAAGAACTCTGTGGCTTCCAAGGTCGCATTGCTTATACCAGGAGATTTATATCCAATCTTTCTGGGAGATGTCAACCTTTCTCTCGTCTATTAAAGAAAGGTGTATCATTTATTTGGGATGAAGCATGTCAGAAAGCCTTCAATGACATTAAGCAATACCTTACAAATCTACCTATTTTGGTACCTCCAGTGGTAGGAAGACCATTTTTTCTATATGTTCGAGCCTTAGATCACTCTCTTGGCGCTCTTCTTGCACAGAAAAGTGATAAGGGTTATGAACAAGCAATTTATTATCTTAGCCGAATGATGGTTGGAGCTGAACATAGGTATACTCCTGTGGAAAAAGAATGTCTGGCCTTGGTTTTTGCTGTTCAAAAGACACGACATTATGTGTCAGGACAAACTATTCATGTCATATCCAGAATAAATCTTATTCGGGTATTGATGAGAAAGCCAAGTATTCTTAACTCCAGGTTAGCCACCTGGGCAATGTTGCTTACTCCTTATGATATGGTTTATGTACCCCAAAAATCAGTGAAGGGTCAAGCATTAGCTGATTTCTTAGCAGCTCACTCTATACCTGAAACCTCTAAGCTATATGAGGACATTCCAGATGAAGTCGTGGATTACAACATGACTTTAAAGGATGACATGTGGCAACTATACTTTGATGGAGCATCGCGGGTTGGACCTAAAGGCAATATTGTCTATGGAGTAGGCATTGTCTTGGTCTCTCATGATAAAATGGTCATATACTGTTCTTATTCTCTTAATGAACCTTTCTCCAACAATGTGGCAGAATATAATGCTCTGCTAATTGGTCTTCAAGTAGCAAAACAATTGGACATTGAGTTTCTGGAAGCTTATGGAGACTCTCAACTGATTGTTAATCAGGTCAGAGGAACATATGAAGTCAGAAATCCTGACCTCATTCCCTATCATCAAGTGGTAATCAAATTGGTCCTTTCATTCAAAGGATTCTTCATCGAATTTATACCATGTTCTCAAAATTTGGAAGCTAATGCTCTTGCTAGTTTAGCTGCAGACTTAGCTGCTCCAATTAGAAGACAAAATACTATTACTTTGCTGGATCGAGACTTATTCTGTGTCAAGAATAATTTGCATATCGAACAAAGTTATATTACAGAATCAAGTTCTCAGCAAAGGGATTGGAGAAGTCCATTCATTGATTATGCGGTTCATAGGATTTTACCTGAAGATCCAAAAGAAGCTGCATCAATCAAGAGACGATCATTTCGATTCTACTATGATTCTTCTTTGCATATGTTATATTGTCGTTCTTATGACGGACTTTTGCTGCATTGTCTCTCTGAGAGTGAAGCTAAGCAAACACTCCGTGAAGCTCATGATGGTGTCTGCGGTGTCCATCAACCGGGTCTAAAATTACAGGACCGTTGTAGAAGCATAGAAAATACTAAAGAAATTGACTCATACGGCCAAGAAAGACCCATGCGGCTCAGAAAACGCATGCGGCTCAGGGAGTCATACGGCATAAGGAGCTATGCGGCCGAAGGCATTCCATGCGGCTCAGAAGATATGTGGCGTGACAGTGCTCCCCTCCGATCCATGCTGCATTAATTGCTTTGACGGCTGACCCCTCTGAAAAGTTGACAAACCTGACACCAAAGCAGGTAATTATGACTCTGTCATGATGATGAATCTCTAGGGAAGAGAAAGAAATCTCTGACACGATCCCCCGAGAGCAACAAAATGCCACGTGGCCCTGCCACGTGGGTGTGCTTATGCGGCTCGAAGTGAAGACTTCCCATGCGGTTCAGAGTGAAGCTGTCCCATGCGGCTCGAGTGGAATCATCCCTATGCGGCTCAAGAAGATCATGCCCATGCGGCTCAAGCAGACACACCATTATACGGTTCATGCGGCTCATCATATGGTTCAGAAGTCTGAAGGAGGGGGCCACTGCCCAGACAGCCCTGACACGTGTCCCAAGTCTTATGCGGCCCAAAATTCATGCGGCCCAAATCTCATGCGGCCCAATCTGCATGGGTTCCAGTCTCACCATTGGCTCTCAGGACACGTGTCCTCAGCCGATCAATCTTCCAGATTTATGGCAATCCAAGATCGGGTCGAATCCCAATGATCTGGGGTACGTGGCAGGAGAATAAATTTAATTTATTCGCAGATATTAGAGAATCATTATAAGGAAGATTTATGCCAATCAGCATTAATTGCTAATGGGGATTTGGTGTAATCTACCCTTAATGGTTCTGATTCGTCACAATCAGAAACGAACGGCCTGGATTGATCAATCCCCAGGCCGCCGCCATCTCCAAGAGCTAATCATTGGCAACCCTAGTGATCACATCCCACTATTATAAATAGTAAGGTGCCATTCCCTTGTAATATATAGAGAGATATACAAAAAAAACCAGAGAAGAATACGTATACACAGAGAGACTTCCCCCATAGTCAGAGAGAGAATATACACAGAGAGAGAGAAGCGAGGAGAGCAATCAGAGAGAGAGCAAGAAGGCATTTCTTCGTCAACGACCAAGCAGATCTTTCCCGAGTCAAGGCTGCGTACCGATCGTCCAAGGAGTAAGGCAGAGCGGCTGTCGCTTTCCCGAGCCTCTATTGTCACCCCCCAGAATCTAAAATAAACAATCGTACTTAGACTACTGTACCTAGGTTTTCGTCCCTAGGCTTTCTTTGTACGAGCGAGTTTGTATTGTGAGTCTAAGTTCAGTCCTCCGATAATTTTCTGTACTTTTACAATCAATGGCAAACACGATGGCGACTCTGCTGGGGACTAACTTCTCCTCGGCTGAGGAGTTGGTGACGCAATCGGACGCAGCCAAACTTGGCTCTATACAACAGAAGATGGTCGTACGCTTCGACCAACAGGCGTTCGAAAAAATGCTCTCTGAAGGTAGCACTGGCCCGGTCCAAAAGCGCACCCGCACCATAAAGGCTCGCAAAGAGTGGAGGCCAAAATCATTTGCTCCTCCACAAGCCCTTGATGGGGTGCTCTCTATTGCTCAAGATGGCGAGAAAGACTCCCCTGCGGCCCCACTTCAGACCGTAGACAACTCTGCTGTCCCCAAGTCCGGCAGAAGAAAATACTATGATGCTGGACTTGCAGGAGCAAAGAGGAACTCTACGCGATCCGAGCCGCAGAAGAGTATTAGCCGCAGGGAGAAAGCCCATGCGGCTACAACCGCCGACCGCATAAAGAAAACTCATGCGGCCACATCTGTCAGCCGTATAACTTATGCAGCTACAGTTGCCAACCGCACGGATGAGACTCATACGGCTATTAAAGTCAATCGCTTGCAGAAAACCCATGCGGCCACAGATGCCAACCGCATGCGGTCAGCCTGCACGGTCGTGACTCCTAGCCGCATAAAGACTTATCCTACAACAAAAGACAGCCGCATGCATACAGCCTGCACGGTACCCAATGCTAGTTGCATAGCGTCCGTCCCATGCTTCTCTCGATCAGTCTTCGACCGGCTTTCATGCGGTCCTGACTCTGATCATTCTCTGGATGATAATCCAGACTCTGTGGTATTCGACTTAGACTCCTCCTATTACGCACCCACAAGTGCTAAAAGGAGGAAGTCTAGGGCAGCGCGGGCTCATCAAGTCCAGACGACTGCCCCAACCTCTGACTATTGGGGCGTCCTGCTGATTATCACGCGGGCCTCTGATGGGAAGTTGTATAAAACCACTCAAGTCCAGCCCCCGGCGGCAAACAGACAAAGTGGTTCCTCTGACCTGCGTGAGGTTATCCTCCACAAACGCAAGGAAAGAGAAGGAGCTTCGGGGTGTAAAGAGCCCTCACACGGACATCAATGCACCCAGATCATCGTCAACTGCTGTTGCAGCAACGCGGCGGTGACGGAAGGCCGGCCATCCGTCTTCCAAAGACTACATCACCCGAGCTCAGAAGACGAGGCACCTCCTGTTGTCTCCTGCAAGTCCGCGCAGAAAGTTCTCGCCAAGGGAAGAGGGAAGAAGACAAGCATCTCCAGCCCAAAGGTGTCAGCTACTGCAGCTAAGAAACCGTCATCTAAAGGGTTATCCTCCACTGGAGTATTTCAACACACCCGTTCGAAGACGAAAACTGCTACAGTAGGAAGTTCGTCGTCTGCAACATTGGGGGTCGTCGGAACTGGGGGTAGCACTCCTCCAAACATCCACGACAATCCGATATTCCAGGAATACGGACTGGAGGAAGCAAATCCTCCGACGGATACAACAGATACCGACGTCCCCAAGGACATCCTAGACGAAGCAAGCTCCGAAGCTGGGGGTAGTGTTCCTTCCGAGTCCGAACCTGAAGAGAACATCCCCACATATCCTAATGATTTCTCGATGCACGGGTACGACTCGGAGGGTACATCCTCTAGCACTCCTTCCGTCACTCCTCATGTGAAGACGGTGTTCATGACAGACAGCAATCAAGGCAGTTCCGGTGATCGCCAGCACATCGACACTTTGGAGGCCATATTGCACGCCTTGGTCAAGTCTGTAGACGAGATCAAAGCGGCGCTTCCTAATCTACAGGGGGTGACATCTGGCCAGACAAGCACGGGTCCCGCAATCAACGTAGATTCAAATTCAGCGGCACTGAACCCGGGCAACAATCCTCCCGAGATAACGGCCCCTACCGCGACAGATGAGGCCCGAGAAGTAAGAAGAGAGGTTCAGAAGCTCCGAGCAATGTTCCATGCCCGAGAAAACTCTCAAGACCTCAGGATACGGCAACCATATCCTGCTGAATGGAGGGATGTTCCCTTTCCACCAAGATATAAGCCGTTCAATATCAACCCATATGATGGCAAGACTTCAGCAAGTCGGTACATCACTTACTTTGAGGTCACTACAGACCATCTGCCCCATGATGACGCTATCCTCACGCAGTTATTCATTGGGGCATTGGAAGGAGTCGCCTTCGATTGGTACCGCAACCTGCCGGACAATTGCATCCATTCCTTCGCTGGCTTCAAACGCCTGTTCTTGGAGAGGATCTATGAGATAGGGCAGGACGTCATGATGTCTACCCTCATGGACGTCATTCAAGGAGAGAAAGAGCTGACGAGGAATTACATTGAGCGGTTTCGTCAAACCGCAATGAAGTTACCATCTGGCAACCCGGACTCTTCCTTGATCGAAATTTGCCAAAAGAGACTACTCCCAACAATCAGTCTCTGGATGGACGAGAGTCAATTCAAGGACTGGAAGGCTTTTATCATTAGTGCTACAAGTGCAGAAGAACGATTAAAGAAGGCTCGCCAACTGGGATTACATATCTCAGAGGGAGAGAACAAGGGCAAGCGTTCCAGCACCACCAACGACAATGGGGGTAGCCCCTCCAACAACCGGGACAACAGAGGCAAGCAGGCTATGGTGGCCGATACAGCCCAGAAGCCTGAGTCGTAACCTGCGGACAAACAATGGCCTCAAATCACTTACTCTTTTGAAGACGGTCACGTCAAGCCTATCTTGGACATGCTCATACAAGGAGATAGGATTCAGCTTCCTCCACCAAGACGGGAGCCTCGGCCGACTGATCTGGAGAACCCAAAGTTCTGCCATTACCATCGCTACGTCCACCATGCTACGCACGACTGCTACCAACTGAAACGATATATCCAAAACCTCATCGATTTGAACGCTCTGGCCATCGATTTCGAGGAGGTAACCGTGGCAGCCAACATGGTGTCCGTACAATTCGGCAGCTTCCCTCCAACAGAGACCCAGGACGGGGTTATACCCATCCCTCTGGCAACGATGGAGATTGCTAATCTCCCGCCTGCTCAAGCTGCTGGTCTAGTACCCCTCACCACATCATGAGGGGAAATCATATGGGTCCATCCGGACCTAGTCCACGAGGTAACTCAGTCCACTCCATCTTCTAAAAAGAAAAGTGGAAAAGTCAGATCCTGCCGTACCACCTCAGCAGATTAAGAGGAAGTTACGGCCGTTGTTACTCGATCCGGAGCACAATCTCAACCTGTGGCTGAAAACTCGACTGATGATCATCCGCCCACTACCACGGATGCTCCGGGACCGGCTCAGCCTTCGACGACCGACAAGCCTATGCCGAAGGAGACTCGCTTCGACAAATCCCTCCGAAAGGAAACATCTCAGGGGCTGGAGAGGCCCTACAACTTCGACATCTTGGCATAATTGGCCAATACACCGACCAAATTGTCCTTATATGAACTCCTGAGGCTCTCGAAGGATGTCCGCACAGCTTTGAGCGACGCACTTCAAAATGCCGACGCGTACCTGGCTCAGGTCAACCTCACGGGAGAAAATTAGCCCGCAGACCTCCAAGACAGTGCCTGTACGGGAGAAATGCCCAACATCGTCATCACTCCATAAGACATGCTCATCAAGACTAATCTACACAATCACCCATTATACTACACAGGCTACATCGGCGACATAAAGGTGGACCGGATGCACATTGACCCTGGGTCTTCCATAAGCATCATTCCAAAAGGACTACTACATCATCTTCGCATCCCGATGCATTGTCTGACCCCTACAAACACCGCCATCAGCGGGTTCAATTCGGGCAGGAGCTACCCAATCGGGAAGATCCGTCTGAAATGTCAGATTGGCGATCTCCAATCAGAAGTCACTTGCTACGTCATAGATGCCGACACTTCATACAACATCCTTTTGGGGCGCCCTTGGATACACGATTACATGATCGTGCCATCCACACTACACCAATGCTTCAAATATGTCGACAAGCACGGCTTCGTGAGGACAGAATTTGCTGACATCGATCCCTTCAAAGGGGTCGAATCTTATTACTCGGACTCCTGCCTATACGAAAAGTCGAAGAGGCACCTTGAAGGAGGAAATAAACAAACTGATGTTGAAGCAACCACAGGATCAGAAGAACATCTGACAATCCACCTCCAGGCTCGCAAACCAGGCAATTCTGCACCCCTTACGGCCACGCTGCATAAGGACACGATCAGCCTCTCGGCACAGGAAGAGCAGTTGAGAATCCGGCTGTCAAGGTCCGGCCAGGTACCGAGACCCACGACAGGGCCACTTACCATCAGATTGCCGAGAGTCGGTCAATCCCAAACAGAGAAGCTCAATCCCTCCGATAGACCTCTGACAATACGCCTGCCTAAGAAAGGTCGTCACCCCGATGCGAGGTCTGACACTTCAAGCGAACCAGCCACCCCTCGCTCCACATCAAGTGCCAGACTGGGGGTTGCTAGTCTACCGACAACCCCACGCTCCGCTCCGTCAGTTGAACCTCTGAAGATCAAGCTGACTAGGACGCCCTCTCAATCTTCATTCACACAGGGGGTAGCCGAAGAGGAACCAGAGCTAGCCAAGTATGTGGCTGCCTACACTGACTCTCCCTCCGCAGATGATGTAATCCCTCTAGAAAAGATACCTTACTTCATCAATAAAGCGTTATCTTTGAACTACACCGAGCTCAATAAGCTATGTACAATGTATGCTATGGAACACAGTATAGGCACTCACCTACATACACAGGTGATAAATGTGTACACCGCTATCTAACTTACTCCAGTAGAAGACGCTTACCGAATAATCGAGGGAGGGGACCACCCAATCATCTTCGGCCGGACGAACAACCCGTATCCCCTCGCCATGGAAGAAGTCGACTTCGGGTCAGATGCTGGAAGACTGCCTCTGTATCTCTATAGCCCTCAATCCAAATATCTCATACAGAAACAGGGGTATGATCTAGAGACAACGCCAAGACTGAACTACGGCACTGGACGACGATTACCTTTGAAGACGCCAGCCCCGGCGGGCAAACCACGGAACTACTATAACAAAACCCGGTGCGGTTTAGGGTATGTAACGCCTACTACGACCCCTGAAAGCTCAGATGAAGAATGCGACTGGCAGTCACATTCAACCGGATCACCGACTTCCGACTCAGATACCAGCATCGGAGATGTGTTCAGACAAGTCATGTCAGTCAATATGGCATTCACCGACGCTTACGAGGAAGACGAAGACATCCCCGAAATCCTTGAGCTAGAGCCATGGGCCCAGCAATTAGACACACAATGGGAAAAGCGGTTCGAACTGAGAGAACCTCCTACAGAAGATGAGGTCATACAAGTGGATCTCGGTAGCGAATTTTCTCCAAAACCGATCTTTATCAGTAAAAGCCTAACTGACGAAGAACGAGAGTCGCTGTTAGAACTTGTCAGAGAATACATTGATGTGTTCGCCAGGAGCTATGAAGACATGCCGGGGTTAAATCCTGACATCGCTCTCCACAAACTCAATATACGGCCAGATGCAAAGCCAGTCAAGCAGCAACAACGACGCTTCCGCCCAGGCGTCATGGACACGATCGAAGCTGAAGTCAACAAGCTAATAGCCAGCGGCTTCATTCGTGAAGAGCAACATCCTGATTGGGTCGCCAATATAGTACCTGTCCTCAAGAAGAATGGAAAGATTCGAATCTGCATCGACTTCCGCAACCTGAACGAGGCATGCCCCAAAGATGAATTTCCCCTTTCTATCACAGACATCATGATCGACAATACATGCGGCTTTGAACGTATGTCATTCATGGATGGATTCTCGGGGTACAATCAAATCAAGATGTCTCTCGACGACGAAAAGCACACCTCATTCCGAACCCTGATTGGCACATACTGCTACACAGTCATGCCATTCGGTCTAAAGAATGCTGGCGCTATATATCAGCGAGCCATGAGTATCATTTTCAGAGAACATTTGCGTAAGACAGTGGAATGCTATGTCGACGACATCGCCGTCAAGAGTCGCCGTAAGGAAGATCATCTGCAAGACCTGAGAACGGTGTTCAACTTAATGCGAGCCCACAATCTGAAGATGAACCCTACGAAATCGTGCTTGGGCGTATCCAGCGGGAAGTTCTTGGGCTTCATCATCACTGCACGGGGTATCCATGTAGACCCCGAGAAAACGAGGGCAATCATGGAGATGGGTCCCCCGAGAAATCTCTGTGAACTTAGAGGCCTCCAAGGGAGGCTAGCTTATATCAGGAGGTTCATTTCCAACCTCTCCGGGTGATGCCGACCGTTCACCCACCTCATGAAGAAGGGAGTCTCATTCGTATGGGACGAGGAATGCCAGCGCGCTTTCGATGACATCAAAGAATATTTATCAAATCCTCCAGTCCTGGTGGCTCCGGTCCCTGAAAAACCATTCCTGCTCTATGTACGAGCAATGGAACACTCCTTCGGTGTCCTGTTGGCACAAAACAACGATGCAGGCCACGAGCAGGCCATTTACTATCTCAGCCGAATGATGGTCGGGCCCGAACACCGATACACCGCTGTGGAGAAAGAATGCCTCGTCCTGGTATTCGCCATTCAAAAGACGCGGCACTATGTCACGGGGCAAACCATACATGTGATCTCACGAATCAACCCTCTCAGGGTCCTCATGACCAAACCAGGGGCACTCCACTCCCGCCTCGCTACATGGGCGATATTGCTGTCCCCCTATCATATGATCTTCGTCCCGCAGAAGGCTGTCAAAGGTCAAGCCCTGGCAGACTTTTTGGCGGCCCATCCAGGATCGAAATCATCCAGAATATATGAAGAAATCCCAGATGAGGTTGCCAATTCAAATACAACCACCCACGATAACATATGGCAGATGTTCTTCGATGGCGCGTCAAGAACCGGACCCAAAGGAAACATCGTCGTCGGAGTCGGAGTAGTATTGGTCTCTCCTACCGGGCTAGTGATCAATCGCGCCTACTCTCTCACGGAACCCTGCTCTAACAATGTGGCCGAGTACAACGCTTTGGTCATTGGCCTCCAACTTGCAAGAGAACTGGGGGTAGAATACCTTGAAGCATACGACGATTCGCAATTAATCGTCAACCAGATTCGGGGGACGTACGAAGTCCGCCATGAAGACATGATCCCCTACCACCAAATAGCGATCAACATTATCTCATCATTCGAGGGATTCTTCATCGAACACGTCCCCAGACTCCAAAATATCGAAGCTGATGCCCTAGCAGGCCTGGCTGCTTCCCTAGCAGTGCCAAACCACTCTCATCATTCGGTCGATGTAATCGGCCATGAGCTGGTCTGCCCCAAGAACAACGTTCAAGCCATGGCGAGTTATTCTGCTCAAATGATCGACGAAGCGCCAGACTGGAGACAACCATTCATAGACTTCGTGGTCTACGACATCCTGCCCGAGAACCCGAAGGAGGCTACTTCTATCAGACGGCGTTCTCTCAGATTCTTGTACGATACAGAGACGAAAATGCTGTATCGCCGCTCCTACGACGGATTACTACTTTGATGCTTGTCGAACGCAGAAGCCAAAGAAGCCGTACGAAAGGCTCATGACGGTGTCTGCGGGGCCCATCAGCCTGGCCCTAAGCTGCAAGACCGCCTTCGCCGGATGGGCTACTACTGGCCCACGATGGTGGCTGATGCAATAGATTATGCTCGAAAATGCAAGGCCTGCCAAGTCCACGCAGACTTCATTCACCAACCATCCAAATTTCTATATCCGACAGTGGCGTCCTGGCTATTCAAAGCATGGGGAATGGATATCATTGGTCCAATCACCCCACCTTCCTCCCGAGGACATCGCTTCATACTTGCGATCACTGACTACTTCTCAAAGTGGGCAGAAGCTGTCCCACTCGCCGAAGTCAAGACTTCAAACGTAATCAGCTTCCTGAAGCACCACGTCATCTACCGCTTTGGACTGCCCCGAAGGATCATCCATGATAATGGTCCGTAATTTATAAGCCACGCATTCTACCGATTCTGCGACAAACACCGCATTCAGAATGTTGCTTCGACACCATACAACCCGGCAGCAAACGGGTTAGCAGAGGCATTCAACAAAACAATCATCAAACTCCTCAAGAAATTTGTCTCCTCCAACAAACGCGACTGGAACGAGAAGCTCGGCGAGTGCTTATGGGCTTATCGCACCACGGTTCGAACAGCCACCGGGAATACACCATTCTCTTTGGTGTACGGAAGTGAGGCAGTTCTCCCATTAGAGACTCAGATTCCCTCACTCCGAGTCGCCCTCACTTATCAATTGACAACGGATGATAACTACCGACGTCGACTACAAGAGTTAGAGGCCTTAGATGAAAAATGCCTCCTAGCTCAGCAAAGGATCGAATTATACCAAGCACGCATCTCAGGAGCCTTCAACAAAAAGGTCAAAGTCAGACATTCCAAGTAGGCGATCTTGTTTTGGCAGTCAGGAGGCCAATGGTCATGACTCACAAGACCACCGGCAAGTTCCAGCCAAAATGGGAAGGCCCATTTATCATCGAGGCCGTGTTCTCCAATGGTGCTTACCATCTCACCAAGCAGAACGGAGACTTGCTCATGTTGCCCGTCAACGGCAAGTTCCTGAAGAAATACTATGTTTAAACAACATTTTCCAGAGTTTCGAGTTATGTGCCCGCTGGTACCACTGAACTCAACCCCCTAATTTTCCAACTTATCGAGTCACGTACCCTCTTGTACCGCTGAACTCATATCCCAAATTCTCAAGTCATGTACCTGCTGTTACCTCTGAACTTACACTTTGATTCCAACATTCATGGATTGTCGAGTTATGTGCCCGCTGGTACTACTGAACTCAACCCCCTAATTTTCTAACTTATCGAGTCACGTACCCTCTTGTACCGCTGAACTCATATCCCAAATTCCCAAGTCATGTACCTGCTGGTACCTCTGAACTTACACTTTGATTCCAACATTCATGGATTGTCGAGTTATGTGTCCATCGGTACCCCTGAACTTACATCCCGGTCACTCTTTTGAAAGAAAGTCATGTATAATCATACCGCTGAACTTTCTTCCTACAAGAGATCCTCCCTCATGATCTAATACCTGCACTCCCAGTGCACAACAAAGGTAACGGATCCACAAATTTCTAAGACGACCATGTCCTCATCACCTCTGAGTCGTCCCATTTCCGCCAAAAACAAATCACCCCTACATAGAATTTCCATGTCCTCATTACCTCTGAGTTATTCTACGTACCCCCTTTCATTGAGCCCACTCCTGTCATATCCTCATTACCTCTGAATGGGAAGGCTCCGTCGAAGAAACCTTCATACTTGCCATGTCCTCATTACCTCTGAGTAAGTATGATGATCCCCTTTCGACCTATTATCTGTACCCACAACCGGAGTACGCCAAGGGTAATGGGTCCACAAATGTCCTCTGTTGACCACAAATGTCCTCTGTTGACCACAAATGTCCTTTGTTGACCACCAATACCCTCCGTCGAGTTCGCTCCTGCCATGTACTCATTACCTCTGAGTAGGAAGACTCTACGTTCAAAAAACTTTCCTACTTACCATGTCCTCGTTACCTCTGAGCAAGTATGTCAGTTCTCTTTCATCCTATTACCCGTATCCTAAACCAGGGTATGCCAAGGGTAATAGGCCCACAAATATCCTCAGCTAAATTTCTTAACACAAACCTATCACCTCATTATGCCCCAGGAGCCCAGCTGCTCTACGGCAATTCTTTTCTCAATACCAAGAGCACCCATGACCACTTTGCTATGGCTGCTTCAGGCATCCTGACCGAAACTTGTTATCTCTACCTAAAACCAAGGTACGCCATGGGTAACAGGTCCACAAATATATCCCCTATGCGGGGGAGAACATCATCACAATATCACAGGCACAGCAAGCAATACAAATGAAGGGTAGAATTGAAAGTACTCTTTATTTGAAGGAAGAAAAAAAAAGCATTACATATTTCGGGACCACGTCCCTTTCAAAAAAAAAGAGAAGAGAAAGAAAAAGAAGGAAAAAGAAAAGGCCGACTACATTTCAGTGTTACTCAATTCTAGGAGGCGGTCTCTCACTGAGGTGGTCTCCCGCTCAATCCGTTGCCGAGCGCGACGCTCGGCCTCCTGGAGTAACCGCTCCTCATTGTCCAAATCCAGGAGCGCCTGACAGTCATCTTCCAATTTCTTTAAGACAGCCTCCAGGTCAGTCGAAGCTTGAGTAACCCTGTCAGCTTCCTGAACAATTAGCCCCCTGTCATTGCGGGCAGTCTCGAGTTCAGACTCCAGGAAAGTCAACTTCTTCTGAAGCGCAAGGATCTGCTCCTGCATCTCGGTAATCTCACGAGAGACAGACTCCTCCCGAGCCACAACGTTTTCGGTCGCATAACTCAATTGATCATACCGATCAGCTAAGTCGCTGAGATCCTTCAGTGCGGCCGGTCTGGTCTTATCTCGAGCCGCTCTGGTCCTCTCTATAACAGCAATAAGGGAATTCCGCTCCTCGTTTATAACAGCAGGCAGATCAGCCTGCCGCAATACTCGAAGCTCGGACACCAGCTGATCAGCCTCCAGCAATTTCGCCTCCAGAAGCGAAGCCATTCCTGCATCATCAGGAAGATCCCTAAGGATGTTTATTTGACCATGGGTGCATCTTCGGGCCAAGGTAAAAGAGGTCCCTCTTTCTACAGCGGCCTCGATTCCCCTCTTCAAATGACGATGGAAACTGGCAACCACGTCCTGCAACGCGTCATTCAAAACTTCAGCAGAGGAGGGCGTCAGGGGAAGCCGGAGCGGTAACGTTGGAGGAGTAACGCTAGAGCTCACCACCAAGGGAGCGAAGTCCGAGCAGAACGATGCATGAATAGCGGCCGACTCGTCTTCCGCTGCCCGGAGAGCTTGGATGCTCGGCAGGGAAGAAAGGTCGATTCTCGAAGCCATTGGAGCAGAGGATGATGCAAGGACCATTGTTCCCTGCCCCGACTGCCCCGAGAACTGGCCCGTTAAACTCGGGCCCCCAGAAGGCCCATCAAGACGAGTCGGGCAGTGAGAAAGTACACCCCTTTCCACCGATGCCCCTTCGGTTGGGGTTGTCTCGACGACGTCCATCCTCGGCACTGAAGGGGTAGGACCTGAATGTCCAGAATAACAGTCAATCGACGTAACCCGAAGGACATGATGATAGAGCAGATAGGCTTCCTCACGGGTTAAGATTCGGCTAATCTTACCAGGGGAGGGGCATGAAGGTCGCGGCTCATCCATAACTGGCATGGTCCCCCCACCCGCGATCCCCGAGTTAAACTCAGTCACGTCCCCTGACCCCGTCACCTTGAAGGGGGATACAGATTGATCTGCATCCTCTTGAATAGGAACAGGCTCATGGGAGTCCCCGTCATCCTGGGTCACCGCTTCGACATCCTGAAACTCTTCTTCTTCCCCCGACACCTAAAAGAGGGAACGAAGACAATCAGGATTGAAACTCAAAGGAAAGAAGGAAGAAGGGATCGAGAGCAGTTTTGTTACCTCTGACGCGGGGTTGACTTCTTCTCCACTCTCTTTTGTGGCTGGCGGACGGTGCCTAGTCGCAACCAGCTTCCGGGATCGAGAAACACTGCCTACAGGAGGAACCTGCCTGCTACGTTTCGGGATAGGACCAGGCGCAACAAGGGACTGATCCCTCAGCATCTCATCTGACAAAACATGCAACTGACCCACCTCTGCGCCTACCACTGGAAGGATAGAGTCATCTTCATTATGCTCGTTGCCTTCATCATCTTCAGCAGCGGAATCCAAATCTGGCACTTCGGCTCTAGTCTTTCTTTTCTTGGCCCCTTGAGAGCCTTCCTCCAGACCGGTGCCAGCAATAAAACTGGTACTTGGGTTAAAACCGACCGGGGGCTTGTTCGCCATGACATGATACAGAGCCGCCATATACAAGATCTCCACTGACTCCTTAATAGCAGGGACCGAGAAAATGGTGCGAGTATGGAACGAATCATAATATTGCCAAGCTCTGATACCATCAAGAAGACTTCCCTCATAACCCAGACAAGAGCTGGGGCTGTCTAAACAAAGTTGGCTGTACCCAAACTGTCGGGCAAACCTGCTAGGCAGATACGGCTCCAGAAAAACAGTATTGCGGTTACGGTACACCAGATGTGAGGGACGGATGTTACGCAACCATAAGAGCATCTGGCCATCCAGAAGTTGAGGAGGCGCAATACCGTCTATATGCACAGTCTCTATGTCCCTGGCAGAAAAGCGAGGGACGGATACGAAAATATGATACTTATCTGCCCTTGCCAAGACCATCCGGCAAACCCGCATGGCCTCACATTCCCAAGGCTCATCACGGTAACGGAAGATAAGGGCGTCATCATCAGTCGCACCGCCCTCAGAGCCCGACCTCATCAAAGATGGATAATGTATCAGCAGCCACCCCATCAAATAATGATAAGGTAACTCAGTTCGTTCAAAATCCTTGGTCACATCGCGGGCAATGACTTTGGACGTGAATGTACGAAGGCCATGGTGTATGCTACACACCATAGCCGGAAGGAGAGCTAGCCTGATTCGCAAAACTAATTTCACAGCCGGAAGGATGAAGTTACAACTAATTCTCTCAATAGAACCGATTCCTCTCCGAGACTACACAATTTCGTAGCCAGATCATCAAAAATCCCGCCAGAAGCGCTTTCTCAGACAGCTCTTGAGTATCCTGGTAAAAGTAATCGAAAGTGTCGGTTTGGCTCCCGAATCTGCCACTAGTAGATGACACCAATTCTTTGACCGCCTCCCGAGACCTAGGGCGACGAGAGGTAACCAGACCTGAGGCATCTGCTGAGAAGAGATAATGCACCCAATCCTTGGTGTAGGGAGCATTCCCTTCCAGGTTATCCTTGCGGGTTATCTGATGGCATGTGTTATAATGACACAATATCTCCTGGTAAAGGGCCGCAAAGCCAGGATACCGTCGTTCCAAATCTTCGAGTTCCTCATTAGTGGGAGTATATGCTTCAAACGCTTCGTCCCCCCAAGGAAGCTTGGAGACCGCATGCATTTATGGAGCGCAAGTCCCATCTCCCCTACAGGTGTGTAAAAGGTCCCTGTACGACAATTATACATTTCCAGCAGGGACATGAATAGCTTCTTGTTTATGAACAAGCCATGACTGGTACCTCGGATAGCATGGTACAGGCCAATCTCGCACAAAAAAGCCTCATACTTCTGCAGGATCCAGGTAGATAAATTGATCCACGAGGGAATAAGGTGTATCCAACCAGGAAATGTCAACCGACCAACGGGATAGGAGCCTTTCCAGGCAAGTCGATTTATAAAAGTATCGGCGGTAGAAAACGTGAAGTTAGGACCTGCCACATTCAGGAAAGAACCTGGGACCAACCCTGTCACAGAACAACTGGTATGCACCTTGCCAGCAACCACGGACTTCAGATGGTTATTATAACGGATGTTCTCCACGAACATCCCACTCCTGGTAGGGGTTAGAGTCCCCTCCATCTTCCGATCCAAAGGGAGCATATTGAACCAAGATAATGGAAAGTGTCGCTCCATCTGAGGGATGCGGATCGTCATCCCGTTAGAAACAAAATTCCAATCCTCCGACACCTCCAGAACATGATCATTCTCCACGGTCAACGCGTCTCCAAAAAAGAACGCAGGCTTCAAAAACTCTCCTTCGAATTTCCCGGAGTTCATCATAGCATTAAGGAAATGGAAAGGCTAATTCTTGATGGCATTCAATCTGGCCATAGGCTCATCGCTCGGAAACTGATCCGCCACGTGCTGAACAATATGGTTGTACCTATAGCCGAGAGCAGCTTGAGCGCTACCCACCAAGAGTTCTCCGGCGGCGTTAACCGGCAAATTCACTGAAGAAAAGACAAAGAAAAAATAAGTTAAACAGAGAATAAAAAAGAGCTGATTAGGTATTTTCAAACCACATGCGGCTCAAAAAAATATCCATGTCCCCCATGAAGTTCTCAGAAGTCTTATGCGGCTCCAAAAAGCCCCATGCGGCTCCAGTTCAGAAGACCGCTTATGCGGCTCCGTACAATAAAAGTCTATGCGCCTCCTATACGGTTTCACTAATAAGGCGCACATACAGACACAATGGTTTTTCTTATGCGGTTCGCAGCTCAGCCGTAGGGCGAACATACGATTTACAAAGGCTCGTGCATAAAGCATGCGACGTAGCCATGGCGGTTGGGGTTCCTTAATTCATACATTGTCCTTACCAACAATGGGGGGATGGACGTCAGGATGAACAGCAGGCACGACGACGGGCGGGGCAGCAACCGCACCCAAGGTGGAAGTGGAGGCTGCCTTCTTGCCCTTCACTGCCATGATCTTCTTGGGAGCCATCAATTATCGAAGAAAAGAAAGGCAAGCGAGATAAGAGAAGAAAGAAAATAAAGAAGTCTTCTCTCTCTTCAAACCCCTCCTATTTATAGGAGGAGGGGAGAAGGCGGACACGTGGGCCAATGACCGACTCTTGAAGAGCAAAACCGACTCCTTGGATTTCAGTCTCCAAGATTCACCCAAGGCATCAAATCCAAAAAGATTTAATGAACTGACCCTTGAGATTCCCCCTATAAAGACGACGCTGAAGCAACTTAGAGATAAATAAAGACCCGCACACGTGGACTGGACCATCTATACGGCTAACACATCCCCTGCTGGCTGAAACAGTCATACGAATAACACATCCAAGCAGCCAGGACATCTATGCGGTCGGGATTGCATATGTGGCTAATACAGGCCATGCTTCTTATTCAAAGTATTTCAATTTTACAAATTGAAAACTTTGAAGGGGGTCCTGTAGAAGCATGGAAAATACTAAAGAAATTGACTCATGCGGCCAAGAAAGACCCATGCGGCTCAGAAAACGCATGCGGCTCAGGAAGTCATGCGGCATAAGGAGCTATGCGGCCGGAGGTATTCCATGCGGCTCAGAAGATAGTGGCGTGACAGTGCTCTCCTCCGATCCATGCTGCATTAATTGCTTTGACGGCTGACCCCTCTGAAAAGTTGACAGACCTGATACCAAAGCAGGTAATTATGACTCTGTCATGATGATGAATCTCTAGGGAAGAAAATGAAATCTCTGACACGATCCCCCGAGAGCAACAAAATGCCACGTGGCCCTGCCACGTGGGTGTGCTTATGCGGCTCGAAGTGAAGACTTCCCATGCGGTTCAGAGTAAAGCTGTCCCATGCGGCTCGAGTGGAATCATCCCTATACGGCTCAAGAAGATCATGCCCATGCGGCTCAAGCAGACACACCATTATGCGGTTCATGCGGCTCATCATATGGTTCAGAAGTCTGAAGGAGGGGGCCACTGCCCAGACAGCCCTGACACGTGTCCCAAGTCTTATGCGACCCAAAATTCATGCGGCCCAAATCTCATGCGGCCCAATCTGCATGCGGTTCCAGTCTCACCATTGGCTCTCAGGACACGTATCCTCAGCTGATCAATCTCCCAGATTTATGGCAATCTAAGATCGGGTCGAATCCCAATGATCTGGGGCACGTGGCAGGAGAATAAATTTAATTTATTCGCAGATATTAGAGAATCATTATAAGGAAGATTTATGCCAATCAGCATTAATTGCTAATGGGGATTTGGTGTAATCTACCCTTAATGGTTCTGATTCGTCACAATCAGAAATGAACAGCCTGGATTGATCAATCCCCAGGCCGCCGCCATCTCCAAGAGCTAATTATTGGCAACCCTAGTGATCACATCCTACTATTATAAATAGCAAGGTGCCATTCCCTTGTAATATATAGAGAGATATACAAAAAAAACCATAGAAGAATACGTATACACAGAGAGACTTCCCCCATAGTCAGAGAGAGAATATACACAGAGAGAGAGAAGCCAGGAAGCAATCAGAGAGAGAGCAAGAAGGCATTTCTTCATCAACGACCAAGCAGATCTTCCCCGAGTCAAGGCTGCGTACCGATCGTCCAAGGAGTAAGGCAGAGCGGCCGTCGCTTTCCCGAGCCTCTATCAGTCACCCTCCAGAATCTAAAATAAACAATCGTACTTAGACTGCTGTACCTAGGTTTTCGTCCCTAGGCTTTCTTTGTACGAGCGAGTTTGTATTATGAGTCTAAGTTCAGTCCTCCGATAATTGTTCTGTACTTTTACAATCAATGGCAAACAACCGTATTCGAAGAATAGGGTATTATTGGCCTTCCATGATAGCAGATACTGTAGATTATGCATGACGGTGTAAAGCATGTCAGATTTATGCTGATTTTATTCGTCAACCATCTGAATTCTTATATCCTACAGCAGCTTCTTGGCCCTTCGAAGCTTGGGGCATGGATATTATTGGTCCAATTAACCCTCCTTCTGTCAAGGGACATCGGTTTATCTTGGCTATAACCGATTACTTTTATAAATGGGCGGAAGCAGGTTCCCCTTGTTGAAGTAAAAATATCTAATGTGGTTAGCTTCATTAAACACCATATTATTTATCGTTTTAGGATTCCCCGAAGGATAATCCATGATAATGGACCACAATTTGCCAGTCAGACATTTTATCAATTCTGCGATAAGAATCGAATCCAAAATCTAGCTTCTACGGCTTATAATCCAGCTGCTAATGGTTTGGCCGAAGCTTTCAACAAGACAATTATTAAACTTCTCAAAAAGTTTGTCTCTTCTAATAAACGTGATTGGAATGAGAAACTTGGAGAATGTTTGTGGGCTTACCGAACTACAGTCCGAACTCCTACTGGTTTTACACCATTCTCACTGGTTTACAGATGTGAGGCTATTCTTCTACTAGAAATCCAGATTCCATCTCTTAGAATAGCTATTGCTAATGAGCTAACTACAGAGAATAATGAGTCGGTTGAGACTTCAAGAACTTGAAGGTCTAGACGAGAAGCATCTTCAAGTGCAACAACACATTAAGCTATATCAGGCCCGCAGATCTCGAGCTTTCAATCGTAAAGTTAAAGAGAGGGTATTTAAAGTCGGTGAGCTAGTTCTAGCTGTCCGAAGACCGATGGTGATGACTCATAAGAGCAAAGGAAAATTCCAAGCTAAATGGGAGGGTCCTTATGTAGTCGAAACCGTATTCTCCAATGGTGCCTATAGGTTGTCTAAACCTAATGGAGATTTGCTTATGATCTCAATTAATGGCAAATTCTTGAAGAAATATTATGTTTGAATTTCTTCTTTATTCCCCAGCTACCAATGTTTGGTTAAGCTGGTTATTTGTTCTCCTAAAAGAGAATTTTGATCTTCTGTATTACCAGCTGATTTTAGAAAGAAAAAAGTTATTATTTATCATGTTCTCATGACCTCTGAATAAATATTAAGTCCATTTCTTTTCTTATCTATCATGTCCATATGGCCTCTGAATAGATATTAATCTATTTTTCTTTGAGTTGTTACGATCTGTCACGTTCATATTACCTTTGATAGTATTGTACACTCTAAAAAGAAAATAAGATTCATTATCTATCATGTCCACATTACCTCTAGATAGATATAATTTATTGAGTTTAGAAGACTTGCCATGTCCATATTACCTCTGATAAGTATTTTCTATCTCATACCGATTGTTTAAATTCAAAATAAATAATAGGGTCACAAAACAAATATTTCATTCATTTCTTGAAAATATTACAGAATGAAAAAGACAAAAGAATACAAAATTTTGTATTAAATACAAAAATGCCTAAGGCGGAGCAGATACATCTTCTAGAAGTTTTTGCAGCTCTGCTAGACGCTTCTTACGAGAGCTCAGCACAGTTGCAGTAGCTATAGTGCGTCGAGCTTCTGGAGTACAAAGATGGGAGAATTCGGCGAAAGTAGCTATCATTTTATCCTTGTCATCATCAAGAGTTTTAATGACAGCTTCAACACCGAAAACCTTCTCTTCTAAAATTAAGCTCTGCGTCAGATGATGGTCTCGATCCGCAATTATCTGTTCTCTTTCGTCCTTTAAGCGAACCAACTCTGCCTCAACTTCACGGATTCTATCATCTTGCTGATGAATCCTCATATTTGAAGTCTCATAGGCTTCTTTATGCATCTCCAGCAGAGGTTTGGTTTCATTCAGTAAAGCTTTCTCTCTGGCAACCTCACTGCTATAGTTCTGGAGAGATTCATTGAAAGTAGTCTCCCGAGCAATGTATTCAACTGATAACGCATCATACTCACTTTGGATGAGACTTTTAATAGTTTCACTTGACAGCTTTAGATATTCTCTAATAGGCTGTTCAAGTCCCTCTACTACCTTCTCTAGCGTCACTGCTCTCTCAGTGTCATTGAACATGGCAACATTCCTGATTGTGAGAGCAATGGCAGCCTTCAAGCTTTCATAATTAAGGCCCTTCTTCAGGACCATCTTGATCAGAGCCGCTAGGGTTTTTTAAAAAGTTTTAGTATGAATCTCAATTAAGAGATTCATTTCTGCATTTGAGCTCGGCGTGGCGGCAATGTCTATCAAGTCCCTCTACTGAAGGCTAGGAGTGGGTATTGTTGTTGCCTTGGTAGCAAGTTGATTTAAAGCCATTGTTGATGCTGCTACCATGGATAACTGATCCCCAGGAGCTTCAGAGGCCATATCTTTAGCACTTTTTTGGAACATTACTCCAGCCGTTTCTGGAGTTGAAACTGCTTGAGTTTCGGTGGCGGTGATTATTGTGGGAGGAATGGTGATTATTGTAACTAACTCCGATTCAGACACTGTCTTCTCAGGAACTTGTGTTGGATCAGTAGCAATAACGGAGGATGCTATTACAACGTCTCCTAGCTTCAGTTGATGAGTTGACCTATATCTTCATCACCTTCATGGGCTACCGGCTCTTCAAGCTCTGGAAGTACTTTAGTTGCAGTGGGTTCTTCTATAACTATTTCTTCATTGAAGTCTGTTTCTTCTGCAGCTGGTTCCTCGTTTGCAACTGGCTCTTCTGCAGCTGGTTCTTCGTTTGCAATTGTCTCTTTTGTAGCCAGCTCTTCTTCTCTTTCTTCAATAGAAGAAAGCAATTCTTGGCCTACTACAGGCTCTTCTGGTATCTCTATAGATAGAGAATCTTCTTCTTCTTTTGAGGAAGAACTCTCTTCCTCAGATTCTATGTTTTCTTCATAAATAGCTTCTTGAGGAGGAGGAGCAACAGGCTTTGCTGCAATGATAACACCTACAAAAATTAAGCAAAATAAGTTAATATACAAAATCATAATACATAATTTTATATAGATTTTTTGTAATTTATATTTACCTGGAGTAGGTGCAGGACGTGCCAAAAGTTTGTCATAATCTTGATCCCAGTCATCATCATCCAAGGCAAGAGCCGGTTCATCTGATGGGATGAGCTCTGGATCAACAGTATATGTAGTGACGGTATCCTCAGTAGCTTTCGCCTTTTGAGGCAAAGTCAGATGAAGTGATGAGCTGAGACGCCCAGGAGATAGGAGCCCCATAGTTTCTGTTGATGCTGCTGGTTGGAATGTCGAAGATCTTTCTCCAGGATGAGCTAAAGAAGATGCAAAGTGTTGAGGCTCCTCGACAGGAGTTTCAGCTCTCTGGAGTATCGGCTCTCTGTCTAGAAGGCCCTTTGACAGTGACCTTCTTCTTCTTCTCTGGGAGGGTAACAACTGCACCTGATTTCCGTTTCTGGATTTTGCTGATAATAATTGGTCCTGCAACTATTTCCCCAGCTCCCGTAGGGATTACTTCCAGATACACATCTAGAACAGCAGCATCATCGGATATGTCTGAAGGTACCCTGACTGGTTCTTCGACATTCCCTTCCTTAGGCCATCGAAGACTCTCTTTCATATTATAGCCATGCGCAAATGAGCGAATGGATGCATAAAAGCGAGCATACATATGAAGTATTCGTAGCTCGATTGTACTTGTAGCAGTTGATACCCAGAATTTAGCACCGGTACAAGCAGTGCTAAAGCATCTCCATGCTCTTGCACCATCAATTAACTTCCCATAATGGTAGAAGCTGGTGGAGGGATTACCAACGTGAAGTTGGTCATATCTAAACTGACGAGCGAACCGACTTGGTAGATATGGTTCGAACGCACAATTGTCTTCATTCCTATACATCAGATGTGAGGGTCTGATGCACATTAGCCATTTGAAAACTGGCACAGGTAATGAAGTCCTCCCTTCCCCTCTATCTTCAAATTGTACACCGAGGCAGTCGGTTGGAACTTGTGGTCTTGTGCAGAAAAAGTTCCATCCATGAGAATAGTTTAGTACTGCTCGAGTGTCTGCCACTGTAGTTGCAGTCCACGTAGCTTTATTGAATTTCTGGAGGAAGACCTCTGCATTATCTCTAGGGCCCGGTGGCAACAAACTGTAGTTATGATGCAATAGCCAGCCCATCAGATAAGTATAGGGCATTCTACCCTAGGAAAATCTCTTCGGTGAGGAGCATTGTTGATTAGTTCATCACCAAAGGTCCGCAAACCTGTATTTATTCGACACACCATTGCCGATAGCAGGTTGATTCTGGCCTTGAACACCAAACGTACTGCCGGCCACAATATGTTTCGGTGAATTCTGTCAGCTGTGCTAATCCCTGGCACGACCCATCTCCGCAGCCACAGAGAAAGAAAGCCTGTCAGCAAGGCTTCCCTTGAGATCTTCTGACTGCCATGCCTTAGGTAGCTTAAGGGTTCAGTCCCCGCAGGGATGTCTCCAGTCTTAGTGGACAGATACTGGTCCGAAGACTTATGTGTGATCATTAAACTATGGATCAAATCTGAAGGAATAATTGAGCAAGGGTTGATAGTTGGAGCCTTATTTTCTTGGAATCTCCCTGGTCGTTCTTGGATATCCTATTCTCGTGGTAGAATAAATAGGTTGTCCATTTATTAGTATATGCCAAATATGACCCACTTTCATACATAGTGGTGCAAATTAGATAATGGCACATCAATTCTTGGTAGACCTCAACTAATTGAGGATTTTTCTCTCTGATTTCTGCTAGTTCCCGGTTGGAGGGAACATACTCTTCATAGGGAGCTTCACCCATCGGCAGCTTAGAGATGAATTGCATCTCGTGCAGTGCAAAATCCATTTCACCTAATGGGGTTGCAAAAGTCCCTGTTGAACTCATATACAACTCCATCAGAGCTAAGAATAGGTTACTGTTTATTGGTATACCCTGGCTCGTGGAGGCTACCGCTTCATAAAGGCCAATGGCTTCCAGATCCATTTTGAAGTTCTTCATGATCCAAGCACTAAGCTGAATCCAGTTCTGGTTATAAGGAGTCAACCACCCTGGTAGCCTAGGGTTGGCCTGAGGATATAATAGTGAGGCCCTCATGAACTTGTTAATGAACATTGGAGTCTGCACCGATTGGATAAGAGCTGAATCTTCGCTCGGTGTTAATCCAGGCAATAGACCGGAGAAAGGGACGACACCACCACTAGGAGTACTGATATGGTAGCCCATTTCGTTGGCTTTATCTCTCCTAAAAATAATTCTGCCCGGCCTACCATGACTGCTGGAAGTCAGGTTCCATAGCATCTGTCGGGGATGGGTGGCATGTATAAATAAAGATAGAGGATAATCCCTAGCCATGTCTGGGAGATACATCGCTCTATCTCCAAATTTAAAAAGCCAAGCCTCCTTCTTAGGGTTGGTTTGTGATTGGAAATCTATAGCATCCCCGAACAAGAAGGCTGGCTTCAAAAATTGTTGGTCATCTAGCGATACCAATAATTCTCTATTTATCATTGACAACAGCATTCTATCCCCCTGAGCAGCTATTAGTTGTTGTCTCCCTTTAGGGTATTCTGGATTTGATTGAGGGAATTCCATATGGGACACATTCTCTAAGTAGTTTGAGCCCACAATACCAGCTGGCGAGCCGAATATTTTTGCAAGCAGATGAATTTGCAAGTCCACTGCCAAAAGAAAAAAAAAATCAAGTTAGTAAAAATCTAATTTAAATTTTTACGCAGATGACTTAGTCTGAATTTTACGCATAAAGATTAAAGACTCTGTACTAGAGAACTTGACTATGCAAAACTTTACGCTTATGCGCAAAAATTAAAGTTGATAAAATTTCTAAAGTGTAAAAGTTTTTTGTTTTACGCAAAGTCTTTCACTTGTGAATTTTATGCTGGCACGTATTGACGTAAGCATATTTTGAATTTTACGTTGGCACGTATTGACGTGAGCGTATTTTGAATTTTACGCTGGCACGTATAGACGTGAGCGTATTTTGATTTTTACGCTGACACATATTGATGTGAGCGTATTTTGATTTTTATGCTGGTACGTATTGACGTGAGCGTATTTTATTTTTACGCTGGCACGTATAGACGTGGGCGTATGTTTTTATTTTTACGCTGACACGTACAACATGTGCGTATTTTGTTATTTCAATTTCTACGCTGACACGTATAAACGTAGGCGTGAAGTTTAAGGTTCGAGTCTTCTTCTTCTCCGGTGAACTCACTGCCGAAGTTAGGTAGTGTTCTACCTTTCATGGCCGGGGCCACAGTGGGATTGGTCTGTCGGGGTGCCACCGACAATGGGATGGTGGTTTCTGCACGATCAGCCGTCGACGAAGCAGCGGCGGGCTTCTTGCCCTTGGCGCCGGCGGTAGTTTTGCTCTTGGAGGCCATTGATTCGAACTAAGAGGATGAAGAAGAAGAGAGTAAAGGAAGATCGAGATTACGAGAATGAGTAAAGTTCTCTCTCTATCGGCAAGGCTCTATTTATAGAGAATTTTGAAATCGGTTCAAATTCCCGAAATTTACGCTGACTGTTGGATATCTCAACTTTTACGCGGACCGTTGGGTATCCCAAATTTTACGCGGACTGTTGGATATCCCGAATTTTACGCTTCTGTTCAAAGTATTTTAAATTTTGAAAAAATTTGAAAACTTTGAAGGGGGTCTTGTAGGAGCGTAAAAAGTACTTCATAGACTAAGTCAAAGAAGTTGAGAGCTTTACACAAGTCAAACAGAGTCAGACTCAGACTTTACGCAGAAATCAAACAGAGTGAAACTCTACGCGAGCTACTTTACGCGAGAGCCATCCTCAAAACTTTACGCGGGAGACAGGTTGTCCACATCGCATTTAATGCGCGTGATACTGTTCTGACATAATAATTTTCTGACAGCAAATTGCACAGAAGTCGAAAAGATTTGATTTACCCAACACTTGTCGTTTAATGTGCAGATGGGCTACTTTACGCTCAAGAGACTGCTTCTTTTACGCACGAAAGCTATTCGAGCTTTTACGCTCAAGGCTTTTGTGCGCATAAAGTTTATTTGAGCTAATTATATGCTCAAGGCTACTTTTCAGCCACTTTACGCAGGAAGTTTATTTTGGGTTATTTTACGCCCAGTCTACTACTTTACGTAGGAAGTATATTTTGGGTCATTTTTACGCCCAATCTTTTCTGGCCACATGAGAACGTGGTCTGCTTACGTGGCTTTCATGCCACACTTATCGAGGAACGTGTGTACGTGCTCTCCCCATTTTGTTGAAGTAGTGGGACACATGTCACCATGCGTAGAGACCAAAACTCTACATGGGACACGTGTCATCACGCGTAGAGGTTGATTTTCATCGTGGGTGACAGTTACTCGCGTAGAGACCCAACTTTGTTGCTTTTTACGCACAGAGGGTCTAGTCTATAAATAGACTTATTTTTAACACAAACATCATCAAGAGATATACAGGAGAGGAGATTCTGAGAAAACTCATACTTTCAGAGTGATATTCCCAGAAGCATTTTTTCAACTTTTTCTCAAGAATAGGGTGAAGCAAAGCAGGAAAGCATTCGACTGTGCCATCAGTGTCGTTGTTCGATACCTTTTTGGTGACTTAATTCTTCCGATTGTTCGTCTTCTTCAAGTAGTTTTCTTCATCATCATCGTATGGTCCAAGGAACAAAGTGATCGCTCTCAGATCAGACTTCCATAGCAATACTTCCCAGAAACAACTTGTACTTTTGTACTTTTTCTCGTTTTCTTTCAAAAGCCAATTTTAGGTATTTTGTTAAGTGAAACAACTTGTACTTGGTAACCTGCAACAATTGGTGCTATTGTTGCTATTGTCAACTCTCTTACCCAATTGCTACTCAAAGGCAGCCTATTGCTTCCCATTTCTGAAACCTATGCTTCCACACATCATCATTTACACCTGGTGCACTCTAATAATTATGTAACCTGTGAACTGAACTCTGCATTTTCCTTACTAAAGTTCTTGATATACTTTACTAGGAGTAGGTCTCTCATGAACCTGTATACTACTTGTAGGCATTACCCACAGATGGGACACTACCCATGTGTCGAGACACAAAATACCAAGTATGGATACACCTCTTTACACTCTATAGCTATATACTCCCAATTCATGACTGGAAACAGCTGATACAAGTCAATAGAGGACTGAACATCTACTGGGACTGAATGTTAAAGGACATGCCTATATGGAACTGAACCTTAGAAATCATATAGATAACATATTGGACTGAAACAAATAATATCTGGGCTGATACATGCCAAAACTCAGGTGGACTGCACATGTATAATTTGACGACTGAAAGTCAAGGACCGAACACAAATGTTAAGCCTAGACTGATCAAACATATTCATATGGACTGAAACATAATATAGGTCTGGTCATTAAGAATGTAGGACAGTACATTGTAATGTGGACTGGTCAAGGATGGTATTGGGTCCATAAGATGGACTGAACCTTAATCCACACTCACTCGAGTCCTCTCACTTTCCTGGACTGATCAGTAGATAGGAAGGGTTGAGTTGGACATGTGGTAAATGAGATTGAACTCAGGAATCCCTCCCAACTGAATTCATCTTTTGCATAAACATCAATTGATACAAATATGAGGTTAAACATATGGTATGGATTATACGATAAGTGAGTGAGGACTGATACTCTAGGTAACTAATGCTAAGTATATATATGGGACTGAAACATATATGGATAATTTGGGGACTGAACAAGATGGGCAGATGGCTAAATAGGAAGATGTACTGATACTCTATCATATGGAGTTCTAGACAGTAGCTAGAGAGTGAATTACAAGGAGCAGAGTAAGGTGTAATTGTTTGATACGTGAACAAGCAGGACATCATTACTAAAAATAAATATGCCAAGAATAACTAATAAGCTTGGTTAAATGCTCCATGCCCATGGGTCGTGTGAGCAAAAATAGTAGCTGAAACTATCAAACATCAAAATGTTATTTACCAGGAGATAGGTAACATAATGCATCAGTAGAAGGCATTATGCTGTCAAATATTGGCTAGTTATATGCTTCTTACTGAAAAATGACCAATGAGAGGCCACTCTACTGATAGAGAAGCAACTGATTATTTAAAGAAGTAAACTATAAAAGTGACTTTGGAAAAACACATAAACATAGAGTAAAGGGGTACAACATAAAGTACCAATTTCAAGAAGGAGAAACAGAAACTGTAAATATGGAGAATGTTACTCTCATGGCCAGTCCCAAAAGGTAAAAGCAACAATGCTGCTACTCTAGGCTATGGAATATGAGATTGCTTCTAGAGGAGAAACGACCAGTACAGGAAGTTCTATCAACATATCAAAGTCTACTTATTTTATTAAGTTCACTCCAGAATATGTAAAATTAACAGGCCAAATCCACCATGTTAAGGAGACTTCCAAATTCGCCATGAGACTCTACTATTCATGGTCAAAAGAAAACACACAGAAGAGCATTTTGAGATCTATTCCTTACTAAGAATTCAAATTGCACATTATCGAATAGCAAGAGCAAATGAATCAAGCCTCTTATAAACAGTACAGGGAAAAAACTTATAAAAGGCAAATATATGTCTCATATTATCGATTGTTCAGTTTGTATAGGATACTCTCCCTCTAGTATCTATTCTATATTGATAACATATGTAAGGTGCCCACAGATGGGTCTCTATGATGTACTTCATCTTAACTCTGAATCTATGCACAATTGTTTGTTCAAACCTGGTACTTGTTCCTGGATACTATTAGACCTCTTGGCTCTAGTACTGACCCTATCTTATATTAAGTTTATCAGTAGATGTCATCCCCCTTCCGTTACAGAGTCTATGGTCCATATATTAACAAGTGACTTTACGGCTTTGTAAACATAAACTCGAACACTTTGTGTGCATTTCAAGAACTGTAAATTAGATAATGGGTTATGCACCTGTTGAGGTCGGGATGTGAGAATTCGACCGCTCCTCCTGTTCCTTGCTCGGCTACTTCTGTGGTGGAAAGGAGATAAGGATATTAGGGTTTAGTAAGGGTTTTGATCGGCTGCCATCTCCTCCTAAATATATACTAATGCTTTAGATAGGATCGGATTCAATTCAATTCAGATTTGGATTTTGATTGGGGCTAGGCTTGGATAAGGAGGGCTCTGTTTCGAACAGATGACCCTATCAATGGGAATTTAAAACTAAGGGGGGTCGGCCGTTTAGTTCTTAAGATTTAAAATCTAGGTTTTTTGCAATCTAGCCCTTATAAATCGGATGTTTGCAAAAATCCCCTTCCATTCCCTTCTTTATTTATTAAGACCTATATATATATATATATATATATATATATATATATATATATATATATATATATATATATATATATATATACATTGGTTATTCAAATATCTAGGCATTAATTAATAATTAAGCAAGGTAATAATACATAAAAGTGGAGATTTCGGGTCAAGGGCTCATAATGCAGCCCTTGCTCATCAAGTTGTTGCACAATTGAGTTAGGCAAAAGTGATGTCGGGCTGTCGAAGTCATTCTAAGCACTGTCCGATGTTTTTTGCGGTTGTCATAACCACATAGTCCTACGATCTCAAGACCCGTTATATAAAGTATGTCTTGGGCGGTAGTTCGTACAGAACACAAGTTGGGTTAAGGCACGATGTCACGGACTTAGTGTTTTAAGGTACGAGCCACGATTGATTCAAATGGAGTTTAGAAAAAAAGGGCTATCAAATAGTCGTTCTTGAGTTGAGTAAAATGATAGGGCAACATGGAAGAATACTCGCGACCATGCATCGTCGAGGCGGTCTCAAATATTAGAAGTCTTGAATATGGTCCTGAAAAGATGGTAATGCTAGAAGAAGAATGACTATGTAAGGCGTTAGTTCGAGTCGAGTCTTGCATAGTCATTGGACAACTTGTCGACAAGGTAAAAGTTTCCTCGAGTGGCATCCCCGGGCCACGGGACCGTTTCGGCCTAGGAGAAAACACGGTATAGCTGTGCTGGATGATAGCACGGGTTAGGCAGGAACTTTCAGCGGGGCTCGCTACGTTGAAAGGGCCCCGACTAGCAAAGCTATAAGTCCAGGATAGCTTGTGGTGCTAGTAACCTTTCATATAGATGAGTCGGCATATAGCGGCGATCCACATTCATGCCTTTGGATTGAGTCGAGTATTGTGTACACTGTATCAATGAGTCGAGTTAAATGTGTGCAAGATTTGGAACACAATATTTGGGCTTAAGAATTGGCTGCAACAAAGACACCATGCTTTGGCACGAGATGTGGCATCGAGTATTAAGTTGTTGGCATAGAGTTGCATAAGTTGGATTCAAGTCGTTTCGAGTTAAGTCAGGAAGCGTCGTAGGGCAAAGTTGGTTAAGTGACACTTAGTTCACAAATCTTTGATTGAGTCAGTTGATGATTAAAGAAACAAAGGCCACGAGGCGACAATATGGTTAAGTCACACTAAGTTGCGAGGCACGGCCTCAATATAGACACATGAATAGAGCTTATGCTACGATAATGATGTTAGCACAACGGACTTGTAGCATGGTCACATGGAAATTGGGTACTATCGTGTAGTTGCGTCTCTGAGTGTGGGCCGAAAGGCAAGTACGACTTGATAAGTTGACGTTGCAAGCACAAGAATGGTCTAGAGGCAAGGATAAGCAAGTTATCGGTGCGATAGCACGTGAATAGTCTAGAGACACAAAATAGGCCGAGAGTCTATGTCCCAAAATCGAACCTAAGACAAGAATAGAAAGGCAATCATAAAGGATTATGTTGCACAAAGTAAAATGAATGTGTTGGTTTTGTATGGTTGGGCGAAGAGCTCACTCCACTGGTACAGTTGAGTACTGACACCCATACAGTTTTTATGTGCAGGAACAGGTAGAAGCTCGTTGGCACGGAGCTTGCTTGGATGCGTCGAGGCATGGAGTTCCTTGGCGTTTCGAAGCACGCAGCCACATGGAGTCTGGACTTATACGAGACATAATGTATGGACATTGCCTATCTGAAGCATCCACTAGCTCGTAAAATTATATTGAGAGATGAGAGAGAGCTGAATGACTTGTATTATGAGAAGGGTGAGACTGAGTGATTGTAATCATGGCCTCGCGCCACATTGTAACCTTTGTTTCAAATATTAATAAAAGAGCAATTTTGAATAACTTGTGTTTTGCTTCAAGTTTTCACTGGTGTTATTCAATGTCTATACTTGGAACTTCTGTGCGACAATCCCGTCGCAAGCTGTTGTAATCGGCCGTTATGGAACCCGCCTTGCACAGGCGCAATCTAGGCTCGTGCGGCATCACGCCTTAACGAGGACGATCGGTCCTATGGGACCGGGGCGTGACAGCGCACACTCCGACAAACTCCTCCCTGGTGGCCATTATCAAGCATGACGAGTGAAAGGGTCAATTTCTGCATTTGGAAGTCGATCACGTCATGACGCGTGAATTGTGAAGACAGAAAGTACACTTCGTGGCAGCAACTTCACGCACATTTTATGGACAATCCGACCGTTGGATCATCGATCTCTTTTCTCTGTTGCAATCTCAGTATATAGCTCTACCTCCACCTAAAGTTTTAGCCGTTAATTCGTTCATTTTATAGGCCAAAATTGGCCGCCAATTTGCCCAAATAATTGTGTTTATTTTTGGACAGTTTCGTGGAGCCAACTTTGTGGAATTGTATCTCCGCCGTCGCAGCTTCATTTGATGCGCCACCAGTTCCTATGTATATCTGGTATAACCAACTTCTTATCCCTTAAGTTTCGTTTTATTGTGAGCTCGTTTGATTGGTTGAATTTGACGCCAAAGTTAGCCGTCCGAATTCATAATTTCCAACTTGTAAAATTCTAATTTTGGACCCGGGACTCCGAATTCAAATTCTGACACCACCAGTAGACTCGTGGTGTCGTTTTAGCATAAATTCATATAAAATTTGCTGGATTAGGAGGACGTGGGCCCCGGTACGTATTTGGGTACAAGGCGGGTCCCGTAGTCCGAGTCAACGGACCATTTTGAGATCGGCTCATCGAAATCCGATTCTGGATATACCGTTGGGTTCGTATCGTCATTCTAGATTTATAGACATATAATTTGTTAGGTTTAGTAGACTTTATCCTGGCACATTTTTCGGTACAAAGTAGGTCCAACGGCGGACATCATTTTTATCTAAAATTACCGTTTTGTCCCTGTGTCCAAATTAGATTTATGGGTAGACTATTCTAGCTAATTTGACCATTCTGGACATGTTGGTAATGTTTTTTCCATCATCCGACGATGTCTGTAGAATTTTTTTATGTATCACCATTAGTTATAATTGATTATTATTATGTCTGTATTTCGGAATCCGTGCATCAGAACTGAGATCAATCGATTCTAGTGATCTTACATCGCTAAAATTGACAAGGTGACCATGTGAATTGCTACGATAAGAGTATTAACCTTACGGTTGATCGTCTCGTCTCGATTTGTGTGACGTAGGTTTCGATACACGAATAACGAGGTGCAAACTTGATATTTTAATAGCCTACAACTTGCAATTCATATTATTATCTTATATATATATAATTGGATTTTGTAAAACTCTAAATAATTTTTGGGTTTCTAGTATTACCAAATAATATTTCGTAAATAAAATTATAGTTTCTAAATACTATAAATGATTTGTAGATAGATATGTATATATAGTTATTTTTCCCTTAAATCGTAAGTCGCGACTATTATAGTAAATTCTTGTTTCCTTATTCGATTATCGTGTCGAACTCTAATTTTGGACTTCTAAATACCAAATTAGGCTATTTGGACTATTCTGGACTCAATAGAACCGTCTATACCGTCGTTTGGGACCATCTTGTGGAGCTTAGCATCGTACATATTCTGTGTCGATACGTTCGTGTTGTGCATGTCGACTCCAACCAAATTGAGGCGAGTACATTCTCTGATAGTTTTTATTGCTTTGATATTTACTATATCTGTTCAGTTGTAGTATTTTATTTGATTCTCAACACGAGGATACACGGACTAGTATACGTTGGATCCCGTCATGAGATGTTACTCCTGGTTATCCTGGTATGCTGGTACATGTCTCGTTCTTGACTATTATCCTTGTACTTGTATAGATACCGATTCCTAAGGGAATTTGCTACCTTCTTAGAGAATCCCGTATCATAACGTGCTATGATTGGATCCATTATACTACTCAGGGATGGGGAGTTATTAGAGGTTATGTGATCAATACCCCTCTTGTTACTACTTGTGCATAGCTCTACCCTCTCCACATATAGGGTGTAGCCTGACTTGATACTACTGGAATAATAGCTTTCTATTTTGGCCGGCCTGATCTCCAGGTTTACCTGTGCTTGTTCTTGTGCATAGCCGGTCAAATGGAACAGCCTGATCTGGTCCCAAGCCAATCACATAACGCTCTAATATCTCAAGGCACCGTTTATATTTATATTGTACATCAGATTTACCTGTACTGCTTTATATTCCAGTTTTACCTTATATCTCACACCATGACATGATATTCTGTCTACCTTGTACTGTTTTACTTCCATTCTTGATATTATGTCTTGTATTTCATTATAACTATTTTTTATAGTATTTGTCAATTCATTGGAACTGCTGTTAGTTTATGTACTTCGTTCCAATCCTGACTAGATACGTTGACAAATTTTAGGAATTGTTATGCCCTATATTATTGAACTACAGGATGATGCTAGTTGAGACGGATATCGATATTCTTTTACGTGAGTTGTCTTCCGGGAGTTCTAGGCCATGGTAGTTTGATTTAATTTTGTTATTGTTTTGCCTCAGATACATTCTAGTCTTGTATATTTATTTGTAGACTCTATCTGTTTCAGTGTTATTGATATCTTTCTATTTCATTTCTTCCTTAGTCGCTTGTGGTATGATTTGAGTACATTTATTATCATAGATCATCTAGATGTTGTAGATATTTATTAGGTACTTGACAGTGTTCTACCATCGATACTGCAGCCTAGGCTGGGCGTAGCCCATGTACTCGTGCCCGAATATCCGGGTACGGGTCGTGACATATTTTTTTGGTGGCCCATGCAGGTCAGTCTTTGCAACTAATACGAAGTTGTGGTAGTACTTAGACTAAGCCGTACTACTATGAGCCTATCCTAGGATTTGGATTTGAATCATGGAATATTTTAGGATTTTGGTACTCAATCACATATTAGGATCTCTTGATAGATTCCAGGGATAACCCCTGAGAATCTTACTTCAAAACTATATTGAGTCTATTTTCGTTCATTTTTTCTTATCTTGATTTTCGAAACACCTGTATGTTGCCGAACCCTATTCTTGCATGAAGATAAGTTTATGGACTCTAGAAGGAACAAAAGAGTAAAAGTTGAACTTCTAACCATTTGGATTGGTAAGAGGAGATGATTAGTCAATCTTATATATAAAGGTTGAGATTTGTTCTAGATTATATTCAAGAATTTTGAATTTTGACCAAGATAGTACCGTTGGAATAACCCATGATAATCTCACTCTTTAAACTCTATCCCAAAATCCATTTTTACTTGTTTTCGTATACTTTTCCTTGTACGAATGATTGAATCTTGATGTTCGTTGTTGATTTTGATTTTGTATCGTGATAAATTTTATGGATTAAATTAAGGTATATTCTGATAACATATGTGATGAGGTCAGTGAGAACGGTAAATATCTGCTTTATTTATGGAGTTTAGAATTTATCGCAGCCATATTAGATAGAATGACAAAGACATAGAGCCTAATTTTTTATATATGTATCCTAGTTATGGAATTTAGATTTTTTACGGCCATACCGGTTGACGTGGTGAGAATTCTAGATAACATGATTATAGGGTGATACCTTAGTTATGGACTCTATCGTTTATTACAGCTATGCTTACTGGCATGGCAAAAATTTTGGCAACATGATTTTAGGAAGACGTGTATGGTTATCAGATCTTATCTTAAATTGGTTCACTTCGTTATGACCAGATGAGCAAGAACAAATTTTTATCATCATTCTTCCTCATCTTGATTAACTCTGTCCTATCTACATCCACAACTAGGATTATAGGTTTTCTAGAACTCTCTAACATGATTGCTCTCATGTCATCTTCATTCTCGACATGATTGCTTTTATGTTTGTCACCCCCGTTTTCCATTATACGTATTTCTAGTATACGTGTACGGAATCCTGACACGTATTTTTACTTCTCCTGTCTTGCTAGCTAATTTTGGCTTAATCTTGCTTAGGCTCATCATAGCATATCATGGTTTGACTTGGTTCATTTTTGGGTTGGCTTGGTTTATATTTCCTTTGGTTCAATATGTTAAACCCCCCCCCCATTTAAAGCCCACCAACCCATTCTCTCTCCTCCATTACTTCTTTATCTTCTTCATTTACTCCTCCCACCTACACCCAAGAGCTCTAGGCAAGTGCAACTTGCTTCATGATGGATCTTGGATTTTATTGTTCCAATGTTTTCCTTTCCTAGTTCTAAGCCTCTTTAGAACTTGTCATTTTTGGTTTTAATGGAAAGATTTTTGTAGATCTAGGTTTTGCCCTTCTCATGATTTTCTTGGTTTTGATATATGAAAACTTGGTATTTTTGAAAACTAATTGTTCCATGTTGTAGAAAATTTCATTCTATCCAATTTTGACCTTTGAAAAGTTGGATTTAGACTTATTTTGACCAAGTTATAGACTTTTGAAGCTATGGGTTCAAACCATGGAAATTCCTGCTAATTGGAGAAGACAGTGAGCAGTGTGCGCAAGATTTTTAGCTTGCGCCACTGTGTTGCACGTGCTTCTTAGTGAGGTGCAGCCTGACCTAGTGTGCGCGCTCCTTAGCGCGGCGCAACCTGAGTCAGGCGCAACCTGAGTCGGGCGTAACCCGACCTCACGCAGCTCAGTCTGGCGCAATCTAGTCCAGTGCCCCCTTGGGCCCTGGCGCAACCTGACATGGCGCACCCCAGTCAGGCGCAACCTGACCTGGCGTACCCCAGTCAGGCGCAACCTAACATGGTGCACCCCAGTCAGGCGCAACCTGACCTGGCGTACCCCAGTCAGGCGCAACCTGACCAGGCGTACCCCCGTCCGGCACAACCTAGTCTCGCGCAGTCTAGTGCTTGGCGCAACATAACTTGGCCTTACTCGTTCTGGCACAACTTGACCCGACCTTGTGCATTCTAGTGCCTGGCTCCCTAGTGCCTAGGCGCAACCTGATGTTTGGACGAAACCTGTGACCTTGGCACCCCTAGTTCCTGGCGCAACCTATTACCCTGGTGCAACTTGGTTAATGCCACTTGTTGGCCATGGTACCCCTTGCCCCCCTGGGCGTATGATGTCCCCAGGTTCCCCTTTCTTGATTTTTACACCCATTTTATATCCTTACGCCTTTTTGATATGAACTCGACATGAGCACGATGTGAGCATGATATATTAATAGAATGATAGAACTTGATGGTGGCCGTTGTGGCACACCCTTGACAAGAAATATTGACGTGGTAATCTGTACACGACATGATATATGAACACGACATGAGACAAGAACATGACAGGCCAGTACATGATAGTGGCCCGTTGCGACGCACTCTTGACAAGTAAAGATGACATGTAACCTTGAACGTCGTTACGACGGCTTCCTCGACTCGATAAGTAAATTCTCGTCTTAACACCGTGGGTGCTTGCTTAAAACTTGTCTGTACAAGCTATTAGTCTAGTCTCGTCTTGCATCATGTCTAGGACATGAGTCCCTGGTTATCACGGTCAGAGATTCATACAGAATCTGACTAAGGTTAATGACTAGATTGATCAAGTAGTTCATTCTAAGGGAGATTTCCCCAGTTACAGGCGATCCCGTTATCCCGGCCACACCTGATGGACTTATATCCTGCCGTCGAGTAGGGCACATTTCCAATCCACTGTCATGTGGGACACACTCATGAAACAAGTACAAGGCACACTATTATGTGTTGCACTCTAAGCCATCTAATAATTCGGGATAACTTTGGTAATCAACCTTGCCTGGATAACCTGGATAGCTGCAGGGCCTGTGACTGCTGGAACATCTCATTGCATCTTGCTAGTAACTAGGCTTATGATAACCCTAGCTAGTTAAAGTATCAAGTCGTACTCTTTGCTTGGCCGGGATTGATGGACGTAGTCCAGTCCAGTCTTGTCTAAGCAATGTCAGTCTATGATTATTTCAGCACATGCTTGTTCATGCTTTACTCTTGTCGATAATTGGTTGAAGACTAAGCTCTGTTCAGGTAAAGGGTTACAACCCCGGTCCTTGTTTGGTTTATGGGTTGTAACTTGGCTACCGGAAGCGATCCTTAGTCGTCTTATCGTTTATTATCTTGTTTTTCTCTAACTCATGTCTTTATTATCCTTTATGTCTTATGTGCTAATATGCTGGTTTTAGTTCTTAAGTGAAGTCTCCCTTGTGGCACTGTAGCTTCCCTTCCCAGAATTTTGAAATATTTTTTTATTATTTATTTGATTTAAATAGTGATTTTAAAATTTTATAAATGTTTATTTAGTTAATTATTACGGTAAATGACTTTAGCCATAGTTGAGTTTTGAAGTACCAGACGACTAGGAATCATGGCATGGATAGTGCAGTGGCGTGCTTTGACTAATGTATTAGCTATGCCAAGGAAGGCCTAGCCATATTGATATCCTAACTAGGAAAACTAGGCTAAGTTGTGACATGACCATTATAAATAGTTTAATTATTCATTATTAATATTATTTGACGTTTAGGAGACCCGGTTGTACCAAACCAGCCCGGACTGGACCCGTACCGAGCCCAAGCCCATGTAGTCATGTGGGACGTCCTATGACATTCATGTTGATGTATTTTGGTATGATGGTGTCATATTCCGTTTTAATGATCTAATGAGTATTTTTTAAGTATTCTTAAATAAATATTATAAATAACATTATTAAGTTGATATTCAAAGATATTGTATATAAATAGGTCCTTGTACATTTTTGGTAGGTAGTGCATGGTGGTATATACCCCATTATTGGTTTGTTGAATTTCGTTATTATCATTATTATTTTATTATTATTATTAGTATTATTTTATTGAGGCTATTATTATATAATAATATTAGTATTATTGGTTATATTATTTTGTCCAACGAATGTTATAATATATATGTGTTCATAATTATATAAGTAGACCTTACACTAAGAAATAAATTATAATCGAGTTTTTATGGAATTTTGTTATCACTATTATTATTATCATCATTATTAATATTATTATTATTCTATTATTAATATTCTTATTATTCTATTCACTATATTATTCTTAAATAATATCGTTAATATTAGTTTATTCAAATGAATTACATATACATTTTTGGCTATGGAGTATTTAATTGTGTATATAGGTACGTATCAACACAGGGTTGTATATATACATAAATATATGTATATAGAAATATATGCATACATATATACATAGGTATATAGCTAAATAATAAAAAGAGAAAAACCACACAAAAGAAACCTTCCCCAGCCCGGGCTCGGCCCAAGGCCAGCAACCCGAGCGGGCACCCCTGCTGATTCCTGAACGCCAACCCGCGGAAACCCGAGCTCCATATTCGTATATAGCAGAGAGAGAATCGAGCACGCAAACCAAAACCCTAAACCCATCACCTATGCTGCGCCCACAGCTCCGACGTCGACACCACCCCTACGCGCGGTGCCGCCCTAGGCCACCGCCGGCCGGCCGCGGATGGCTGCGCGCGTGCACAGACGCGGAAGAGATGCGACAACAGCAGCAGCTTCGAGCCGGTTTCGCAGTGATCATTCTCCCTCGTCGTTGGACGAATTTTCGATCCATCTGTACAGGTTCGAACACAACACTACCCTCCATAAATCCCTTCACGTAGATTCTTTTAACTCGCGCCGTGCACGACGAGAACCGAGTCCCCAAATCGAGGAAAATCTCGATTTCCTGGGTATAAAAACTGCCCCAACATCCAAAGTTTGCGGTCGATTTGCGACCAGAACATCGCGAGTTTTCGAAAACCGCTTGAACAGACTTCTAGAAAACCTAACCAAGATGGAAACACTATTTCTAGATTTAATTATTGTTGATTAACTGCTGTTTAAAATTAGGATGAAGTTGACGAAAAATCTGTTTTCAAAATATAGAAATTCATCCACACGACGTGCGTCCCGCCATTTCGGGCGACGTGGTCGCGAACCGAAAGCATCTAAAGGTGCGTAACGGCTTCGTGGTCGTGTGGGCTTTGACGGAATTCAAATTGGTCGCGTGTGCGCGACGAATTTGATGCGTATCCGTCGAAATTTACCGTATCGTGTACTTTGCAAATTTCTCAATTACTTTGTTCACGCTCGTCAGATCGAGACAAAACTTACGCCAACATGACCGTATCGTTTTTCTGGTCCTGTATGCCAAGTTTGGTCCAATTCTGAGACAGTTGAATCGTACGTCGTTTTATGGGCCCCACGGTCCGACTCAACGGGTGATTTTGTGCACGGCCCGCCGGAATCCAACTTTGGACATACAGTTGGGTTCGTATCAGAAAATTGGATCCGTAGACATGTAGTTTGACGACTTTAGAGACCGTTGACTCTGGCACGCTTTTTGGTGCAAAGAGGGTCCAACGGCGGACACCGTTTTTGCTCGAAATTACCGTTTTGCCCCTGTGTCCAGAATTGGACTTAAGGACAGGCAATCCTAGCTAATTTGACTATTCTGAGGATATTGGCAATGTTTGTTTCAGCTTTCGGAGACAGTTGTATTGACTTGGACTTTATGGCTCACCGGTCGACTAGATTTTGTGGGATTTGCGTACAACTTCCAGGCAAGATACCTTGCCTTCCTCTACAGTTTATTTACATGCATATTTATATTATTATACAGTTTTATTAGTTGATTATTTATATATGATTTGTATATCATGCCTGCTAGTTTATATATAGCCTTGTTTATAATTAGCTTTATAGTTCATATTGGATTGGTTTTCTCGTGTATCATGATTGGGTCGTGTCGTGTCATCTTTTGTACTTGGACTGAGTCGCATCGTGTCATAGGATGAATAAGTCATATCGGAACTGCTGTATCTTAAAATTTTTGAAGCTAATCTGCGAGCCCACATTAGGGGCGAGGGTTAGTAGTTAAGCTAACTTACGAGCCCACACCAGGGGCGAGAGTTAGTTAAGCTAACCTGCGAGTCCACATTAGGGGCGAGGGTTAGTAGTTATCTGTCCACACCTACGAGTCCACACTAGGGACGAGGGTGATGCTAGCCTGCGAGTCCACACCAGGGACGAGGGTTAGTAGTATATGGTTCACACCTGCGAGTCCACACTAGGGACGAGGGTGATGCTAGTCTGCGAGTCCACACTAGGGGTGAGGGCTAATAGTTGTTCAAACCTGTAAGTCCACACTAGGGATGAGGGTTTGAGTATTCGATTGGTTATCCATTGACATCGTGATATCGTATTCTCTTGTTCTTCTCCAGCAGTTCGTTCAGGCGTAGTGGTTCTTCCAATCGTGTATAGTCGTATTTTCGTGATGATTGGTCCTTTCCTGTTTATCTTCTGTATTTTCTTTATTGCATGATTAACTGCTAGATAGGCATGTTTTTATGTATCTTGCTATGTCCCCTGAGGACCTGATGATCTCTTCAGGTTAGTTATTGCGTGGAGTTAGTTAGCAGCTCTGGATGGCAGACGTGATGATACGCTTGCGGGATTCAGGTATTGTTATTGTGTTTATTATCCTCTCGTGTTTTTCTTCATTATCATGAGATATTCTGTTTCTTGATTCAGTTTAGACTATTGTTATTTTTCTTTAGAGTCTTATCGGACATGCATGCTAGTGGGCTGCAGACCACGACACATACTTGTTCATTCTTGTTTATATGACTCATGTGGATTGAGATATAGATTTGTTTGCCATGATTTGGCAGTTTTACCCTAGCCTTGACAGCATTTACGTATTCGATTCGTGCTGGAGTCCGTTCGATACGTAGCTGGCTTGCTCGCGTTCGAAAAGCGGGTGCGGGTCGTGACAAATTTTTTTGGCGGCTCATGCAGGTCAGAGCATATCGTACCGGTTACGTAACTGTGCTGGTACGAGCCTGCGACTATGACCAAACCTTAGGAATCTCAATCCACACTGCTTTGAAAATTCTCCTAGAATTTTCTCTACGTCCTTGAAACTCCATATTTGCCCTCGATTATACTTCCTTGCTTTCCGTACCATTAATTCTCGTCCCTTTTACTTCGAGGTGACGAACGATCGTGCTATCCAGGATTTATCAGAAATTCTTAAATTATAGTATAATATTGCTTGACTATTGAATGTTTTGTTGCTTATAGATATGAGGGATTATAGATATCGTATGCCTAGATATCTGCCGGTATAATTGTTAGCAACTAGTTAGAAGACCGTAAGATTCTAATGACCTTGTTTTGAGGAGTAGTGTGACCAAAGGTGGGTAGAAGTCCTCGAGATTTCGTAGTTACCAAAATTGCTAGGGAAAGGTTGTAAACTATTTTTGAGGAGTTAAATTTAAGGAGATTTAGATAATAGTAGACTTCCTTTTGAATTTTAGGAATAATTAGAAATTAGAATTTCGAGGACGAAATTATTTTTAAGGTGGGTAGCTTTGTAGCTTCCCTTCCCGGAATTTTGAAATATTTTTTTATTATTTATTTGATTTAAATAGTGATTTTAAAATTTTATAAATGTTTATTTAGTTAATTATTACGGTAAATGACTTTAGCCATAGTTGAGTTTTGAAGTACCAGACTACTAGGAATCATGGCATGGATAGTGCAGTGGCGTGCTTTACTAGTGTATTAGCTATGCCAAGGAAGGCCTAGCCATATTGATGTCCTAACTAGGAAAACCAGGCTAAGTTGTAACATGACCATTATAAATAGTTTAATTATTCATTATTAATATTATTTGACGTTTAGGAGACCCGGTTGTACCAAACCAGCCCGGACTGGACCCGTACCGAGCCCAAGCCCATGTAGTCATGTGGGACGTCCTATGACATTCGTGTTGATGTATTTTGGTATGATGGTGTCGTATTCCGTTTTAATGATCTAATGTGTATTTTTTAAGTATTCTTAAATAAATATTATAAATATCATTATTAAGTTGATATTCAAAGATATTGTATATAAATAGGTCCTTGTACATTTTTGGTAGGTAGTGCATGGTGGTATATACCCCATTATTGGTTTGTTGAATTTTGTTATTATCATTATTATTTTATTATTATTATTATTAGTATTATTTTATTGAGGCTATTATTATATAATAATATTAGTATTATTTGTTATATTATTTTGTCCAACGAATGTTATAATATATATGTGTTCATAATTATATAAGTAGACCTTACACTAAGAAATAAATTATAATCGAGTTTTTACGGAATTTTGTTATCACTATTATTATTATCATCATTATTAATATTATTAATATTCTTATTATTCTATTCACTATATTATTCTTAAATAATATCGTTAATATTAGTTTATTCAAATGAATTAAATATACATTTTTGGCTATGGAGTATTTAATTGTGTATATAGGTACGTATCAACACAGGGTTGTATATATACATAAATATATGTATATAGAAATATATGCATACATATATATACATAGGTATATAGCTAAATAATAAAAAGAGAAAAACCACACAAAAGAAACCTTCCCCAGTCCGAGCTCGGCCCAAGGCCAGCAACCCGAGCGGGCACCCCTGCTGATTCCTGAACGCCAACCCGCGGAAACCCGAGCTCCATATTCGTATATAGCAGAGAGAGAATCGAGCACGCAAACCAAAACCCTAAACCCATCACCTATGCTGCGCCCCACAGCTCCGACGCCGACACCACCCCTGTGCGCGGCACCGCCCTGGGCCACCGCCAGCCGGCCGGCCGCGGATGGCTGCGCACGTGCACAGACGCGGAAGAGACGCGACAACAGCAGCAGCTTCGGGCCGGTTTCGCAGTGATCATTCTCCCTCGTCGTTGGACGAATTTTCGATCCATCTGTACAGGTTCGAACACAACCCTACCCTCCTTAAATCCCTTCACATAGATTCTTTTAACTCGCGCCGTGCACGACGAGAACCGAGTCCCCAAATCGAGGAAAATCCTGATTTTCTGGGTATAAAAACAGTCCCAACATCCACATCGTGAGTTTTGGAAAACCAATTGAACAGACTTCTAGACAACCTAACCAAGATGGAAATACTATTTCTAGATTTAATTCTTGTTGATTAATTGTTGTTTAAAATTAGGATGAAGTTGACGAAAAATCTGTTTTCAAAATATAGAAATTCATCCACACGACGTGCGTCCCGCCATTCCGGGCGACCTGGTCACAAACCGAAAGCATCAAAAGGTGCGTAACGGCTTCGTGGTCATGTGGGCTTTGACGGAATTCAAATTGGTCGTGTGTGCGCGACGAATTTGATGCGTATCCGTCAAAATTCACCGTATCGTGCACTTTACAAATTTTTTAATTACTTTGTGCACGCTCGTCAGATCGAGACAAAACTTGTGCCAACAGGACCGTATTATTTTTCTGGTCCTGTATGCCAAGTTTGGTTCAATTCTGAGACAGTTGAATCGTACGTCGTTTTGCGGGCCCCACGGTCCGACTCAACGGGTAATTTTGTGCACGGTCCACCGGTATCCAACTTTGGACATACGATTGGGTTCGTATCAGAAACCGGATCCGTAGACATATAGTTTGATAACTTTAGAGACCGTTGACTCTGACACGCTTTTCGGTGCAAAGCGGGTCCAACGGCGGACACCGTTTTTGCCCGAAATTACCGTTTTGCCCATGTGTCCAGAATTGGACTTAAGGATAGGCAATCCTAGCTAATTTGACTATTTTGAGAATGTTGGCAATGTTTGTTTTAGCTTTCGGAGACAGTTGTGTTGACTTGGACTTTATGGCTCACCAGTCGACTAGATTTTGTGGGATTTGCGTGCAACTTCCAGGCAAGATACCTTTCCTTCCTCTATAGTTTATTTACATGCATATTTATATTATTATACAGTTTTATTAGTTGATTATTTATATGTGATTTTTATATCATGCCTGCTAGTTTATATATAGCCTTATTTATAATTAGCTTTATAGTTCATATTGGATTAGTTTTCTCGTGTATCGTGATTGGGTCGTGTCGTGTCATCTTTTGTACTTGGACTGAGTCGCATCGTGTCATAGGATGAATAAGTCATATCGGAACTGCTGTACCTTGAAATTCTTAAAGCTAATCTGCGAGCCCACATTAGGGGCGAGGGTTAGTAGTTAAGCTAACTTGCGAGCCCACACCAGGGGCGAGAGTTAGTTAAGCTAACCTGCGAGTCCACATTAGGGACGAGGGTTAGTAGTTATCTGTCCACACCTGCGAGTCCATACTAGGTACGAGGGTGATGCTAGCCTGCGAGTCTACACCAGGGACGAGGGTTAGTAGTATATGGTTCACACCTGCGAGTCCACACTAGGGACGAGGGTGATGCTAGTCTGCGAGTCCACACTAGGGGCGAGGGCTAGTAGTTGTTCAAACCTGCAAGTCCACACTAGGGATGATGGTTTGAGTATTCGATTGGTTATCCATTGACATCGTGATATCGTGTTCTCTTGTTCTTCTCCGGCAGTTCGTTCAGGCGTAGTGGTTCTTCCAGTCGTGTATAGTCGTGTTTTCGTGATGGTTGGTCCTTTCCTATTTATCTTCTCTATTTTCTTTATTGCATGATAAACTGCTAGATAGGCATGTTTTTATGTATCTTGCTATGTCCCCTGAGGACCTGATGATCTCTTCAGGTTAGTTATTGTGTGGAGTTAGTTAGTAGCTCTGGATGGCAGACGTGATGATACGCGTGCGGGATTCAGGTATCATTATTGTGTTTATTATCCTCTCGTGTTTTTCTTCATTATCATGAGATATCCTATTTCTTGATTCAGTTTAGACTCTTGTTATTTTTCTTCAGAGTCTTATCGGACATGCATGCTAGTGGGCTGCAGACCACGACACATACTTGTTCATTCTTGTTTATATGACTCATGTGGATTGAGATATAGATTTGTTTGTATTGATTTGGCAATTTTACCCTAACCTTGACAGCGTTTACGTATTCGAGTCGGGCTGGAGTCCGTTCGATACGTAGCTGGCTTGCTCACGTGCTCGCGTCCGAAAAGCAGGTACGGGTCGTGACAGGCACTTGCTCTTTCTGGGGTCTGACCCAACTGGTTTTGTATGGCCAGATTTTGGAGTAGGACCCGAGGATCTCCCAGCCTTCTAGCTAGATGGTGAACGCTAGACGCAACCCTAGCAACGAGTGGGTTTGTTTTGCTCTTCCACTCTATTGTAAATTATTCTTTTGAGGCGTTTATCCGTCGAGCAAGTGTTAGCTCGTGTTAAATTTTACATTCTTGTCTGCCTAAGGGCTGTAACATGATTGACAAATCCTAGGGGACATCCTAGAGTATGACTTAAACTCTTGCTAGTCTTCGTATTTTGTATGACTAGCTTCATGATCATCTGAATATGTAATGTATGGGACATCTTACTTTGTATGTCTGATGATCTACCATCTTGTTATATTTACTTGCTTGCTTGAGATTGAGACAATAGGCTTGTTCTTGACCTTAAGAGACTATTGGCTTGTAGTTAAACCCTTATGTATCTAGACAGCCGTGACCGTATATCGAGGTGGGATTCACTTCAATATATGTAGCTGGCTGTGTCTGTCCCCTGCTCTCCAGTATTCTGGTTCTGGGGCGTGACACGGTTTAAGTGGTGGCACATGCAGGTCTTGTAAATCAAGATATGTAAGGGTTTCAATGAATAGATGTCTCAATCAGCACTCGCCCTTGATCTCTACTCGTGTCTTCTAATCTTTTCGAAATCTTGATCTGATCACATGCTTATATCCTTGATCTATCATGGTCCTTCCTTATTGTTCCCCATGTTGTTTCTTCAGCGACATTGTTCCTGGTCCTACCGATCGGCAAGGCGGAGCACCTCCAGTGAACCAGCAGCAACATGGAGACCAAGCCCAGCATTCAGGGGTAGCCTCCAGAGTCATGCCTACCGGGGGTCAAGAGCCACTAGTTCAGCCCGTCCAGCCTGCAGAGCCTGACAATGGAACCCTGGTGGGTCTCATCAGGGAATTGCTGGCTTCTCAAGATCATCGGGGTGACACCCTACACCAGACAGTACAGGATGCTATGGGTAGAGTTGGTTACCAAGGGAACAATGCGGCCAATAGCTTCAAGCGCTTGAACCCTCATTTCTTTGACGGCAGTGAAGATGCTATCGCTGCTGATGCATGGCTTCAGGACATAAAGGTTATCCTGGAGGCAGCTAGGACTCCTAAGGGTGAGAAGGTGGCCGTCGTGCGCCTACAGTTGTTGGACTTAGCCCGCAGCTGGTGGGCGATGCAAGCAGTTGGATTGCCGATGCCTGTCTTATGTGTGGTATTCAGCGACAAGTTTCAGACGAAGTACTTTGATGCAGTAGCTCGGTATGATCTGCAGACCAGATTCAGCAATCTCAAGCAGATGGAAAGGACGGTCGATGGATATGCGGCCGAGTTTTCAAGACTAAGTCGGTTTGCTCCCACCTTGGTGGCGATCGAATTGGACCGAGCCCAGCGGTTCCAGCAGGGACTCCACCTAGAGATTATTCTAGCTATGGAGCAGTTCGAGCACCAGACATTGATGCCATCTTACGAGCAGCGAAGAGGCATGAGTATACCTCCCAGAGGTTAATAGATCGAACTGGAGGACGTAAGAGGTCTTATGGACAGTTGTCCCAGTCATCAACACCAGCCCCGACAGCTAGGACTTTGACTATTGGAGCTCCTAGGAGGGCGACCACGGTTTTGTCGGTCCAGCACTCGACACCGACGTACCCTCAGAAGCAGAAGCAGTCTTCCGCGATGGACTGCACTCATTGCGGGAAGCCAGGACACGTAGTCTCAGAGTGTCGCAGAGCACAGGGGTTATGTTTGGCTTGTGGGGCACCGGATCACATGATAGGGTCATGCCCGCATAGAGCCAGTTCCTCTTCATCAACCCTAACCAGTCCATCGGTTAGGGGACCAGTACCAGTGCAGCAACAGTACCAGCCTCCGAGGCTATTGCCGTCTCAGGCTCAAGCTTTCCAGCAGCAGAGGCCGCAACAGTATGCTCAGGCCCAAGCTCGGATTCAGAACAGGCAGAGAGGTCACCAGTAGAGGGGACCAGCACCGAAAGGATAAGGTCAAGCTATGGTTCTGACCGTGGCAGAAGAATTAGCATCGGGAGAGGTGGTGGCAGGTACCATTCTCGTCAACTCTTTTCCTGCATCAGTATTATTTGATTTGGCAGCATCGCATTCATTCATGTCTGCACGATTCGCAACACGGATAGGACTGGAGCCCGAGTCATTATCAATGAGGCTCAATATACTAGTATCATATATAATTATGATAATTAATTTATTTACGATAATAATGGTAATTTATTTAATTTGTCTTTAATTATGATAATAATGCGAATGTGGGAAAGAGAATCTGTTTAATATTGGTAATTAATTTAATTATGACAACTAATTTAATTTATCTTTAATATTTTTTTTGTTCATTTATGAGAATTTTATTTTTTATTTTACAAATTTTACATTTATGAATTATATATCAAATAAAATAATCCATGATTATTTGATAAAATTTTTATTAGAATGTTTTCAACCAACAATTTAAATAAATTTGGGGTAAGTCTACCGAGGGTTACCATATCTCTAACCATTATCCACTTCCAACAACAATCCAAACAATCAAACTTCTTTTTTTTCGACTTTCAATAACTGTCCAAACAACAAAAAGTTGTCTTTTCTCCACTTTCATATTTCTCAATTTCATCAATCAAACAACATTTTAAAAGTCAAAAAACAAATTTTGTTTTTCTACTTTCATATATTTTTTTGCACTTTCGTGCAACGATATAGGCCATTAGCAAAAGAAAGATCAACCACGATTCCAAGTTCCAGTATAAGTTGTGATAAAGATCAATTATGCCGATTTTTCTTTCAATTGTATTTTCTCGCACTTTATACATTTGAATAACAAATCCTAGTTCTTCCCCAAATTTCTCAATTCCAGTCCGATTTTAGCACGAATTACTATTAGTTTATGTCAAATTGTACTCGATCCCCTCCGATTCATAGCCAATCAGCTTCGGGATCCATCACCCACCTTAACCTTCACCATAATGCAGCCACCACCAGTATAACAGCTCCCCTCCATCTGAATGTATTCCTAATCTTATCACGTTGTTGTCATGCACCAACGCAGGCCAACCATGGAGGCACTAATAGACCCGATATCCGAGCATGCACCAATCTCTAGCTTCCTTCTCATTACTACCGCCATTAAGGGGCTGTTTGGATCGCAGGAAAACCACGATAAGTGGAGTATTTTGCTGCAACTGACCAGAGCTCGCGGTAGTTACAGCGTTTGGCTCACACGAGAATCAGCATTGCAGGTGTCTAATCCATACAACAGTAGTTGCAGCACACAAATTTTTTCTTACAAGCAAGTTACATCAAAAAAGTAGGGGAAGTGAGAAGAAAGTGGGGAGAGAGGAGCTGCTGGCGGTGGTGGCGATGGCGGGGGTGGGGAGAGAGGAGGAGCTGCTGGCGGTGGTGGTGGCGGTAGGGAGTGGTGGCGGGGGTGGTAGGGAGTGGTGGCGGAGGTGGTGGGGAGAGAGGAGGAGTTGGCGGTAGTGGTGGTAGTGGGGAGAGAGGAGGAGCTGGTGGTGGTGGTGGCGGTGGTGGTGGGGAGAGAGGAGGAGCTGCTGGTGGTGGTGGCGGTGGGGAGTGGTGGCGGTGGAGGGGAGAGAGGAGTGGTGGTGGTGGTGGCGGTAGGGAGTGGCGGCGGTGGAGAGTTTTTTTTGGAAAAATAATGTAAAGAGAGAGAGAGAGCTGATATATATATATATATATATATATATATATATATATATATATATATATATATATATATATATATATAAAGAAAATTGGGGGTAACCATACCTAGGTTTACCATATCTCCAAAAAAACTTCCACTTTCTACTTACATAACTATCCAAACACCAAACCAATTTTTTTCACTTGCTGCAGACAAAAAATATTCTATCCAAACATATTTTGGAAAGTGCCACTTGCTACAAGTCCACGAAAACTCAACTTGCTGCAAGTGCCACTTTCACACTTTCAAAGAGTTACATCTATCCAAACAGCCCCTAATACTGCGCAAACCAGTCCTCCATGTTGGAGTCCAGTCTGGATTTGGTAACAACATATTTGTTGAATCCAAATCTAATTAAATATTTGATTAGATTAGATTTAGATGTCCATAATTAGTGTTGTGCTATTTTAGGTATAATAGGATTCTTATTTTAGGAAATCCTGTTATGATCTAAAATATGATATTGATGGGCTATTTTAGATGTAATATGATTCTTATTTGAGGGCTTCCTATTTAAGAAATCATATTATGACATAAAATAGGATTTTTCTCATCATATATATATATGGGGTGAGGGTGAAGGCACAACACAAAGTAGAAATTCGGAGTGCTCGTCCACAAGAAAATCTGAGAGAAAGTCTGTACTTTGCTCATACAACTTCGCCATCCAAGACAAAAGGAAAAAGAAGATCTAATCAAGGAGTCGTCAACTTTGGTTAGGAAAATTGCTACGGGTTGGTGAGTGATTTTAATTGTAATCTTCTATTTTTTTTCTTGAGAGTGGTAGGGGAATTAAACCTAATAGAACAATGGGTTCAACATTATTTTTGTCAATCTTGCAATTTCATCTGAGTTATAGAGATTGGAATTTGTCCAGGTGACATAGTCACTGCCATATACTTGTCTTCATCTTGTGCTTGGTGTCCGTTAGACGGGAGTTGGTTTTAATCAGGTGGGTTGGCAAACACTTCCGCACGTGCCCAACAATTGGTATCAGAGCGAAGGTTCGGTTCGTTCTTGTCTGATACCCAACAATTGGTATCAGAGCTTTGGAGGTTCTGGCAACCATGTCTACGGAGTAGATGAATACTCGTATGATCACCCTCACAAGAGGAACTGGACAATTTGAAAGCCAAAGATGGAGGATCTACTCTGGTGCAAGGACTTGCATGGTCCGTTGGAGGGCGACAGCGCAAAGCCAACGGAGAAAGCTGCTGAAGACTGGAAATGACTGGATCGGAAGGCCGTTGGATTCATCCTCCAATGATTGGATGATTCAGTGTTTCACCACGTGTCTATGGAGAGTTCAACAAAAGCATTGTGGGAGAAGTTGCATTCGATGTACGAAAAGAAGACGGCTGGCAACAAGGCATTTCTTATTCGCTAACTCGTCAACTCGAAGTATACGGAGGGTGCCTCGATGGCACAATATTTGAACGAGGTTCAGGGTATCATAAATCAGTTGTATATGATGAAGATGGTGATTGATGATGAGCTTCAGGCCCTACTGCTTTTGAGTTCTCTACCGAAAAGCTGGGAGACGTTGGTGGTGTCGGTGAGAAACTCTGTGCCTGATGGAGTTGTCACGATGGAGGCTGTCAAAAGTAGCTTGTTGAATGAGGAGGTCCGACGCAAGCAAACGAAATCGTTGCAGGAGTCCGCTCTAGTGGTTTTCTACGGAAAGGGAAGATCCAAGTCACAAGCGAGGACAAGAGGGAGTTAGGGATCTTACGATTGTGGACCGCAAGGAGGGCTGCTATCACTATGGCAAAAGGGTCATATCAAGAGGAACTACATGAAGCTCAAAGTTGAGAAGGCCAAAGGCAAGGACGATCATGAGGATCTCACAGTAATAGAAGATATCATCATCGCAACGACCGACGTAGAGGAACCTCGTAGCATATGTCATGATGGCGACTGGGTCATGGACATGGGGGCATCGTATCATGCCACTCCACATAGAAGGATCTTTACGTCATACCGCGGAGGCATGTTTGGACGTGTGAAGATGGGCAACAAGGGGATGGCTGCAGTTGTAGGCATCAGTGATGTGCAATTGACTAAGTTTGGTGAGAAGCTCGTCCTCAGGGGTGTACGACATGTACTGAGTTTGTGCTACAACTTAATTTCGGTAGGAAGGCTGGTAGATGATGGCAATCGCAGTCTGTTTGAGAGCAAAAATTAGATGCTTGCGAAGGGTTCCCAACAGCTGGCTCGGGGAGATTTGTGTTATGGCATGTACAGGCTCAAGTCGCAGAGCTGTATAGACAGACCACAGACATCGGATGTAGCCTCGAGGGATGTTCGACAGGAGGCGGATCGTCGAGAACTTGTTGAGGTGGGTCTTCTAGATGCTTTGAGGGATACGAAGGATTCTATTCGTAGAGACAAAACGTTGAATGGTGATGAGTCAAAGATTGAGGGTGATCAGTCTGTCGGTCCCATGACAGCTAGTCGATCTCCAGTGGGGATTGCTCTGTGGATCCAGTTTTGGAGACATGTGGTTTGCCAAAGCTTCACGGAGCGACATCGGTTTCAATAGTTTGAAGCTAGGAAGGAGATCAAGGTTTGCAGCAAACTCAATCTGAGGCGGAAGCATCATTATTCACACAGTTCAGGGAGAGCTGTGAGTCATCGACGACATACACAGTGCGTGATGTTCTGCTCGAGAACACATGTGTATGAGGGAGCTTCAAGTTCGGACACGAAGGTGGACAGGTTCAGAAGTTTGAATCTCGGGAGGACCGTACCGTCCGCTTGGTTGGGCCAGCCAAAGGTGAAGAAGCTCGTCGAAAAGTTAACACTTTTCGGTAGAAGACAGAAGTCGTAGACAGGTAGCCGAGACTTACAGTGAGGCGATCATCAGGGACTCCAGTCTTGGTTATGTCATTGATATCGACATGATCCCAGTGGTACAGGAGGTGCTACGTATGGCAGCTAGCATCAACGTGACGGTCGAAAAGCTGGAGACAAAGAAACATGCAAAGCAGCTCGGGGGACCGGATGTAGTGCCCCGTCCCGCTCAGTCAATCAGAGGAATAGAAACACCGACGGCGTTCGGACTTAGCCTTGCAATGGCGATTCGAAGTCATCGCTCGGTCGAGGCGACTCCTTGTTCAGGTGGAGTAGTTTCAGTGAACTTGTCTCATCTTAGCCTTCACATAATAAATTGAAAGTTTTCAAATGCACAAGTAGGTTTGATAATAAAAGAGACAAATCCACATAGCTAAAGGAATAATCCCAAGTTGGGTCGATTAAGTCATAACATGGAAAACGTTCCACGGTCGGCTTAGAGTTGGTGCACGGTGTGCTTTGAAAATGATACTCGATCCTTCATCCCGTGGCTTGGGAGAAGAAAAGTTGGTCTTCGACACAAACTATGAATTAGCCTAAGTCATAGGCGTCGCCCGCGTAAATGCTCAATAAAGCATGTACGGTCCCATCGTCCAAGGCTTGGCATAGCCTTGGCTTGCCCCATGAGTTAAGTTACGTTGCACGGCTTGTGACATAAGTCTAGGCACCCAAATGACTTGGTCGTTCAAAAGTCGAACGCATGCGCGGCACGTTCCTGCGATGCGAGGCTTGACGCAGCCTTTTCTCGTTAAGTTGTTGTGCGATTAAGTTAGTCTAAGTTTTGTTAGGCTATCGAAGGCATTCTAAGCACTGTCCCGCGTATTCTACGGTTGTCGAAATTACTTGGTTTTACGACCTTAAGGTCTGTCGTATAAAGTGTCTTAGACGATAGTTTCACCCAGAACATCAATTGGCGTAAGGCACGATGTCATAGACTTATTGTTTCTAAGGCACGAGCTACGGTTGATTTATTGAGTTTGGAAAAAGGGGCTTTCAAATAGGTATTCCTAAGTTGTATGGAATGATAGGGCAAGGAAGAAGAATGCTCGCGACCATGGGTCATCGAGGCGGTCTTAAATATGAGAAGTATTAAACTTGGCCCTGAAAGATATGGTACTACTAGAAAAAGAATGACTATGTGAGACGTCAGTTCGAGTCGAGTCTTGCATGGTCATTGGACAACTTGTCGACAAGGAGGAGTTTCCTCGAGCGGCAATCCTGGGCGCCATGGGACCGCATCGTCCTGGGGGGAACATGGTATAGCTGTAGTTGGACGAACTGCTCGGGTTATTCGAGAACTTTCAACGGGGCTAGCTACTTGCGTTGAAAGGGTCACCGAATAGCAAGGCTATAGTCCATGATAGCTTATGATGTTAGTGACCAATTCATATAGATGGGTAGGCACGGGCGGCAATCTGCGTATGTGCCTTTGGATTGAGTCAGTTGAATGTGTGTACAGTTAGAACATGATATTTGGGCCTAAGATTTGGTGTCAACGTAAGCGACGTGCTTCGGCACGATTTGTGGTGTCGAGTCTTAAGTGTTGGCATGTAAGTTACATAAGTTGGATTGGAGTCATCTTGAGTTTAAGTCAGGAAATACTGCAAGGCAAAAGTCGGTCGAGTGACACTTAGTCCACAAGTCTTTGATTTGGTCAGTTGGTGATCAAAGTAGCATGGGCCGCGAGGCGACGATATGGTTAAGTCACGCTGAGTTGCGAGGCACGACACGATAGATTTGTAGCACGGTCACAAGGAAACTGAGTACTATCATGTAGTTCGCGTCTCTAATTTTGGACCGTAAGGCAAACACGACTTGATAGGTTAACGTCGTTGATATGAGAAGAGTCTAAAGGCAAAGTATGTGTTGGCGTTGTTGTTGCAAGCACGGGATGGTCTAGAGACACAAAATAGGCCAAGGCATCGGTCATAAAAATTGATCCTAAGACAAGAGTAGTAAGACAATCAAAAAGTGCTATGTTGCACAAAGTAAATCAAACGTGTTGGTTTTGTATGGGTGGACGAGGAGCTCATTCCACCAGTACAGTTGAGTACTGACACCCATATAGTTTTTATGTGCAGGCACAGGTAGAAGCTCATGGCGCGAAGCTCGCTTGGATGCGTCGAGGCACGGAGTTCCTTGGCGATTCGAAGCGTACGGTCGCATAGAGTCATGACTTATACGGGACATAATGTATGGATGCCGCCTTCCGAAGCATCTGCTGGTTCAAGACTTGTAATGTGAGATGAGTGAGCTTGAGTGAGCTTGAGAGACTTGTAATCTTGGCCTTGCGCCCCATTGTAAATTTTGTTTCAATATCAATAAAAAAGTGTTTTGCAATGACTTGTGTTTTGCTTTCAAATTTTTGCTGTTGTTTCAATGTCTCTGCTCGGGACTTCTATGCGACGACCCCGTCACAGCCGCTGTAATCGGCCGTTATGGGACCCACATTGCACGAGCGCAATCTAGGCTCGTACGCATCACGCCTTAGCGAGGACGATCGCTCCTACGAGAGCGGGGCGTAATATAATGGTATCAGAGCACGGCTTTACGTCCTTGGACTATCGATTGAATTCTTTAACTCCGTTGTTTCCGTAAACTCTGAAGTGTTGCTTTTATAAAGTTTATATCATTGGTACGCTCTCTCTCTCTCAAATGTCCCATGGGATATCCATACAATAAGTCTATCTATTTTGTAAAACGTAGGAGAACAATTTTTGACAAAACAAAAAGATAGTTTGCTTAAGCACGGTTGGCTAAGTTGGGCTGGACATATACACCAAGGATTGTGTCGACCTTAGTAAAGTCGAGTGCGGGATTCGTAATATTTTGAGCACGAAATGAGTTGGACTCGATTGAGTAAAGTGACATGACTATCGATAGGGGTGCTATCGAGCGACGGTAACGTCGGTACGATATAGGTGAGCATGCTTGAAATTCGAGGAATGGTTTGAACGAAAAATTTGAAGAAGTCGATTTTGATTTGAATGATAGTTTTGAGGATTTACCGAATGACTTCATCCCTGAGTGGTGTATGCGATAGCTTCAGGGATGTTGATCGATTGAGGATGTGGGGTATCGATGAGTCTATCAGCAAGCGTCGCGTGTATGCAAAGTCGTAGATTGAGTAATCGTTGAATAAGTTGTAGTCTTGAGATCTGACGAGTTGATTTGAACGACCTAAAAATTGACGCACACGGAACGTGCACGGAATTGAGGATTGTGCGGGTATAAAACGCGAAAATGATTAAGTAGGTGAAATCAAATCGAGGAAAAGTTAAGGTGTAGAGAATGGATGACTCGATAAAGGAAATCGATAGGTGGATCGTATAGAAAAAGTTAGCACGATGGGAAGATAACATGCATGAAAAAGTTACATTTTGAAGTTACGCAAATGACTCTAAGGATTGGATTGAATGTTGCCTGATGATTTAAGTTAGCAAAGGAATGATGTGAATTGAGGGAATACGTTGGTCGATGACTTAAGATAGACAGATGAACAATACGTGAAATTGGGTTTGAGGAAATTGATGTTGTGAATGATTCGAGAGATAATGATCGAACTTGAATTTGAATGTCGAGGAGATTATCCAATCGGACGATAGCATCATTCGTACGACTCATAATTCGTTGCAAAGAAAGATCGTCAGGTTACGCATATCATCGATGGTATTAAGGCGTATCAAAGATCGATATGCGATAACTGAGGGGCACTCTATTTCGAGGAATGACGATCGTGTAAGTGTTATTGTTCTGACGGATGCTATACTTAGGATTTTGATTAAAATAAACGTGGATGAAAACAGAAGTATCTTAAGGGTTACGCGAATAACCACATCGTCGACATTCTTGTCTTACACGAGCGCAACTCTAGCCTCGTACATGCATCGTATTGGATTTTGGGCGATCATTCCGCGTGAGCGCTGATATGGTGATTCATGTCGTGGGAATGATCGAACTAGGAAAATCAGGACGCGGCAACTTTGATTATCTCGACTTGTTGGTTTGATGCAAAGGAAAATTTAAGGATGTTTGGGCTTACGATTGATGATTGAGTAAACTTGAGGATTGAATATATCTAATATACGTATCGAGAATGAATTAGTCTAGACACAAAATAAGAGTTACGTCCCGATGAGAATGATTATTCCGCAGAAACGTTGCATGGTGATTTCATGCCCACCGTAGATAATCGAACTCGCGTGAGATCGAAGCGTGGCATATTGTTAAGTCAAACGACCTTGTAATCGATTATGTGATAAATGACTTAGGGAGTATGAAATGTGAATTATAGTTTAGCGATGAATCGTGTCGTAGCGTGCTTGACTTGGAAGGATTGATAGGCGGATTATGTCGAACGTGTTCAAAGAGATAGACTATACGAAATGGCTTGATGAACGAGTAATATTGATATGTCGAAGAATTGGTTGAAATATAATTTATCGTAGGATGGCTTTGCTGAATGAATCAGACCCAAGTGCGATGAATGTTGGGATGTGCGTAGAAAATCTATGCTCGAAGTTTAGAAATCGGAGTGATACGAGCTTGGGTAGAAAACCCCATACTATCAACTTTGGTTTGACCTTAGGATGGGGTCAGTGTTGATATTATTGTTTGGGAACTATGATTCTAATACTGACAATTGACTTTAGCCTAGAGAGATGGCCTAGCGATTAGACGAGATGTCCATGTTGCGTGAGTTAGCATCGATAAGATTGATTTTCGGGATTGAGTGGATGAATCGATAGGTGGGATTGGATTCACTATCACAAGGCTTGGTTGAAACGCATGTATTTCGGGGACGCCTGAAATGTGTGCACGATCCAAACTAAGTGATACGTTGAATTCAAGTGAGACTTGAGGAATGGGAAGTGTCGAAGATTTTGAGATCGTGAGTTTTTAAGAAAGGATTGAGGGTAGCACGAGCGTGGTTCGAATTTGAGAAATGCATAGGAGAAATGTGCACGAGAGTCGTTGAACATTCGAGTGATAAGTCGATGAGTAAGTACTCAGTTAGTTTCGAGGACGAAACTTTTTCTGAGTGGTATATGATGTAATGCCCCATCCCGCTCAGTCAATCGGAGGAATCAAAATGCCGACGACGTTCGGACTTAGCCTTGCAATGGCGATTCGAAGACATTGTTCGGTCGAGGCGACTCCTCGTTCAGGTAGGGTAGTTTCGGTGAACTTGCCTCATCTTAGCCTTCACATAATAAATCAAAATTTTTCAAATGTACAAGTAGGCTTGATAATAAAAGAGACAAATCCACAGAGCTAAGGGAATAATCCCAAGTTGGGTCGATTGAGTCAGAATATGGAAAAGGTCCCACGGTCGGCCTAGAGTTGCTGTACGACGTGCTTTAAAAATGACACTCGATCCTTCGTCCCGTGGCCTGAGAGAAGGAAAGTTGGTCTTCGACACAAACTATGAATTAGCCTAATTCATAGGCGTCACCCGCGTAAATGCTCGATAAAGCATGCACGGTCCCATCATCCAAGGCTTGGCATAGCCTTGGCTTGTCCCATGAGTTAAGTTGCGTTGCACGGCTTGTGACATAAGTCTAGGCACCCAAATGACTTGGTCATTCAAAAGTCGAATGCATGTGCGGCACGTTCCTGCGATGCGAGGCTTGACGCAGCCTTTGCTCATCGAGTTGTTGTGCGATTAAGTTAGTCTAAGTTTTGTTAGGCTATCGAAGGCATTCTAAGCACTGTCCCGCATATTCTGCGGTTGTCGAAATTACTTGGTTTCACAACCTTAAGGCCCATCGTATAAAGTGTCTTAGACGATAGTTTCACCCAGAACATCAATTGGCATAAGGCACGATGTCACGGACTTATTGTTTCTAAGGCACGAGACACGGTTGATTTATTGAGTTTGGAAAAATGGGCTTTCAAATAGGTATTCCTAAGTTGTATGGAATGATAGGACAAGGAAGAAGAATGCTCGCGACCACGGGTCATCGAGGCGATCTTAGATGTGAGAAGTATTAAACTTGGCCCTGAAAGAGATGGTAACACTAGAAGAAGAATGACTGTGTGAGACGTCAGTTCGAGTCGAGTCTTGCATGGTCGTTGGACAACTTGTCGACAAGGAGGAGTTTTCACGAGCGGTAACCCTGGGCGCCATAGGACCGCGTCGTCCTGGGGAAAAATACGGTATAGCCGTAGCTGGACGAACCACTCGGGTTATTCGAAAACTTTCAACGGGGCTAGCCACTTGTGTTGAAAGGGTCACCGAATAGCAAGGCTATAGTCCATGATAGCTTGTGATGTTAGTGACCAATTCATATAGATGTATAGACACGGGCGACAATCCGCGTGTGTGCCTTTTGATTGAGTCAGTTGAATGTGTGTACAATTAGAACACGATGTTTGGGCCTAAGATTTGGTGTCAACGTGAGCGACGTGCTTCGGCACGAGTTGTGGTGTCGAGTCTTAAGTGTTGGCATGTAAGTTGCACAAGTTGGATTGGAGTCATCTTGAGTTTAAGTCAGGAAATGCTGCAAGGCAAAAGTCGGTCGAGTGACACTTAGCCCACAAGTCATGATTTGGTCAGTTGGTGATCAAAGTAGCAAGGGCCGCGAGGCGGCGATATAGTTTAGTCACGCTGAGTTGCGAGGCACGGCACGATGGATTTATAGCACAGTCACAAGGAAATTGAGTACTATCGTGTAGTTCACGTCTCTGATTTTGGGCCGTAAGGCAAATACGACTTGATAGGTTAACGTCATTGATACGAGAAGGGTCTAAAGGCAAAGTATGTGTTGGCGTTCTTGTTGTAAGCACGGGATGGTCTAGAGACACAAAATAAGCCAAGGCGTCGGCCATAAAAACTGATCCTAAGACAAGAGTAGTAAGACAATCAAAAAGTGTTATATTGCACAAAGTAAATCAAACGTGTTGGTTTTGTATGGGTGGACGAGGAGCTCATTCCACCAGTACAGTTGAGTACTGACACCCACATAGTTTTCATGTGCAGGCACAGGTAGAATCTCGTGGCGCGGAGCTCGCTTGGATGCGTCGAGGCACGGAGTTCCTTGGCGATTCGAAGCGTGCGGCCGCATGGAGTCAAGACTTATACGAGACATAATGAATGGACGTCGCCTTCCGAAGCATCCGCTGGTTCAAGACTTGTAATGCGAGATGAGTGAGCTTGAGTGAGCTTGAGAGACTTGTAATCTTGGCCTTGTGCCCAATTGTAACTTTTGTTTCAATATCAATAAAAGAGTGTTTTGCAATGACTTGTGTTTTACTTTCAAATTTTCGCTGCTGTTTCAATGTCTCTACTCGAGACTTCTGTGCGACGACCCCGTCGCAGCCGCTGTAATCGACCATTATGTAATCTGCCTTGCACGAGCGCAATCTAGGCTCATACGACATCACGTCTTAGCGAGGACGATCGCTCCTACGGGAGTGGGGCATGACACCGGAGATCAGTGGCATGGGGGAACATGAACTCTGTCACGAGACGACAGGCATGGAGTCTAGTTGAGGAACCATGGGGTCAATACTCTCTCATCATACTGGAGGAAGAGATTATTGGAGTGCAGTCTGGATTTGGTAACAACATATTTGTGAAATTCAAATATAATTAAATATTTGATTTGATTAGATTTGGATGTCCATAATTGGTGTTGTGCTATTTTAAGTATGATAGGATTCTTATTTTAGGAAATCCTGTTATGATCTAAAATAGGATATTAATGGACTATTTTAGGTGTAATATGATTCTTATTTGAGAGCTTCCTATTTAAAAAAAAAAATCATATTATGACCTAAAATAGGATTTTCTCATCCTATATATATGGGGTGAGGGTGGAGTCACAAAGCACAGCACAAAGTGGAGATTCGGGATGCTCGTCCACAAGAAAATCTAAGAGAAAGTCCGTACTTTGCTCTTAGGACTTCGCCATCCAAGACAGAAGGAAGAAGAAGATCTAATCAAGGAGTCGTCAATTTGGTTAGAAAAATTGCTACGGATTGGTGAGTGATTTCAATTGTAATATTCTGTTTTTCTTCTTGAGAGTGGTGAGGGGGGTGAACCTATTAGGACAAAGGGTTTAACATTATTTTTGTCAATCTTGTAATTTTATCTAAGTTATAGAGATTGGGATTTGTCCAGGTGACATAGTCACCGCCATATACTTGTCTTCATCTTGTGCTTGGTGTAGAGGGAGGTTGGTTTTGATCAGGTGGATTGGCAAATGCTTCCGCACGCGCCCAACACTCCCTTCTTACGATGTCCTCTTGCACTCCAGCGGGCTCGTCCAACGACCATCAACTAGGGGTGCAACTTGGGCGGGCCAAACCCGAGCCCGATCGGGTAAAGCCGTTAATGGGTTGGGTTAGGGTTGAAGATATTCGGGTTCGGGTTAAAATATTTGAACCCGATAAAAAATCGGGTTGGGTTTGGGTTCATGTGTCGGGTTACCCGAAGAACCCGAAATCCGACTTATATATATATATATATATATATATATATATATATATATATATATATATATATATATATATATATTAAATCCTAAATTTCTTATATACTTCTTAAATAAAAAGTTTAAATCCTAAATTTCTCCACTCAAACTCTTCATCTTCTTATCCTAAATCGTATTTCAGTTTGTATTTTGTAATGATCAAGATTTGATTGTTATTTGATTATGTGTCTAATATTACTTTTGTTTAAAATTATTTCAATTATTATATTAGAATCCGATAAACCCGATGGATCCGACCCAATCCGAGTTCAACCCGATCCTCCGGACTCGGTCTTCGGCTTCATATGTTGAACCCGAGGTTGGGCCGGACTTGGGCTCTGGCTAGACTTATGATTCATCGGGTTGGACTCGGATTGACTTTGAGCCCGGCCCAATCCGCCCGAGTAGCACCCCTACCATCAACAACCATTGCAGGAGAAAGATCATCAGATGTGATAAAGATCAGCCCAGCCCGAACCGATTTTCGGGTTACCGGCCCAGTCAACACCCCCTGATTCCAAAAGGTCCTCGAGAAAGAGAGAGGGACAGAGAGGTCCCCTTGGCAGCTACGTCCGTCCGTCCGTCCGTCCGTCATGTCGAGCCGCCGCCCTATCGTGAGCCTAGCGAAGCAGCAGGCCCTCCGGCGCGAGCTGGAGAATTGCCATCTCGTCGCCGGCATCTACTGCACGGGCCTCTCTATCCGGCAGCTGAATGAGCTCCGCGGCTCCCTCCCGGAAACCTCCTCCAGGCTCATCGTTGCCAAGAACTCCCTCATGGAGAAAGCCGTCGATGGGACCAAGTGGGAGCCCTTAAAGTTCTGCGCCAAAGGGATGAACGCGTGGCTCTTCGTCCACGGCGACGGCGACAACGTCCCGAGGGCCCTCAAGCCCTGCCAGGACCTCCAGAAGAAGTGGGGCGCCGGCCTCAACGACTTCCGCGGGGCGGTCTTTGAGGGGAAGGTGTACGGGGCGGAAGATCTACGGGAGCTCGAGACGATGCCGACGAGGATGGAAGTTTTCACCCATCTGCTCGGGTCTATGCAGGCGCCCGCAGCGACTCTTGTCGGGATCTTGCAGGAGAAGGACACCCTGGGGGGCGCCTGACGCCCACCCGGCGGCGGCGGCGGCGGAGGGGGCTGCATCCGCCTAACAGGTTGGCTGGAGCTACCGATTCAAAAATATTGTGCTTAAACTTGTATTAGTTTCATTCTGATTGATTTCTATTCTATTGATGTTTAGTTTTTTTGTATCACATCCTGCTATGTTGCACAGACACGAATACAAACACCACATGATTTGGACACAACGGCAAAAGGAACATGTAATTTGGTGCGCCCTAGTGTATTTTGGAGCGTCTATGTTGCGTCCCATATACGTCACACGCGATGATAAACAAATATGGTAACTGATTTTGGAGTGAACATGATCCCTAGGTGTTTGTTGATTTGTGTATTTTGGAGTGAACATGATCCCTAGGTGTTTGTTGATTTGTGTGTATGATAGCAAATGTATATTGTAGGACCGAGGAAGAAAGAGCAAAGCTGTTATCATCAAAATGCCCTTGAGAAGCTACAAAAGCCATAGAATTTGGTGCAAAAGGCACAAGTTCATGGTTCTTGGATGCAAGATTGTGGGATCCATCAGTGCAGTTGTCAAGTGATAAACAATAAGGATAATCAGAAATGAGGGAAAACCAATAAGTAACTTTTATTAGTTACTTATTGGAGTCTCTTGGAGTTCATGATGTATGATTTATGCTCTTTGTATTTTCTGTAAGAAGTTACTTTGTTAGTTAAACTTGTTTTCAAGTCTGAATATTTCTCTTGCACTACTTTCAAATTCCTTTATTCTAATAGTTGCATTAACAATCATAATATCTCATTTGTATACTCCCCAAGAATCACCAACATGACTGCTCATAGCCTGGCAAATGAGTCTATTTGTATCGATTTACCTGTTTTCTCAAGGTTACTTATAAAGCCTCCTTATTGTATATTGGCTAATATCCAAAAAGATATGGCCAGCAGTCTTTATATTGAATGAAACTGTCATTTAATTTCAAAAAAAAAATCACACACTAGAGAGCTTGCCCCTTTAAAGTCATACCAAAGCATAAGCATGGTTACTTGAATTCACTATTTATGTAGTGTTCAAAGATCCGGGAACACGTTTTGCCATCTGGGAAGACACGTCTGGAATGTTGAACAACAGGGAATTGGAACGTGGAAATTCCACAATCCGACAAGCAAATACATCGTGTACTTGGGTTTCTAGCCAAGCTTTTAAAGGGAAGAAGATGCACTTATTATTGTTGTTTTGATTAAAGTTGTTAGAGCCTAAGATTTGCTCTTTTTTTCCCATAAAACAGACATTATTGCTAGGAATATTTGGAGCTTGTAATCTCTTTTTGGTTTTGAATTTTTAATAATACTATATTATGGTACTTGATTAACTTGGAATCTTAAATATACATTATAGATTATATTACCTATTTGTTCCTTAAAATCGTTCCGGATGGTTCCAAATAAACGTATTGGGTTATGAAGATACCCCCCAACATACCGCTTATCAGGAACCCACGTAACGTGTTCCACTTTTTGTTCTGTGTTATGGAGTGTTCCGCATTCCATGTGACCCTGTACCAAAAAAACAGAGATAATGATAAGAAGAAACATTTGGGAGCTGAAGAGAAAGACCATTCTTATTAATTTAATTGTTCCTGAAGGTATCAATATATTTTGTCTTCTGATATCATTTGGAGGAAACCGACTAATGATCCATAGCACCTTTGAGAATATAGATATCTACTCATGTAAAAAGAGCATATCAGGTATTATAACGAGATTCTTGATCAGTTCAATATTTGTCTATTTCAATATAGATCAATTATAGTTTCCATGCATTTGTTTGTGTCTTTAGTTTGTGTTGAAATAAACAATTTCTTTCTGTTTCTTCAAATGTTTCAGGTTAATTGGTTTACATAATTTTAATCAATCATATTCAGTATAGATAAATTTTATGGTAAGCGGTATCCAATTAATTCCTAATTGCTACATTTCTATTTTTATTAATTTTATAGAATTTTATAACTTTCACTTATATTTATGAATATTGTTTAATTTTAGTTCAGATTTTGATTAATTCCACCTAGGCTTAGGCCCCTCATCCAGCTGCCAAAAGTTGGCTTCTGACATATAAAACATTGATATAAAATTGTCAAGACCGGTTCATTAACTACGAAAAAAGAGAGGATACTTGCAATATTTCTAATTTCAGAAAATGGTGAAGACTGATATTCCCCATTAGGTATATCAAAGATGCTACCTTGTCGAACAACTGCTCCTATTTCCTGAACACATTTGTTAAGTCTTCATTTATTGTATCTTCCACCAGTCAAGTTATAGATGTTTCTGAATAAGATTGCACAGAGCTCTACCGTGTTAGAAGTCTAATAATGATAGTGTGTTTGTTATAGGCCCAAGGGCTGTTGAAGATCAGATATATTTGTCACGCTAGTCTAGGAAACACAACAGAGGACATACCCGCCCCGACCATGAAAAAAATTGGTTTTTTTTCAGGGCAGAAGACATATCCGACCCGAACCCGTTAACTAAAGGTGAAACCCTATTCTTCGAAGGGAGAGAGCAGTAGCAGCAGTACAAAGATCGAGAGCAGCAGCAGGCGGAGAGAGCAGCAGCAGCGGGAGAGAGCAGCAGTAGCGGGAGCAGGTGAGTCTTCTTCCTTTTTCTTCTTTTTTTTTTTTCTGCTTCTTTTTCTTCTTCTGCTGTTTTTTTTCCTTCTGCCGAATATATACTGCTGCTATACAGTGCTGTTTAACAAAAAAAAAAAAAAAACTTGGCAGCAGCTGTTTTTTCCCTTCTTCTTTCTATTCTTTTGTTGGCACAACTTGGCAGCAGCTGTTTAACAAAAAAAAATTTATTACAAAATTAAGTTAAATAGATTTTTTTTTCTGGCAACAACACTAATTTATGTATGTTTTTTATATGCAGCGACTGCCTAATATTAGAAGGCCGCCTATTTACAACCTTGCTCTTACTCTGTATATCAGAGAGAGTATCAGAGATTATTATTAGACAGCAACCCTAGGGACCATGCTAGGACCCCATACTGTCGAGGACATCATTTGAATGGATCAAGTTCAATTTTTTTGTTTTGTTGTTTTTTTTACCTATTCCTTAGGAGTTTGTTGCGTGGTTGTTGAGTTGTTTAGTTGTTGAAAAGTAGGTTGAAGTTGTTAGTTTTGTTGTTGTTGTTGTTGAAGAGTATTTGGCAATAAATGATTGGAATGAGATGAATGAAAATATTTTTTCCTGTACTCTACTTTTCCTATGACGGAGATAGTCGATCCCTCCTCTCTCTCTCCTAAGCTTCTCTCACCTCTCACCCCTCCCCTTCCTCCACTAGGCCGTAGCAAAAGTAGGCAATAGCTGTGGTAGCAGCCCGCAACAGAAGAAGCAGCCAGCAGCACTGGAAGTAGCCCACAACAGAAGCCAACGCTCCGCAACAGTAGCAGCAGAGAAGCAGCAACAGTTCCCCCCTTCGGGTATTCCCTCGAATTCCAATTCTAGTCTCTCTTCTTTTTAAATCAAGTAAGTATGACTACTGCATCGGTCATCTAATACGCTATAAATAGACTGCTGATCCACAAATAGCTTGAGTGTTTCTAAAAATGGAAGTTGTTAACCTATTTATTATATAAAGAACTATCCGAATTTAGTGGTAACTTGATTCACTTTTTTGTAAAATTCTAATGGTCGCATGATAGCGAATGATCTCTTGCGTTACATAAAATCTAATCTTGGCAACTCAAAATTCTTTGGTAATCAGTAGAGAGTTAAAATGAACTTACTTTCATCCAATTTAGTTTGCTGATTTTTTTAGTCGCATCCATTCCGCGTCAATTTTGGTATCAGAGCATGGTTTAGGTTTCATTTTTCATTAAATTCTTTCAATTTGTGCATTGAGAACATATAGAATTTTTTTGGGATCCATATCACATTTTATGAACACTCGTAGCGGTATAGAATACCAACCTACTCGTGATATAGTCCCTGAACAAGATCAAATGTTGCAAGAATTCCTAAATCGCCTAATTAACATGGAAAAAGATGTCAATGCGCTAAGAATATCTAATGAAGATACTAGCAACCGACTTGAAAGACTAGAACGCGAGAACTACTGACCTGTTGGATCATGGTTTCCATCATATTGACCATTGAGAGATGGATAGAGACAGATATAGGGGTTTGGATCATCGTAGGGATGATCCGTTGGGCATCAAGACTATAGACATAGGAATAGACCTAGAGGCTGTGATCACCGGTAAAATGATCCCGTCAGATATCATGACTATATGCCACTCCCGAGACCTCATCAGGATTTACGAGACGAGAATAATGAGAAGCGTGAAAATAGAAGCCCCTACTTTTGACGGTCAGCTGGACCCAAAAGTTTTTATCGACTTGATAACAAACATAGACCACTATTTTTCGGTGGTATGATATGTCTGAGGCTAGGAAAGCCCCTTTTACCACAATGAAGCTTGTTGGACAAGCTAAGTTGCAGTGGCAAAGTATTGAGCGATCTTTGGTATAAAGAAGGCAAGAACCCATTCTTACATAGGATAAGTTGAAAGAGAAGTTGAAAGAAAAAGACTTGCCAACTTCCTACTGATAAAGACTCTTGGACCAATGACAGAAACTGACACAAGGCAATTGTTCTGTTATAGAATACATCTCCAAATTCAACGAATATTTAATTCATTGTGAAAAGGAGGTTGGAATGACCTGTTATGCCCTAGTTCCCAAAATACATAGGAACTTAGGACGAGACGATGCCAACTTAAGCTTTCAATTTAATGGACTTACCTAGATGTAATACGCTGTAAAATATACTAATCATACGCTATCGTGTCTATGTCTCAATCCACCTATAAGTAAATAAGGCAAGAATGAACAACATGTAATATAGTCGGCCACCCTATAATGCATATGTCCGAGCAAACTCGAGGAAGAGTGAGCTTGCAAAACTAGACTACAACAACAGGTAGTAAACAAATAGAAGATAATAGAAGAGCAATGAATGATATAAATACCTAATAATAAATACCTGTATACCAAGTTGATTCCATCATCAGTTCCAACAAATCACTATGTCGACCAACTTTGTAATCTGGCAGGGAACCTGGTCCTTAGAGGGACGTAACAAGATACAAAAGTATACGCAATAATGTAAATACTGAATAAACACAAAGGTGAACTAACCATCTATGTGAATACACTTGAGGATGATCTTGGTACATATGGGTAGGATAAGCTCAATAGTAATCTCTGGTATAGCCCCTGGCTAGATATGATATATATACTGACATATATCATCAATTGACATAGCGTATCGCTAGCGACCATCGTCTGATATACCAACATATATAATCCCTCAATAACGTATATAGCGTTATCGAGCTACTAGAATCATGTAATCAAGACTCTGTAGTTTCATCCGAAGACTACAACAGACTATTTTGATTGTCCATACGCCTACTAGTGATCTTTCCCGCCCAATGCCAATGCACAAGTCGTAACTACGACATGTACATCTTGTAATTATATGCCAAGTCATAAATAAGCTAGACTATCTATTACTATGTATTATACCGTCACACGAACTTTTTGCACCGATATTTTGTCGAATGCGCAAGTCCGTGTTCAACATGAACTCATCCTTACTCCCAGTGTCGTGAAATGAATCGTGTCAAAGGTCTGGGCGTTATAACAATAACTCCTCAACTTTAGGTGGGTCCACTAGTACTAAGTCAACACAACCCATATCGACGCCTTCGTCGACCGCACCTGAGACATTCTCAGATGCGACATTTGCACTAATTCTAACACATATATTTAAGAAAGTTTAATACAGTAAAAACAAGACAAGATATACTTGCCTGGATCCTGAACAGTGAGTTGGCGACGTCTGGGCTACAAACACAAAGTCCAAGAACTAGGAAAGTACAGAATCGTTACAAACATCTCTGGATGCTGAAACAAATATCACCAACGTTCTCAGAATGGGTGAGAAAGCTAAAATAGTCTATCCATAAGTCCAATTTGGACACATAGACAAAAATGACAGTTTCGGGTCAAAATGATATCCGTTGTTGGGTCCACTTTACACCGAAAAACGTGGTAGAATAGAAGTTCTCTAAACCTAACAAATTATATGTCTACGAGACCGAAATGATGATATGAACTCAATGGTATGTCCATAATTGGATTCGAATGAACTGATCTCAAAATTGTCCGTTGAATCAAATTGTAGGGCCCGATTTGCACTGAAATGTGTCGGAATTCAAGTTCTCTGAATTCAACAAACTATGTCATTTTTTAGCCAGATGACGCTACAAGTTCAATGGTGGTGTCAGAATTGGAATCTGAGGTCCTAGGTCCAAAATTGAAAATTTATAAGGAATTACGAATTTGGACGACCATTTTGGCGTTGAATTCAACCAATCAAACGACGCAATAATTAAATGAAAAATTTATCTCAAGAAGGTGGTTATACCTGCTGTGTACATGAACTGCTGGCTCGTCGAACGAAGTTGCGATGAAAGAAACAAATCCACGAAGTTGGCTCCAGAAAACTGTCACAAATAATCACAATTTTATCAACTAACTTGGCGACCATTTTTAATATAACAAATGGTCGAATTAACGGCTGAAAATTAAGGGGAAGGTAGAGCTATACACCGAGGTCGCGATGGAAGAAGTTGTTCGAAGATCCAATGGTTGGATTGTCCAGAAAATGTGTGCGAAGTTATTGTCCCGAAATACAATTCTGATCCGATTTCTTGCGTCACGACGGGTTTCTTGTAAATTTGCTGAAATCGCCTATGGTGATTTCTGGGGAGGACAACGCGACACCGGGGACACATACGGTGAGGCACCGGGGAGGACTCGTGAAGTCAGGGTGCTGCCGCCGGTGTGTGGGATGCGCACCCGGGTCCTGACGAGCACCTCTACCCGACTGTCTACGGTTCGGGACCTGAGATGGGGTTTGTACTAATAAAGGAATTCGAGGTATTACCAGCGAGTTCCCCTGATCTTGGTAGGCTTGCTTGGACAGATGTTCCTGACCTACCTCCTACCTAGTAGTTCTGATGACCAGTTATCTTATTTCCAGTTATTTTCATTCATATACTTTAGTGTTGTATTATGGGTTTATTCCCACCAGACTCTGTTCCAATTGAGGCATGTACTTTGGGATATTTGAATGTATATATATTTTCTTTCCTTAGTTTATATTGTGGATAGGATTAGATGACATATATTACCTGTGTACTCTGGTTTGACTTAGTATTTATACATCATAGTACATTCTAGATGGAACTATTAAATTTTGTATTCCATTTTAGATTGTATAGCTAGTCGTTGCCACGTGTCTAGTCCTATGTATTTTGGAACGGGGGGGGGGGGGGGGGGGGGGGTGACATGACCCTTTATAGGTTTAGGTCTGGACTTCGAGATGACTTACAACGTGAGTTGTTTCTGCATGAGGTGACGTCATTAAACTATGCTTATCAATTGGTTGAGGATCTTGACCGATTTCAAAGACCCTCTTTTAACTCACAATTACAAACTCGCTTGTACAAAAGAGAGCCTAGGAACAAAACCTAGGAAAAGCAATCTAAGTACAATTGTTTAGTTTTGATTCTGGGGGGTGACGGTAGAGGCTCGGGAAAGTGCTATCAACTCTGCCTTACTCCTTGGACGTTCGAACGCAACCTCGGCTCCGGTGAAGAAATGCTCTCTCTCTTCCTGGGTGTGTATATCTCTCTGTGTGTATATCTGTGTATGCAAGGGAATAGCACCTTGCTATTTATAGGAATTAATGAGTAATGGGGTGTACAACCACGTGGCTAATTTTGGGCCACATCATTGTAACTGTGCCTCGAGAAGTGGGCAGCTGGGGATTGGTTAAGATTGATCATGATCTATTTGTTGTACTAAATCCGAACTGTTAAGACTTGGTCAATTTCTGCCACGCGTCTCAACTGCTACTCTGTGGCGAGCCGCATGAATGATGCATCCTGGCTGAGCCGTATGAAGGACTGTCCCATAGCCGAGTCGCATGAAGGATGTACCCTGGCTGAGCCGCATGAAGGACTGTCCCATAGTCGAGCCGCATAAAGAGTGTCTCATGATCGAGCCGCATGAAGGACGTCTCATGATCGAGTCGCATGAAGGATGTCTCATGACTGAGCCGCATGAAGGTTGTCTCATGACCGAGCCGTATGAGAGTAGCCTCATGACCGAGCCGCATGAGAGTGGTCTCATGACTGAGCCGCATAAGAGTTTGCTCATGACTGAGCCGTATGAAGGTCGCATAGGCGATCTGTATAAAGAATCTTCTTTGGAATTTGTGAACTGTGCCAGATATCATGATGATTTTCTCGTCTTTTTAGGAGCATGCCACGTCTTGTCTTTATGTCAGAGCCATCATCTCTGTTAGAGCTGTCGCCTTTATGTCAGAGTAATTATGGCCAACTGCTTAGACTGATTTCGAACCGCATAAGGTTCTCTGCTATTTGTGGGCCGTATGAAGATTTTTGAGCCGCATGAAGCTTTCTGGATTTTTGAGCCGCATGGAGTTTACTGGGTTTTGAGCCGCATAGAGAATCTCCTTCTTTCCTTGCGCTTGTGACGGATTACATCTCGCAAGTCAAGGACATCTCGATCAACCTTTGCACTCGCTTTATGGGCCCGGGAATTCCGAGCACCCGAATGCGTAGGTATCATGTTTGCTCCCTGATGCGAGGCTAGTAAAAGCACTTGCCCTCGATGGCTCGATTAATGTTGGGAGACTCTTGAGAACCACCCTGTCCGTTTGCCGTCGGAGGCTGGACACGGGTGGTCCTATACAACTTTCCATCAGAGGCCCGCTTAACAGTTAGCGGGACTCTCTGATGGTCAGTAGTTGGGACAACTGACTGAGCTCGACGAGCCCGCGCTGTCCTAGACTTCTTCGCTCTAGCACCCGAGGGTGCGTAGTAGGAAGAGTCCAAGTTGGAGAACCACCATGTCCGTTTGCCGTCGGGGGCTGGACACGGGCGGTCCTATACAACTTTCCATCAGAGGCCCGCTTAACAGTTAGCGGGACTCTCTGACGGTCAGTGGTTGGGACAGCTGACTGAGCTCGACGAGCCCGCGGTGTCCTAGATGTCACGCCCCGATCCGGGAAATCGCTCGTCCTCGCTAGATTTTACCCGAACCATCGTCCTCGCTGGGGCGTGATGCCGCACGAGCCTGGAGTTGCGCTCGTGCAAGGCAAGATAACGGTTCGCATAGAACTATCTCAAATTCGTAACATAAGCAGCGGAAGAAAACAAGAATAACATAAGAATCTCTTTTATTGATTATGAACTGAAGGTTACAAAGGCTCTGAATAGCCCCAACATAAAATGCCAATTGGCTACAACGCTCATGATCCCTCTAGCTCACAAAGGATTTCATTGTCCCATATATTATGCCTCTTTATAGCCACCAAGTAGTCTTCGGCCGAACATCTCCATGTCGCAAGTCCGAACGCCTATGCGGTAGCTCCTCTTGAACGCCAAGGACTCCATGCCTCGGCACGTCGAAGCCAAGCTCCGCCCCGAGCCGATCATAACCTGAGCCTGCACATAAACTAGTGGGGGATTAGTGCTTTCGTCCTCGCTTCGCACTGATCATGACCCGCTCGCACCCATACCAAACACTAAATCTTTTTAGTGAAACATGCATCTTAATTGTGATCTTTCTATTTAGCCTTAGGATCAGTTTCATGGCAATCTTCGTATATAACAACTTATCATAAATGTGTCCCATATCCCGTGTTCCTGCAGCAGATACAGTTAGCCATAATATGAACGTAAACATAGTGTTCGTGCTCATCTCCGTCCCTTATTGCCTAGCCTGCACGGGTTAGAACTTAACATAAGCAAACATACGATTCGTACAACTGACCAATTCATAAACGTAAACATATGCATAATGGGTGGCAGGCCCTGCGCCTGTACCCAACTCTCATCTCAGCCCACCGGCCCTATATATATGAAGGTCACGGTGTTTCGCACCGTAATGGACTTGGCATCTCTTATGTGTAAGCCTACAATCGCTTCGATACGGGTTGCTAGCCCAGTATCCGAAGGATCCCAAACTTACGGATATCATAGCTTATCACAGCACTGGACGGTCGCAATCCGTCCGAATGTTGTCCACCATAAATACCACACATAATTTTTTCCTAGGCCGAACGGTCCTGGCGTAACCGTTCGAGGGAAGCCGTACCCGTGCACGGGCCATCCGAGTCTATTGACCATGCAATACGCGCCATAGCAAACACACATAACAATCCAACCAAATCCTCCGCTGCATAAACATAGTCTCGGTTCATAAACGGTTTCCCGTGCCATAAACGGTTTCCCGTGCCATAAACATAATCCACCATTCATATGGGGAGCTCCGTCGGCGTTATGCCCCAACACATCCATATTGATGCACGACGTCCAACGGCTTAGTCATCTCATACTCGTATTCAATGCGTACCATTCGTAAGTTATTCTCATAGCATAATTCCGTATTACTTAGTCTTTTCGTAACATAAGTGCCCGAGGGCACGCTCAGCACCGTAATCCATGTTCTACGCCTAGTGTTCAATGTTCTCGGAGCCGTGCACATGATGCACATCTCCTATTGTCTTTCAATGTTCTAGCATCACTGCCCTACCGCGACCCGTACACTTGATGCACGTCGCTTCAATGTTTCGATTGTTCAATGTTCTATCTTAGTGTTCAACGCATACTTAGACACTTACTCGCCGAGCCACGCTCGCTAACTCGATAACATATTACGCATACTATAACATATTTTATTAGACGTGAAGGAATAGGGAGAGAGAGTCAAGAACCCGCCCACCTTAAGCCGATACGCCTTGCCGTTTCGCTGAGTTGAAGCGTCTCGCTTCCATAACTCGATCGCATAGCTAACTCCCGGACTTAGCAATTTCTTTGAACTACTCGGTTGATTTGGCCTATCGTGCCCATGCCACAATCCGTTGCAAGGCCACGATTTGGTTTCGCGGACACTTCATTGCATAAGGCAAAATGCCGACCTCTTATCGTCCAGCGTAAAAGCATAGCCTGCACACCAGATCAACTAGAATCAGCACTTACTCAAACGGGACTTATCCTTTGCATCGATTCGATTCATAGATTCCAACCGACTCAAAGCTTACCTTTGGCCAACGTAACTCTTCGAGTCAATGACTCACCATAATGCACCGATGCGGAGCGGGGCATTACATAATATACCACTCAAAATCAGGTTCGTCCTCGAACCGAAACCAACACTTAATCCAAGTGCCTCACATAGATCGTTTCACGATCTCGTGCCACTATCGTTTGAATCATATAACTTAGTTTGGATCATACACATATTTTAGGCGTCCCACCAATATATGGATTTCAGCCAAGCTCAGTTGTAGGATATCGGGACAACTAACAAGCTCAACTTAAATCCTCAAGCACCAATCAGTCCGTACTCGACTTAGTCATATCTTAGCACATATTCCTAGAGTCTTGCTCGCAAACATCTTCACATATAACTCGATCCAAACCATAACTTTGATCTCATAAGTTTCTCGCCGGCCATCTAAAATTGTATTGCATTAAGCCATTGCGCATCCGATCGCAACAATTCTTTGCAACGCCTATTTGCCCAACCGTTTCCTATCTCTCGCATAACTCAAGTCGTTCATCCTATCATTCATAACATTTGGGCCTAACGACATGGACTAAGTCCACATGTCTCCATTTTCTTTATCTACCATCCGTACTAAGTCTTCCGCATAACTACTCCAACGCGATCCACGTTCTCAAACCATACATTCCGCGTCTGGGGCTACCCCCGCTAGGTAACTTATCCAGACATCGTGCTTAATCGCTTTTGACACAAGAGGTCAACTTGAGTCTACGATGCTCAAAGGCAACAATCTTTTCGACCCAAGGTCTCTTACGATACGTCAATCTCCGATTTCTCGACCGAGTACGAATTCTTTCACTCAATTCTCGAATCAATCCCGACTAGTTCGTTTCGTAACATCGATCGTGCGCCCAACACGTACATAGCCTAACCGTTACTCAACCGATCTACGACACAACTCTTAGGGTCGTTCTACTATCCGTCACTCTCGCGCATTGCAGAATTCTTGCAATCGCCTTACCGCATCACTATACTAGGCACGTTCCTCAACATATACTCGATCATTCCTTATCCTCAACAATATTTATTATGCGACTTCTTTAGGGTCATCCTATGGGACTTCAATATTCACTTGATTTGGCGGTAAAGTCTTCTAGGGTCAGCTGCCCCGAAACTACGCTCGATAATTGAGGACCATCAACGAGGGACAGTTACAACGAACCATGCTATATCCTATCGCGGAGCCAAATCAATTCACGACACTCCTATGGGACTTTACCCAATCCGACGTACCAATCCATAATTTGTCTACCCCCGCGCAACTGATGTGCCGTTACTACTCGAGTCACTTGGGCACTACCGTTGACAATATCGCACAATCCTCAATTTCACCTTCGCATCAAACCACAAGTCCATATCAATTTTGCCACGCCTTGCAAGTTTGATCATTTCCGCTGTATGAATCACCATACCAGCGCTCACGCGGAATGATCGTCCCAAATTGGCGTGACGGATGTGCGATGCTGGAGTTGCACTCGCATAAGACAAGAATGTCAACATAGTGGTTATCCACGAATCAATCCAGATACTTTCGATTTCATTCGAGCAACATCCATTCACTCTCAAATTCTCCGAAGCGTTCCTACCGTTATCATCCAAACTGCCATCAACTTAACTTGCATCTTATTCATCCAACAACAATGCTCAACATAATTTTTGTTCATTCGATCAGAGTATTCCCGAGTTATTGTATATCATCTTTGATACGCCTCAATACCATCGTCGATATGCATAACTTGAACATCTTCCTTTCTCATAAGCTCAAACTCGTTGCAATCATTGCCATTATCCGAACTCGAATACGAATCAAGTCTCGCACTTATCACGATCCATTCAGTTGTAACTACTTAACATCGTCGCGACACACAATTTCAAATTCACATATCCATTCCCATATTCCTAACTCGCACTTCCAATCGTGCTACCGATTCATCGCGCTAACTCATATTCGTTCGTACGATTTCTCCGTACCTACTCAATTCGTTCCGAAGAAGTCTTCATACTAACCCAACATAAATTCGACCGGGTCGACTATTTCCTCAACATAACATTCCTTCGCATATGCTCGGCCTATCGTTCAACTTATACTTAACGAATCCTCGTTCGACGTATCCTCCGTGGATATGACTTCGCACATAATCGTTCGACTCACTTCCTCAAGTCATACTTGCATCGACTTCTCTCAAGTCATTTCCACTCAAGTCTCGGTACTACTTCGTCCGTTGAGGACAAACATATCGTAACAACATAATCGCCTCGACGAAATCTATCGCAAGTCACCATACGGCTTAACGTAGCTATCGTTCCATATACCACTCAGGATCGAGCCTATCGTTATCGACACAATATTTCGCTATACTTGCTCGCATAATTGGTATTGCATATACCACTCGGAATCGAGTCATTACTCGACATCACACTTCGCATAGGTCCGATATCTATCTTCCAATAAACTATCCCGTATGGCGATCCTTCCGATCCCAGCTCTAGCGTTAGCTCAAGTTTGACACACATTCAATCTAACCGTATCTTAGCGATCATATCGATCACGCCCGCAACATTCGCTTATTCAAAGCTCAACGCGACATTCGGCCAACACACATGTTCGCCTACTTAACTCAACTTAGGGACCATCTCGACTCGTACTATCGCATCCGCGATCTTCCAATCTCACTCGTTGCAACTCGTGCAACAACTCATTCTCGATACTTAAGGTCTTTACCCAATCTCGTGCGACATATCGCTATCCATCCGCATAGCCATACAACACGCACCATACCATATCGACTCGTTGTACTGATGCAACCAACGATTCACGACTTGCTGCACTCCGTGCAACCAACAACACATAGCCGTTCACATAGCAACATAACCCGCATCGCCTCACATATCGACCCGTTGCACTTCGTGCAACCAACAACACATCTCCTCGTACTTCGTGCGACCAACAACATATAGCTCCTCGCACTTCGTGCGACCGACCACACATATCGTTGCACTTCATGCAACCAACATCACCATATTCGTTGCACTTCGTGCGACCAACATCACCATATTCGTTGCACTTCGTGCGACCAGCATTCCATAACTCGTTGCACTTCGTACAACCAACATCCCATAACTCGTTGCACTTTGTGCAACCAACACTCTCCGATGGCACCCGGAGATAGCGTGATAGTCACGACATACTTGTGGCGGACGTACTCACTTAATATAGACTTATTGTATGGAACATCCAATGTAGCGTCGAGCAGATCCATGAGCCATGCGGTTGCGGAAACAACTTAGAGTCAACTGAATTCGATAGCGAAGCAACTGAGGGTCAAAGAAATTCACGTACGGTCCAAAGGATGGAACCGCTCTGATACCAACTTGTCACGCCCCGATCCGAGAAATCGCTCGTCCTCGCTAGATTTTACCCGAATCATCGTCCTCGCTGGGGCGTGATGCCGCACGAGCCTGGAGTTGCGCTCGTGGAAGGCAAGATAACGGTTCACATAGAACTATCTCAAATTCGTAACATAAGCAGCGTAAGAAAACAAGAATAACATAAGAATCTCTTTTATTGATTATGAACTGAAGGTTACAAAGGCTCTGAATAGCCCCAACATAAAATGCCAATTGGCTACAACGCTCATGATCTCTCTAGCTCACAAAGGATTTCATTGTCCCATACATTATGCCTCTTTATAGCCACCAAGTAGTTTTCGGCCGAACATCTCCATGTCGTAAGTCCGAACGCCTATGTGGTAGCTCCTCTTGAACGCCAAAGACTCCATGCCTCGGCACGTCCAAGCCAAGCTCCGCCCGAGCCGATCATAACCTGAGCCTGCACATAAACTAGTGGGGGATTAGTGCTTTCGTCCTCGCTTCGCACTGATCAAGACCCGCTCGCACCCATACCAAACACTAAATCTTTTTAGTGAAACATGCATCTTAATTGTGATCTTTCTATTTAGCCTTAAGATCAGTTTCATGGCAATTTTCGTATATAACAACTTATCATAAATGTGTCCCATATCCCGTGTTCCTGCAGCAGATACAGTTAGCCATAATATGAACGTAAACATAGTGTTCGTGCTCATCTCCGTCCCATATTGCCTAGCCTGCACGGGTTAGAACTTAACATAAGCAAACATACGATTCGTACAACCGACCAATTCATAAACGTAAACATATGCATAATGGGTGGCAGGCCCTGCGCCTGCACCCAGCTCTCATCTCAGCCCACCGGCCCTATCTATATGAAGGTCACGGTGTTTCGCACCGTAATGGACTTGGCATCTCTTATGTGTAAGCCTACAATCGCTTCGATACGGGTTGCTAGCCCAGTATCCGAATGATCCCAAACTTACGGATATCATAGCTTATCACAGCACTGGACGGTCGCAATCCGTCCGAATGTTGTGCACCATAAATACCACACATAATTCCCTCATAGGCCGAACGGTCCCGGCGCCCCGGCGTAACCGTTCGAGGGAAGCCGTACCCGTGCATGGGTCATCCGAGTCCATTGACCATGCAATACGCGCCATAGCAAATACACATAACAATCCAACCAAATCCTCCGTTGCATAAACATAGTCTCGGTTCATAAACGGTTTCCCGTGCCATAAACGGTTTCCCGTGCCATAAACATAATCCACCATTCATATGGGGAGCTCCGTCGGCGTTATGCCCCAACACATCCATATTGATGCACGACGCCCAACGGCTTAGTCATCTCATACTCGTATTCAACGCGTACCATTCGTAAGTTATTCTCATAGCATAATTCCGTATTACTTAGTCTTTTCGTAACATAAGTGCCCGAGGGCACGCTCAGCACCGTAATCCATGTTCTACGCCTAGTGTTCAATGTTCTCGGAGCCGTGCACATGATGCACATCTCCTATTGTCTTTCAATGTTCTAGCATCACTGCCCTACCGCGACCCGTACACTTGATGCACGTCGCTTCAATGTTTCGATTGTTCAATGTTCTATCTTAGTGTTCAACGCATACTTAGACACTTACTCGCCGAGCCACGCTCGCTAACTCGATAACATATTACGCATACCATAACATATTTTATTAGACGTGAAGGAATAGGGAGAGAGAGTCAAGAACCCGCCCACCTTAAGCCGACACGCCTTGCCGTTTCGCTGAGTTGAAGCGTCTCGCTTCCATAACTCGATCGCATAGCTAACTCCCGGACTTAGCCATTTCTTTGAACTACTCGGTTGATTTGGCCTATCGCGCCCATGCCACAATCCGTTGCAAGGCCACGATTTGGTTTCGCGGACACTTCATTGCATATGGCAAAATACCGACCTCTTATCGTCCAGCGTAAAAGCAAAGCCTGCACACAGATCAACTAGAATCAGCACTTACTCAAACGGGACTTATCTTTTGCATCGATTCGATTCATAGATTCCAACCGACTCAAAGCTTACCTTTGGCCAACGTAACTCTTCGAGTCAATGACTCACCATAATGCACCGCTGCGGAGCGGGGCATTACACTAGACTTCTTCGACTTAGCACCCGAAGGTGCGTAGTAGGAAGAGTCCAAGTTGGAAGGAGGGAAGGAAAGTTGGTGCCCTTTTCAAAGGAGGCAAGGGGGCTCTATTTATAGAATGGAGTGAGCTCTTCTTCTCGTTTTCGATGTGGGACTAAAAGCAATATTTTTCATGCTTCTACAAGACCCCTTTCAAAGTTTTCAAATTGCAAATTTGGAATACTTTGAATAAGAAGCATGGAAAGTAGAGTTGTTTTGGTGTGGCAATCCTATCAGAGGCAGCATGGACGTGATAGGTTTGGGTACTTTCGTTGGAAATTTTTTGTGGACTTATCATCCTTGGCGTACCTTGGTTTTAGGTACGGATAATAAGTTGAGAGAGGGAACCATCATATTTACTCAGAGGTGGTGAGAACATGGTAAATATGGGGTTGATGGTAATGAGGACGTGGTGGGAGTGGACTCAGTTGAAGATACATAGAACAACTCAGAGGTAATATGGACGTGGAAGTTCTACGTAACGGGTAATGAATGCTACGGAACAACTGGTTCCAGAAACATATAATTGTGAACAAAAAGGGGTGCATGTACTAGAGGACCTAATACAGCATTTGTGGTCAACAGTGGACATTTGTGGACCTATTATCCTTTTTGTGTACTGGCGGTGCGAGTACGGATAATAAGTGAAGAGAAAACCAACATATTTACTCAGAGGTAATGATGACGTGGTAAATATGGGTCTAAAGTAGAGCCTTCCTACTCAGAGATAATGAGGACGTGGTAGGAGTGGGGCTAATGAGGATACACAGAACAACTCAGAGGTGCTATCAACGTGGAAATTCTATGTATTGGGTGGTTTGTTTGTGATGGACGGGAAAACAACTCAGAGGTAATATGGACGTGGTTGTTTTTTCCGTTGGAGAATTTTGTGGACCTATTACCCTTTTTGTGCACTGGTAGTGCGAGTAATAGATTCGAATGATATTTTGTGGATCTACTACTCATTGGTACACCGGTGGTGCGAGTAATAGATTAGGATAATTTTTATGGACTTATTACCATTTTTGTGTACTGGCGATGCGAGTACTGATAATAAGTGGGGAGAAAATCAACATATTTACTCAGAGGTAATAAGGACGTGGTAAATATGGGTCTAAAGTAGAGCCTTCCTACTCAGAGGTAATGAGGACGTGGTAGGAGTGGGCCTAATGAGGATACACAGAACAACTCAGAGGTGCTATCAACGTGGAAGTTCTATGTATTGGATGGTTTGTTTGTGATGGATGAGAAAACAACTCAGAGGTAATATGGACGTGGTTGTTTTTTTCGTTGGGAAATTTTGTGGATCTATTACCCTTTTTGTGCACTGGTAGTGCGAGTAATATATTCGAATGATATTTTGTGGACCTACTACTCTTTGTACACCGATGGTGCGAGTAATAGATTATGATAACTTTTATGGACCTATTACCCTTCTGCGCACTGGTGGTGCGGGTAATAGATTAGGATAACTTTCATGGACCTATTACCCTTCTGCGCACTGGTGGTGCGGGTAATAGATTAGGATAACTTTTGTGGACCTATTACTCTTCTGCGCACTGGCGGTGCGGCTAATAGATTAGGATAAGTTTTGTGGACCTATCACCCTTCTGCGCACTGGTGGTGCGGGTAATAGATTTGAAGAAGATTTCGGTGGGGAAAAGCATTTGGGGTGAAAGTTCAGAGGTATGATCATACATGACTTGCTGTCCAGGAGATGCGATATGAATCCACTCGGAGCGGTCAGAGAGTAAATTCAGTGGTACCTGAGGGTACATAACTCAACAATCTGGGAGATTTGGGGTCAGAGTGTAAGTTCAGCGGTACCAGAGGGTACATAACTCACAATCTGAGAGATAGTTGGAAGATATTGTTTAGTCATAATTTTTCTTGAGGAACTTGCCGTAGTTGTTGTTGTTGTTGTTGTTGTTGTTGTTGGTATTAGGACGTTTGCTCTTATCCTCTCTATCCGAGATATGCAGCCCCAGTTGGCGAGCCTTCTTCAATTTTGCTTCTGCGCTAGTGGCGCTGATGATGAAGGCCTTCCTGTCTTTAAATTGATCTTCGTCCATCCAGAGGCTGATTGTGGGGAGCAGCCTTTTTGGCAGATCTCAATTAAAGAAGAGTCCGGGTTACCGAAGGGCAATTTCATCGCGGTTTGGCGAAACCGCTCAATGTAGTTCCTCGTCAGTCTTTTTCTCCTTGGACAACGTCCATGAGGGTTGACATTGTCACATCTTGTCCCACCTCGTAGAACCTTTCCAGGAACATATGTTTAAAGCCGACAAAGGAATGGATGCAGTTATCCGACAAGTTGCGGTACCAAACTAATGCGACCCCCTCTAATGCCCCAATGAACAATCTCGTGAGGATGGCGTCGTCATGTGGCAGATGGTCTGTTGTGACTTCGAAGTAGGTCATGTACCGCTTGCAGAGGTCTTCCCGTCATTTAGATTGATATTAAATGGCTTGTATCGTGGAGGGAAGGGGACATCTCTCCATGCAGCGGGATACGGCTATCGTATCCTGAGGTCTTGAGAGGTTTCTCGGACGTAAAACATTGCACGGAGCTCCTGGACCTCTCTTCTTGCCTCTCTAGCCTCTTCTGCAGCAGTGGGAGCCGATATTCCGGGTGGATTGTCGCCCAGGGTTGGTGCGGTCGTGTTTGAGTCCGCATTGGCGGCGGGACCCAAGCTTGTTTGACCAGGTGTCCTTGCTTGTAGAGCCGGTAGGGCCGCCTTGATCTCGTCCACTGACTTAACCAAGGTATGAAGTATGGCCTCGAGAGTGTCGAGGCGCTGCCGATCACTGGGACCGTCTTGATCATTCTCAGTCTTAAATGCCGTTCTCACATGAAGAGAAGTAGAGGGAACCGTAGAAGACGTGCCCTCCGAATCATCCCCTCGCATAGAGAAGTCGTCGGGGTATGTGGGAATATTCCCCTCTGGTTCGGACTCGGAGGAAGTGCCACCCCCTGCATAGGAGGTTGCCTCGTCTTGGCACTTGTGGACGTCTTCAGGGACGTCTGAGTCTGTTGGGGGGATTGTTTCCCCTGGTTCATCTTCTTGAAACACCAGATTATTGTGGATGTTCCGAGAAGTGCTACCCCCAGCTTCAACTACCCCCAGGGATGTGGATGACGAATCTCCAAGTGTTAAAGATTTCATCTTTGAGCGGGTACCTTGATAAACTCCTCCTATGACGGCTGTGGTCAATCGCTTAGATGAGAGTTTCTTGACCGTGCTGGTTGAGATCATCGGGCTGGAGGTATTTATTTTCTTCTCTTCTTTGCCGATAGGGACCTTCCGGGCAGAGTTACATGAGGCGAAAGGAAGCGCCTCGTCTCCCGATCTTTGTTGTAGGATCGGTCCTGGCTGTTGCAGTCGTTGGAAGACGGACTGTCGGTCCTCTTGTACTGCTGTCTTGTTGCAGCAGCAGTTGACAATGACTTGAGTGCAGTGATGTCCATGGAAGGACTCTTTGCACACCAAGGTTTCTTCTCTTTCTTTGCGCTTGTGAAGAATCACATCTCGCAAGTCAAGTACATCTCGATCAACCTTTACACACGTTTTGTGGGCCCGGGAATCCCGAGCGCACGAGTGCGTTGGTATCATGTTTGCTCCCTGATGCGGGGCTAGTAAAAGCACTTGCCCTCGATCATTGTTGGGCGACTCTTGGGAACCACCCTGTTCATTTGCCGCCGGGGGTTGGACACGGGCGATTCTGTACAACTTTCCATCAGAGGCCCGCATAACAGTTAGTGGGACTCTCTGATGGTCAGAGGTTGAGATAGCTGATAGAGCTCGACGAGCCCTCGCTGTCCTGGACTTCTTCGTTCTAGCACCCAAGGGTGCGTAGTAGGAAGAGTCCAAACTGTGCCGCATAGAATCTGGCACATTCTCATTGGAGCTTCTGATGTCAGGACCGCATGAGAGGCGGTCGAAGACTGAACCTGAGCCGCATAGGGCAGATGGCCGGCGGCTGGGATTAGATGCCGCATAGGTCATCTCCTTGCGGCTAGGGTTGGTGGCTGCATAGGCATCTTGCATACGGCTGGGATTGGTGGCCGCATGAGCCTTCTGCATGCGGCTGGGATTGGTGGCCGCATGAGCCTTCTGCATGCGGCTGGCACCCTTATGCGGTTTCTTCCTGGACCGCATAGAGTTCCCATTTGCTCCCGTAAGTCCAGCATCGTAGTGTTTTCCTTTGCCAGACTTGGGGACAGCAGGGTCCTCTGCAGCCTGAAGTAGGTCCGCATGTGGGTCTTCTTTGCCGTCTTGGGCAGCAGAGAACACTTCTTCCAGAGCTTGGGGAGGGGCAACGGTTTTGGGCCTCCACGTCCTGCGGGCCTTCTTTGGGCTAGCTCGCTTCTGGATGGGGCTAGCGCTCCCCTCGGAGAGCATCTCTTCAAACGCTTGCTGGTCGAAGCGAACAACCAGCATCTGTTGCGTGGAGCCGAGTTTGGCTGCGTCCGATTGCGTCACCAACTTCTCAGCAGTGGAGGAGTTAGTCCCCAATAGAGTCGCCATCGTGTTTGCCATTGATTGTCGTAGAACAGAACAGTTTTATAGGAGGACTAGACTTTAACTTACAATTACAAACTCGCTTGTACAAAAGAGAGCCTAGGAATAAAATCTAGGAAAAGCAATCTAAGTACAATTCTTTAGTTTTGATTCTGGAGGGTGACGGTAGAGGCTCGGGAAAGTGCTATCAACTTTGCCTTACTCCTTGGACGATCGAACGCAACCTCGGCTCCGGTGAAGAAATGCTCTCTCTGCCTGGGTGTGTATATCTCTCTGTGTGTATGTCTGTGTATGCAAGGGAATAGCACCTTGCTATTTATAGAAATTCATGAGTAATGGGGTGTACAGCCACGTGGCTAATTTTGGGCCACATCCTTGTAACTGTGCCTCGAGAAGTGGGCAGCTGGGGATTGGTTAAGATTGATCATGATCTGTTTGTTGCACTAAATCCGAACTGTTAAGACTTGGTCAATTTCTGCCACGCGTCTCAACTGCTACTCTGTGGCGAGCCGCATGAATGATGCATCCTGGCTGAGCCGCATGAAGGACTGTCCCATAGCCGAGTCGCATGAAGGATGTACCCTGGCTGAGCCGCATGAAGGACTGTCCCATAGTCGAGCCGCATAAAGAGTGTCTCATGACCGAGCCGCATGAAGGACGTCTCATGACCGAGCCGCATGAAGGATGTCTCATGACTGAGCCGCATGAAGGTTGTCTCATGACCGAGCCGTATGAGAGTGGCCTCATGACCGAGCCGCATGAGAGTGGTCTCATGACTGAGCCGCATAAGAGTGGTCTCATGACTGAGCTGTATGAAGGTCGCATAGGCGATCCGTACAAAGTATCTTCTTTGGAATTTGTGAACTGTGCCAGATATCATGATGATTTTTTCGTCTTTTTAGGAGCATGTCACGTCTTGTCTTTATGTCAGAGCCATCATCTCTGTTAGAGCTGTCGCCTTTATGTCAGAGTAATTATGGCCAGCTGCTTAGACTGATTTCGAACCGCATAAGGTTCTCTGCTATTTGTGGGCCGCATGAAGATTTTTGAGCCGTATGAAGCTTTCTGGATTTTTGAGCCGCATGGAGCTTCCTGGGTTTTGAGTCGCATAGAAAATCCCCTTCTTTCCTTGCGCTTGTGAAGGATCGCATCTCGCAAGTCAAGGACATCTCGATCAACCTTTGCACTCGCTTTATGGGCCCGGAAATTCCGAGCACACGAATGTGTAGGTATCATGTTTGCTCCCTGATGCGGGGCTAGTAAAAGCACATGTCCTCGATCAATATTGGAAGACTCTTGAGAACCACCCTGTCCGTTTGCCGCCGGGGTCTGGACACGGGCGGTCCTATACAACTTTCCATCAGAGGCCCGCTTAACAGTTAGCGGGACTCTCTGATGATCAGTAGTTGGGACAGCTGACTGAGCTCGACGAGCCCGTGCTGTCCTAGACTTCTTCGCTCTAGCACCCGAGGGTGCGTAGTAGGAAGAGTCCAAGTTGGAGAACCACCCTGTCTGTTTGCCGTCGGGGGCTGGACACGGGCGGTCCTATACAACTTCCATCAGAGGCCCACTTAACAGTTAGCGGGACTCTATGACGGTCAGTGGTTGGGACAGCTGACTGAGCTCGACGAGCCCGCGCTGCCCTAGACTTCTTCGACTTAGCACTCGAAGGTGCGTAGTAGGAAGAGTCCAGGTTGGAAGGAGGGAAGGGAAGTTGGTGCCCTTTTCAAAGGAGGCAAGGGGGCTCTATTTATAGAATGGAGTGAGCCCTTTCTTCTTCTCGTTTCCGATGTGGGACTAAAAGCAATATTTTCCATGCTTCTACAATAGGTAGCGTGATTAATGAACTACCTCTAACAGACCCAACGAGTCGAACGCTAGGTTTAATCAGTCCCAACCCAAGTCAAAACCTAGTGTACTGTCGTCGTCAAGAAACCCCAATGAAAAGGGTTTACTTGGGGATGCTCCTAAGGCCAATTCTCGTACTGAGTGTTATAAGCATCATGGTTATAGTCATTACACACATCAGTGTCCGACTCGAACCCTCCTTGTAGATGATCAACCCTAGTCGAACATGAACCATATCTAGGAGAGTGTGAAGATGATCGTCCTGAAGACGATGGATATATGGGTCTCATTAAGAGTTCCTCGACCCATGGGAATGTTAATAGGGTGCGCGAAAACCCTACGCATAGTGTTGTTTAATGTGTCTTGTCACAAGCTAGATACACTAACGATTAGCGTCGTACCTCCATTTTCCACATGTTTATTAGAATTGGTAATCAATCATGTAAGGTGATCTTGGATAGTGGGAGTTGCGTTAACACTATTGCATCTAACGTTGTAGCCAAGAATGGTCTTAAGATTGAACCTCACCCAAACCCGTAGCGTAGATGAGTCATCCATTAGTATTAAGGAGAGATGTCTTGTCCCTATAGAGTTTGCTATTTACAAGGACAAGGTATGGTGCGATGTTATTAAGATGGATGTGGGACATATCATCTTAGGAAAACCTTGGCTATTCGACTTAGACGTTACTCTATAGTCGTTCTAACACTTGCACCTTTATCCATAAGGGTCAAAAGATTAGACTCAAACCCTATGCAACCAAAGCCTAATCCAAAGGTTGAGATGAGTGGAACCTCCGACAAGAAGAAAGGGCTTGCTCTTATAGGCCCTAAAGAGATAGAAGATGAGATTGCTAAAGGGACTACAGTAGTTGCCTTGGTTGCTAAGGAAGTCCAGGATGACTTCTGAGAGCAAGTCCCAATTGAAGCAATCTCAGTCCTAGAAAAGTTTAAGGATGTTTTTTTTCGAGGATCTCCTAAACTGTTTTGCACCAATGCGTGACATCCAACACGCTATTGACCTTGTTCCGGGAGTAACTCTACGTATTATGCCGCATTATTGATTGAATCCTACTGAGCATGCAGAGTTTAGACTACAAGTCGAGGAGTTATTAGGTAGAGGGTTTATCAGGGAGAGCATGAGCCCTTGTGCGGTAACTGCTCTTTTGACTCCAAAAAAAGATGGTACCTGGAGGATGTATGTGGATAGCCGTGCGATCAATAAAATAACGGTGAATTACCATTTTTCGCTTCCCAGACGATATGTTAGATATGATGTCGGAAGTCACTATCTTTTCAAAGATTGACCTCAAATGTGGCTACCATTAGATTCATATTCGCCAGGAGATAAATGGAAGATCACATTCAAGACAAAAGACGACCTTTACGAGTGGTTGGTCATGCCCTTTGGACCATCCGCCCCTAGCACCTTTATGAGAGCAATGACGCAAGTGCTTAGGCCATTTATGGTAGATTCTTGGTTGTGTATTTTGATGATATACTTATCTACAACCAATTTAGGGACCAATCAATGTCCTACTCGAACCCTCCTTGTAGATGATCAACCTGACAAAGACCAGGATGACAACGTAGTCGAACATAAACCATATCTAGGAGAGTGCGAAGATGATTGTCCTGAAGACGATGTATATGTGGGTCTCATTAAGAGTTCCTCGACCCTTGGGAATGTTAATAGGGGGTGCGAAAACCCTAGGCGTAGTATTGTTCAATGTGTCTTGTCACAAGCTAGATATACTGACGATTGGCGTCGTACCTTTATTTTTCACACCTTTATTAGAATTCGTAATCAATCATGTAAGGTTATCTTGGATAGTGGGAGTTGCATTAACGCTATTGCATCTAACGTGGTAGCCAAGACTGGTCTTAAGACTGAAACTCCCCAAACCCGTATAAGGTTAGATGGGTAGATGAGTCATCCATTAGTGTTAAGGAGAGATGTCTTGTCCCTATAGAGTTTGCTATTACAAGGACAAGGTATGGTGCAATGTGATTAAGATGGATGTGGGACATATCATCTTAGGACGACCTTGGCTATTCGACTTAGTCGTTACTCTCTATGGTCGTTCTAACTCTTATACCTTCATGCATAAGGGTCAAAAGATTAGGCTCAACCCTATGCAACCAAGCTCAACCCTATGCAACCAAAGCCTAATCCAAAGGTTGAGAAGAGTGGAACCTCCGACAAGAATAAAGCGCTTGTCCTTATAGACCCTAAAGATATCGAAGATGAGATTGCTAAAGGGACTACAGTAGTTGCCTTGGTTGCTAGGGAAGTCCAGGATGACTCCTGAGAGCAAGTCCCAATTGAAGCAATTTCAGTCCTAGAAAAGTTTAAGGATGTTTTCCCTGAGGATCTCCCAAACTGTTTCGCACCGATGCGTGACATCCAACACGCTATTGTATTGCCCCGCTCCGCGCGAGAAATTTTGTTGGCTTGTTGGATGCGATCAGAATGTTGGACCATGATTTGTGTTGGAAATCAAGAGAATTGAGAATACTGCAGTCTCTTTATGCTGGCCAGATGGGATGAGTTATGGAACATGGCTCGCTGGTGGGACTACGTCTAGTGGAAAATAGATGGACCGGATCAGGAATATCATTTGTGCAAGTGAGTGGAACTGTCCCTTCTCCCCTACTCCTTCATGCTTAATAAAATGGAATATTGTGTTGCTATAATATTTCCTAAGTTGTTCCATGATTTAGTTGATGAAATAATAGAGATGCTTATGTTGAGAATTGATGTGCTATTAACACATTGAACTGCCTTTGTAAATCACACACTAGAAATGAATTAATAATACTGCATATGTGTTAATGCTGCTATAATGAATGAGACACTGAATAATGCAATGCTCTGTGAATGATACATGAGAAATGAACTGGCTATGCTATTGACACAATAAAATGAATGAAATACTTGAATCATGTACATTCTGTATAACTGTTGCAAAGATATGAAATACTACCCGTTTTCTTATAAGCAATGAAATAAATGATAAATGTCCCTTTGAAAAATGAGATGTTTCTTCCTATTTGAAAAGAATGACGTGAGAAATGTTGCAATGAGAAATAATGAGGATTGGGATCGCTGAGATCACTTAATGAAATAATGTGAATGTTGGAAATGATAAGTCATTGAACATGACTTGGATGAGATGAAATGATGCATTGTTGCCTTTACTTTCTTTTTATATTTTACCATGCTTTTATGTTCACAATCGAGGTGGACACGCATTCGTATGGTCATGGACAACTTGTGCACAAGGCTTGAGATTAGTTTCCTTGGACGATATGCCTGGGGCGCTGGGGCCGATCCGATCCGGGAGGAAATATTTGCGTGCTTTGGTAGCACGGGGTTGTGAGGCAGTCTTAGAGGCTATTTACCTACTTTGATGTCATTGCATTACCCTATGAATTCCTATATGGCAAAGAGTCCGTATGGTATAACAACGCAGTGTCCATGTAGTCAGGATGCACGCTAACGAATATGTTTTGCAGGCAGAGTAAGTATATCACCTAACTTGTATTTGATGCAGGTTCGAGGGAGTCGACTATCGGTAAAAAATAACTTAAATGTGATATGCTCATTATACATGTTAGTTCAACTTGATAGCTTAACGTGTTAAATACAGTATGCTAAATGTTGCCCTTCCATGAGTATTGCTATAACCTGTTGAAAATGATAACACCAAGTATGCTACAATGATGCCTTACTATGTACACTGTTTAATTATAACATATATGCTAACCTGTTTCTATAAAAGTGAAATGTGAGAATACATGCTACCCATGAATTTTTGTTGCTCCTTACATGGACTGTAAACTGATGCTAGGCCCAAAATAGATAGATCACTGTTAATAATGTTTGCTCACGTGACTATTTAGTGTTGGTTTAGACGAGTGGGCTGGTTCTGCTTGCAAGTACACGGTGGTGTATTGACCCACTTTGTGGGTACTCTTTTCATGTGCTCGTGCTTGGGAAGTTCAGTATACGATGATTGGATTGATTAGTCCCGCGGTATTAAAGATTTGTTGGGCATGCATAAGCTCTCCTTGCAAAAGATGATATTTTCTGTTTATAAAGGATATAATGTATGGAACATTGTAATCTTATTGTTCCAGTAAGTTGTAAGCTAAGTCGGCATATTCAGTTGTAAGCCAAGTCGACATATCCAGTTGTAATTTAATGTATCAAGTATCTAATGTAAGCATATATGGCATGTGTTTCAGTTGGATATCAAAAGAAGTGTGAGTTGTCTTGTAAGTTTTGTACACCGGTACAAGTCTTGTACTTCATTTCAATTATCAATAAAGATAATACATTTCTACATATCTCTGTGTGACTTCAAGTTATCTGTTCGTTTCTTCTACTATGAATCAATATGGTGTTCTATTTAATAAGAGATGTATTATTATTATATTCAATTTGTCTGCTTGGTGTCGCTGTGATATGTTCCTAATTTGAAGATATCAATTATGCACCGTCTTTGTCTTGTACAAGTGCAATTTGGAATTGTATGACATCACGTCCAAGCGAGGACGAATGACTTTGCGGAATCGAGACGTGACAAATTGGTATCAGAGCACGGCTTTACGTCCTTGGACTCTCATTTGATTCATTTCAATCAAAAGTTGCATCTGCGATTAACCAAAGTTGCTTCTATGATTATTCAACGTTGCTTCTGCGATTTAATCAAAGATTGCTTCCTTGATTATTCTAATGTTACTTCCGCATCATTCCAAATTGTCTCGATGTCTGAAAAAGTTCTTCAACCCTCTTAGCTGCTCACTGGATGTTCCATACAATAAGTCTAAATACATTGTGATGCCTGAACATGATTGTTGGTTTGGACATTAATGTCCCAACAATGACTCGATGCCATAGTATGCTATTTTGTGATTGATGTTCGGAATGTGGGAATAGAGAAAAGTTGCTATGTGTGCTGTAACATGTTAAGAATTGCACGTTATGTTGGGAAGGAATTGTGAATGGGACAATTGATGTTGAGTTCAACAGAATTGATGAGTTGCCTCATGTGTGGTGGCCTTGTGAATTTGAGACCCTAAGAATGTTGGCTTTGTGTTGTGATCAGTGTAGATCATGATTGTCCGGAATTGACATGGGTTTATTATTGTTTAAGAAATTGCTTCATTTCTAAGTGGTATATGCCTCTACCACTTCAGAATGAGATGTATCGTGACCCTTTCCATAGGATAGCATGTTGACACAAAGTCACAGTCAACCAAATATTGACTACATTGACTAAATAATATCTGTATAAATTCAATACGACACACGACGTCTGCTTTCAGTTCGGGACAAACGACAGCTCAGTTTCCGACTCTCAGTATATTTTCGAGTCTATACTTTTTCATTTCATTGAGTCTAGAAGTATGTACTCTGAGTTATGCTGAGCTCTTGGAACTTAGTCTACAAGCCTACCCAAAATCCCAAGCTCCACCAAAACAAAATTGCCCACAAGTCCCACTTAGAATCACTCTGTGCTCTGGAGACAGAGTTCGGGCCGAACTCTGCCTCCACACAGAGTTCGGGCCGAACTCTGTCCCCTAGAAATCAGGAACCCTAATTTTAGGGTTAGCTGGTTGCTAGCTGTCCAACGGCCAAATTTTTTGAATTCTCCTACCCGAATTCTGGCCGAATTCTGCCTCAAAAATCAGTATAAATAGGGCATGAATTCTCTCATTTTGAATCACTCAATCTTCTCTTCTCTTCTCTCCTACAAGCTCTATAAGCCATACCCTTCCCATCTACTAGCCACAAGCCTCCTAAGTCTCGAGTGCTCAGCATCTCTCAGTTAGGATTCTTGTGCAAGAGTGAAGAAATCGCTTGGACAATTCCAAGCAATCGCCACTGCGATTCTCTGTAAGAAGTTGACGTGCTCTTCTGAAGTAAAGGCACGGGTTGTAAGCTACTATTTCACAAATAGTGGATTTAATCCTGAGCTAGAGTTCTCAGGCCTGGACTAGTCCTCCACGAGGGAAACAAGGTTAAAATTGCTGTGTTTGCGTATGCTCTCTTGTCTTTCATTTACATTCCGCATTTTACTCTGATTATTCATTGTTCGTGAAAGAGTAATTTTTTAATTGGTCATTATATATATACTCTATTCACCCCCCCTCTAGAGTTGCCAAACTGTTCTTCAATTGGTATCAGAGCTCTGTTCTCTTTACAAGGACTAACATCCTAAGAGCTGATCCATGGCAACCACACAATCCTTGATTTCCAATCATGGTGAAGGTCAGTCCACTCATAGGCCTCCCCTATTTGATGGGACTAACTACACATATTGGAAAACAAGGATGAGCTTCTATCTTAAGTCTCTAGGCTTTGACCTGTGGACTGTCGTCACTGACGGTTACAAAAAGCCCGCCAGGATAGTTGTCGATGGTGACCTCATTGAGAAACCACACGACAAATATTCTGTCGAGGAGAAGAAACAGGCAAGTCTAGATGCTAGGGCTATTAATGCTTTATTCTGTGCTATAGACAGGAACGAGTTTAACAGGGTCTCTACATGCACCACTGCTCATGAAGTATGGAGACTTCTGGAAGTGATGCATGAAGGAACCACTCAAGTCAAGGAATCTAAGATAAGCCGTCTCACTCAAGAGTACGAAGCCTTCAAGATGAAGCCAAATGAGACGATCACTCAAATGTTTACAAGATTCCTCGACATCATCAACCCGTTATCCTCGCTTGGTAAGCAGTACTCAAACCATGAGAAGATCCGCAAGCTACTCAGAGGGCTACCAAAGATTTGGAACCCTAAGGTGACAGCCATCATAGAAGGAAATGATCTCACAAGTATGTCTATGGAGACTTTGATGGGCAAGCTCATGACTCACGAGCTTGACCTCAAGGACTTCGAAGAGCCTGCTCCGAAGACCAGGGAGATCGCACTCAAAGTTCATCGACGAAAGATTGATCACGATGAGACTGAAGACGATATCTCAGATGATGAAGACCAAGCTCTCATGGTACGTAACTTCAAGAAATTCCTTCGCTTCAATCAAAGAAAGAAGGAACCACAAGAAGACGATGAAGAAGAACCAATCTGCTATGGTTGCAAAAAGACTGGACACGTCAGAAGAGACTGTCCGCTCTTAAAGAAAAGCAACCGGTATGAAAAGCCCTACAAGAAGAACTCATCAAAAAGGTATGCCAACACAAGCATTTGGCATGAAAGCGAAGCAAGTGACTCCGAGGAAGAAAAGAACTCTCCTCAAGACAAAGCAAATGTGTGCCTCATGGCAAATTCCACCAAGGTATCAAACGAAACTTTAGATGACTTCTCTTTTGATGAACTTGGCGATGCTTTCACCGATTTACTTGATGATCACAAAAAGGTTATCGGTAAATATAAACATGCCAAGGACAAAATCAAAAGTCTAGAAGATGAGATACAAAGAATTTCTTTACTTCTTGATAATGTTAGAAACACATCACCCACTAATGACACTGATGAAGTATCCAAGCTTAAATTAAGCTTACATGATGCTGAAGCACGTATTGAGCAACAAACTCAAGAAATCACTACTCTCAACACATTGCTTGCTGAAGAAAAGAGTAGACACAAGATTTCCATGACTAAGATATATGGCTTAAATATTAAGGTTACTGAACTGCAAGCTGCTACTAAAAGATTAGAAACCAAATTGGGTAAACAGGTTATTCAACCTCAAACCCAATCACATGGGCACAATACCACTCATGCTAGTCAACCAAGTCATTCTCATGCAGCACATAACCATGCATTTATATACACAAACTTTCACAAACCACGTGCACGTAAGAACAATTCTCACTTAGTACACAAGCATCATGCACAAAGACACAATCAACATCACTCCACACATAAAAATCATCATGCCATGCCATATAGACGAGATCATTATGCAATGCCATATAGACAAGGTCCTCATATACCATATAGACAAAATCATCATGTCATGCCATCTAGACAATATCAGCATGTCACACATCATAGACAATACCATCATTCTATGCCTCATAAACACCATCACCATGCCACTTATTCCATGCATAATCATCTTCACCATTCTAACTCTTCACATCATGTCCATCCTCATCCTGCTGCTTATAGATATTATTCTCATGCTCCTAGTATAAATAAGAATGCTATCTGTACTTATTGTGGATTACATGGACACATCTCACCACAGTGCAGAGTTAGAAGACTTGTAGATAAAAGGATATATGCTTGGTTCCCAAAGACTAACTTTTCAGGATCCTCAAGAACTCGGGTACCAAAGGTCACATCTACTCTTGATGTAGGTGGACCTTCCCTCCTCAACTGAAAGTAAGTGGATTCTCGATAGTGGATGCTCGCGACATATGACGGGAGACGCAAATCTTTTTGCATCACTATCGATGAAAAGAGAAGGATACGTATCCTTCGGTAACAATCTCAAAGGGCACATAATAGGTAACGGTATCATTGGTCATCCTCCTTCTCCTGTTATAAAGGATGTCTGCCTAGTGACCGAGTTAAAGCATAACCTGCTCAGCATTAGCCATCTTGCTGATCATGGATATGATATTAACTTTGGACAAAACTGTTGCTATATCTATGATAGGTCAACATGAGACATTGCTTTTGAAGGGAAAAGAGAGGACAATATCTATATTTTCTATCTCTCTATAAATACTAACCATGCAGGTAGATGTTTATATGCCCACAAAGACGAACGACTACTTTGGCACCAGCGTCTCGGTCATGCCAACATGGATGCTATATCCAGGCTTTCTACCAAGAAGCTAGTGAGAGGATTGCCTGACATCACATTCAAAAAGGTCACGGTATGTGCCGAATGTGAACTAAACAAGGCAACTAAATCCTCATTTCATTCCATCAACTCTGTAAGTACTACTAGACCCTTGCAATTACTTCATATGGATTTATTTGGTCCTAGTAGAATAGCTAGCCTTGGTGGCAAACTTTATGCTTTTGTTATTGTTGATGATTTTTCGAGATTTACTTGGGTTTTCTTTCTCGCTAATAAGAGCGACGCTATCTCTGTTTTCAAAGTTTTTGTAAATAAAGTTCAAAACAAAAAAGGCTACATGATTACTCGAATCCGAAGTGATCATGGAGGCGAATTCGTAAATTCAGATTTTGAAAGTTTTTGTAATGCAAATGGTTTTGATCATGAATTTTCTTGTCCTAGAACTCCTCAACAAAATGGTGTTGTGGAGCGGAAGAATAGGACTCTTGGCGATATGGCTAGAGTCATGTTGAATAAATTTTCTCTTCCGAAATATTTTTGGGCAGAGGCTGTAAGTACAGCATGCCACATTTTGAATAGGGTGCTTATTCGTCCCATTTCGAAGAAAACACCCTATGAGCTTTGGTTTGGGAGAACCCCAAATGTTTCTTATTTTAGAGTTTTTGGCTGCAGATGTTTTATCCTTAACACCAAAGACAACTTAGGCAAATTTGATGCCAAAGCTGACGATGGTATCTTTCTTGGTTATGCCGCCAAGAGTAAGGGATATAGAGTTTTCAATAAACGCTCACTTATTGTGGAAGAGTCAACAAATGTGACTTTTGATGAAGACAACAGTACAGCAAATACTCTTAATGATGACATTGAGCCATCAACTTCTACTCCAATGAATACTTCAACCGAAACTAATTCTCTGGAGGGTTTGCCTAAGAAATTCTCTTTCAAACCTTCTCATCCAGAAAATTTAGTCATAGGTGAAGTTTCACGTGGAGTTACTACTAGATCATCATTAAGAGACTCTGTTGCTAGCACTGCCTTCATTTCACAAGTAGAGCCTAAAAATATTTCTGAAGCTTTTAATGATGAATTTTGGATTTCTGCTATGCAAGAAGAACTCAACCAATTCGAGAGAAGCCAAGTATGGGAACTCGTTCCTAGACCGGTTAATCACTCTATAATTGGTACTAAATGGGTTTTTAGAAACAAAGTAAATGAAGATGGTTCAGTCACACGTAACAAAGCTCGTCTAGTAGCTCAAGGATACAACCAAGAGGAAGGTATCGACTACGATGAGACGTATGCTCCTGTTGCTAGACTAGAATCCATTCGGATGCTTTGTGCTTTTGCTAATTTTCAAAACTTTAAATTATTTCAAATGGATGTTAAAAGTGCTTTCTTGAATGGCTTTATTAAGGAGGAAGTTTATGTCAAACAACCCCCTGGCTTTGAAAATCACAAATTTCCCGACCACGTGTTCAAGCTAAAGAAAGCGCTTTATGGCCTTAAACAAGCCCCCAGAGCTTGGTATGAAAGGCTAAGCAGCTTCTTGCTTGAGAAAGGTTTTTCTAAAGGAAAAATTGACACTACACTGTTTATCAAATCCTTCAAAGACACCATTCTATTAATTCAGATTTATGTTGATGATATTATTTTTGGGTCTACTGATGAAACTCTTTGTCAAGAATTTGCCAAGTGTATGCAGACGGAATTTGAGATGAGCATGATGGGAGAGCTCAACTACTTTCTTGGTCTGCAAGTAAAACAACTGGCTAATGGAACTTTCATCTGCCAATCAAAGTACACCAAGGACATGCTGAAAAAGTTCGATCTTGACAACATCAAACCAATCAGCACGCCAATGGCCACTTCAACCAAACTCGAACCAGATGAGAGCGGCAAACCTGTTGATCAACGTAAGTATCGAGGTATGATAGGCAGCTTACTTTATTTAACTGCTAGTCGTCCCGATATCATGTTCAGTGTTTGCCTATGTGCTAGATATCAAGCTAATCCTAAGGAATCACACATGACCGCAGTTAAGCGTATCTTTAGATACCTTAAGGGTACGGTTACAGTAGGCCTATGGTATCCCAAGTCAACATCATTTGATCTTATTGGTTACTCTGATGCTGACTTCGCTGGATGCAAGGTCGACCGTAAAAGTACGAGCGGCACGTGTCATTTATTAGGAAAAGCTTTAGTCTCCTGGTTTAGCAAGAAACAGAACTCTGTTGCACTATCCACAACAGAAGCTGAATACATAGCAGCTGGGCGTTGTTGTGCACAAATTCTGTGGATGAAGCAAACCCTGGAAGACTATAAGTTATCTTTCATGCATATTCCTATATTCTGTGACAATACTAGTGCCATCAATTTGACTAAGAACCCTGTATGCCACTCACGCACTAAACACATTGAGATCAGACACCACTTTTTGCGTGATCATCAGCAAAATGGCACGATTAACTTAGAATTTATTGACACTGATCATCAGCTGGCAGATTTCTTTACTAAGCCACTATCCGAAGAGCGTTTCAATTTTCTTTGTCGTGAACTTGGAATCTTAGATGAAGCAGTCATAAATTGAAACTCACCTGCGTAAATATCGAGTATATTGTGATTCTTTTACGAAGAATTTGGTATGGGTACAAGCCGAAAGGGTCCTTCTGACAACAAGGCGTAAAAGCCTAAGCGACACGGTGCACTAGTCCTCAGGACTACCGCTAGCTGGGATCCGGCCCCTGCAGCTAACCCATGGCAAATTTGGACTATTGAACCACAATATATATCCTTATTTATTATATGGCTCGTTTCGATTTAATATTGCCTAATTGATATTTTCTAAAAAGTTCATTCTGTTTTCTGTGTACATCTCCTTCTCTATCTATTCTATTCTCTTTGGTGTCCTCAACTTTCTTTTGTTTAACTCTTAAATCTTTTTCTTTGTTATCATTTCTTGTTATTCTTCAACTTTTGTTTTCATTTTAGCCTTTGTTCTGTTCTGGACCAATGATCCAGAACTCGGGCCGAACTCTGCTCCTATCCGAGTTCGGGCCGAGTTCGGTCCCTTGGTTCCAGAGTCGTGATCTGGCTGTGCCGTTGGATCAATTCTAATCCTATGGTCAATATTTCACCCGACCAAAGACCAAGCCCTACTTTATTTCGGGATTCCCTCTCTTTCCTCCCATAATTCCTTCTTCTCCATCTATTCCATCTTCTTCCTTCAAAACCCTAACCCTAGTTCTTGAGATAGAGGGCTCTATTTCTTCTCAAACTCAAGGGAAAGGGGTTTTTCAACATTCTCTTCAACTGTTTGACATTATCTTCAGGTATAACTCTCATTTTCTCTCCTTTTCAAGTTATCAAATTTCTTGCAAATGGCTCCACGCTTGCCCAATCGTGGGAAGAGGATCCGAACCGAGGGTGCTTCCTCTTCAAATCCTCCTCCTCCGATTGAACAAGTAGATGAACAACATCCCCTCAATCCGTTGTTCAATCCACCATGTCCCGATGACCCTAACACTTATAACGACCGTCTTTTTGTGTCGCTAGAAGCCTCAAATGAATGGTTTAGCGATTTTAGAACTCGTCCGGTGTTTGGGGGTCATCCCATAAACTTCACCATATTTTCTCAATATGAGTCTTTATTCCGTGATCTTTGTTTGGATGCTTTAGTTGCTTCAAATTTTGTCATCTATCGTAGTGCAATCCAAATGTTTTATTGCAATTTAACTTTTGATGCAACCCACATCTATTCCCGGGTTGCCGGTATTGACATCGCCTTCAATGATTCGGAGTTGGGGGAGTTTCTTGAACTTATTAATCTTGATGCTTGGGATAAACTTGTGGAAGCACGCCAATTCCAATTTGTTGGCGATACTTCTCTTGAAGGATTCAAGGAGGAACTATGTGCTCCTAACATAAGTCCTCGCAAGCTTATGGCTAAGCATCTCAATCCCTACTTCTATGAACTTCATCGCATGATTTTTAACACCATCTTACCCAAGGCTGGATCAACTGATGAAGTTACATACTTTGAGATCTCAGCCTTATATCATCTCCATTATCGTATTCCATTCAATCTTCCTAGGACAATGATGGATTGGATGATAAATTGTAGGAAGAAACCAAGGGCGTTAGTTTATCCTTTATATCTTCCTATGTTTTTTCGTGCATTTATCATTCCTCTTCATGACTGTCCATTCTTGCCCGCTCCTGCCTTCTTGTCCAAGGCACGCCGCACTCAGGCAGTTGTCGCCTCTCCTGAGGCATCTGAGTATTCTGAGGATGAGGAGCCTGACGCCCCTCCTTTTGGTCAGGATGCACCTCCTCCTCCTGCCACCCTGGAGTCTATACAGACTATGCTTCGCGATCGCTTTGCTGTTGAGGATGATCGTTGGACGCAGCAGGATTACCGTACCACTCTGCAGATTAGTGCCCTTGGGAACTCTCTGCATGATATGCGGTATTCACTCGCTCGTCATCCTGATCTGCATGTGCCTATTGAGCGGGATCCAGATCGAGCGGGTCATCGTATAGACGATCCGTGGGTCATGAGGTATATGGATCCGGATGATGCTTTCGTGGACCCTCGTCGCTCTTTCCCTGGTCCTTCAGATGTTCCAGGACCTTCTGGTGCTCCGTGATGGAGACTGGCTTGTTATGCTGCTGCCACTGCTGATGGTCTTAGTTGCTTTATGTTTTTAGTTATTTAGTTATGGATTTATGTACTGGATTTTTTTCTTAGAACCCTGATGATGTGTTTGACATTCTGATTGGTGGATATCATTTTATGCTATTTCTCGTAGTTTCTTTTATGCCAATGCACTCTCTTGTCTAGTATTATACTATTTTTTTCTCTTGGTGTGGTTGCATTAACTATTCATTGCTTATTTATATTGCTAACTGCCAAAAAGGGGGAGAAACATATGTATATTTTTGTGCTGGCTTGTTTTGGGAAACTTTTACAAGTTCTATGCAGGTTCTATGCATTCATCTGTGTATATCTGTGCTCGTTCTGGGAATATGTTATCTATCAGGTTACAGGGTATATGCACTGTTTACGGGGGAGAGCTACTACTTCTAGCTCGGAACCGGTCACTTATTACGGGGGAGCTATCCGATTCTAGCTCTGCATCAGTTATGGGGGAGCTATGTTGTAATCAACTGTGTCAAGGTATGAATATTGAAATATACATATATTATTTTGTCAATTATCAATATGGGGGAGATTGTTGACACAAAGTCACAGTCAACCAAATATTGACTACATTGACTAAATAATATCTGTATAAATTCAATACGACACACGACGTCTGCTTTCAGTTCGGGACAAACGACAGCTCAGTTTCCGACTCTCAGTATATTTTCGAGTCTGTACTTTTTCATTTCATTGAGTCTAGAAGTATGTACTCTGAGTTATGCTGAGCTCTTGGAACTTAGTCTACAAGCCTACCCAAAATCCCAAGCTCCACCAAAACAAAATTGCCCACAAGTCCCACTTAGAATCACTCTGTGCTCTGGAGACAGAGTTCGGGCCGAACTCTGCCTCCACACAGAGTTCGGGCCGAACTCTGTCCCCTAGAAATCAGGAACCCTAATTTTAGGGTTAGCTGGTTGCTAGCTGTCCAACGGCCAAATTTTTTGAATTCTCCTACCCGAATTCTGGCCGAATTCTGCCTCAAAAATCAGTATAAATAGGGCATGAATTCTCTCATTTTGAATCACTCAATCTTCTCTTCTCTTCTCTCCTAAAAGCTCTATAAGCCATACCCTTCCCATCTACTAGCCACAAGCCTCCTAAGTCTCGAGTGCTCAGCATCTCTCAGTTAGGATTCTTGTGCAAGAGTGAAGAAATCGCTTGGACAATTCCAAGCAATCGCCACTGCGATTCTCTGTAAGAAGTTGACGTGCTCTTCTGAAGTAAAGGCACGGGTTGTAAGCTACTATTTCACAAATAGTGGATTTAATCCTGAGCTAGAGTTCTCAGGCCTGGACTAGTCCTCCACGAGGGAAACCAGGTTAAAATTGCTGTGTTTGCGTATGCTCTCTTGTCTTTCATTTACATTCCGCATTTTACTCTGATTATTCATTGTTCGTGAAAGAGTAATTTTTTAATTGGTCATTATATATATACTCTATTCACCCCCCCCTCTAGAGTTGCCAAACTGTTCTTCATAGCAATGAGTCTATCTGTGAGTATTGGGCTGAGACTTAGCTGGGAGTCATGCCTTGTTGCTAGGTGACTCGAGTGTCCCTTGATGGTGATGTTATGCTGGATAGCAAGATTGTTGGAAATTGTAACTGGGTGCCTTGGTTGGAAGCTGTGCAGTCATGTAATGACTCAGACTAGCGGATGATAGTTATACTGTGGGTAAATGGATTTGGCAAGAGAATGTTGTGGCTTAAAACATTGGACGATAATTATGATGGGTTGAATGGAAATCATGTGTGGCTATTACAATTTGATTGGTAATCTGAAAGTTTTGGAAATGTTGCCAGTGACTCGAATGAATGGGGAAAATCTGTCTAATGACTATAAGGTGTGATAGATGCTAATCCATCTTGACCACCAAAGAATATATTTAGTGAAGTATGAGTTCGTGCTTGATGGGATGGATGTGCATTGCATATGTGCATGTATGCTCGAAGATTGGACTGTAACACAAAAGTAACAAGTAATGACTCTGAATACTTGTGTTGCATAGATAATGGTTAACTGATACATGAATTGTCGGATTGGATTAAAAGAGATTACTCGACCCTTGCGGTATGAGATTTTATGAATGTCCGTATGAGATTTTGATGGTTGGAAAACGTATGAGTTTGAGAATCACAAAATGTGTTGGATAATGTCAGTAGATGGTGCGATGGTATGGATGGCTGTCGGTTGGCATATAAATTATTGGGTTATGACTCAGTTGTATGACCTTGTCGTACAGACCGTAATAATATAATTGTTGATGTTTGCAGATCAGTACCATGGTTATATAATCAGTAGATGGTACATGTGGATACGATGGAATTGGAATTGAAATTGGATTGCTGGGAAATGGTATGTCGGACTGGGATTTTGACCATAATGTTGCTAGATCGACCTTAGTCGATTGTTGGGTAAGTCTAGAATGAGTCTCTGTGGGAATTAGTTCCTTGAGGATGACCATAGATGGACTTGACCCTAGATACTGTGGGCCGCATAACCAATTGTCAGCATAGTCGACAATGTCGATTAGTTGTTCAGATTGAGTTTATACACATAGGTTTGGGTAGAGTCCCTTGGAAACTATCGGTTGATTGTAGGCCCTAAAAATAAGAAATTAGTATGGTTCCTAGTAGCCGTCCACTCTAGGGGACTCACATATATGATTATATTTAGTTGTCGGAATAGCTAACCTTAGAGACTTGACCGAATAATAGGGTGACCGTTGGCGGCCCATAGGATGACCTTTTGGTATTGAACGAAAGATGGTGATGAGTATGACATAAGTATATGCTGCAACGTGAGTCTTAGAGATGTTTGGCAATTGAGAAGTAATGTGTCGGCCTTAAGCGGGAAATGCAATTGTAGGGTGAGACTTGAGTTGTATGCATCAAGAGGTGAATTGTTCCATAAGATGTAATTGACCGCTCATGACGGAAATGTTGGATCGGTATCTAAAGTCGGTTAGCTAGATTAACATGGAATGCTGTGTATCGAGTTGAAAAGATGGATCGTTGCTCAGAAGTTTGGTTAGTGATTTCATAGTCGGCAATAAAAATTTGAAATAAGACATTGTGGGATGGATATTATATTGGATGGAATGTTGTATAGAATTGTACTATTGGCTCGGGTAATTGATAGTGAGTTGTAGAAGCATGGAATTTCACAACCAGAAAGCCCATGCGCCGGACACTACATACGCCAAAATACTTCACAGCAAAAGCAACAAGTATAGACATGAAAAGAGAACTTTTTATTTCACAGATAAAAGTCTATTACATGTCTAGAGAAGGCTGTACAAAGAAAAACTTCTACAAAGGAAAGATCCTAAGTCTACGGCCAGCAGCCACCATGCGCCTCCAGGCAGGCGCAGCAGCCACCATGCGCCTCCAGGCGGGCAGAGCCAGGATGAAGCTCCAGGGGAATAGAATAGAAAAGCACACAAAGCACACAAATTACAAGAGCACTCAGAAAACACTCAAAAGCAAAGATTACAAACTTCGTTGCCCCTCAATACACACAAAGCCCTCAATATATAGGCCGAAGGGTCGATACTAACCGGTTGAGCCGGTTAAGGCTACCGGTGTCTGCCAGTCTTTCCTCAATAATTGAGGAAAGATTCCTCCTTATCGCTCAGCCATCACATCTCCTTTTAGTTGGTGCGCTGTCCCATCAATTTTAGATGGTATGACGTCTTGTCAAAACTTTATTCTTTACGGACGGAGAAAAATCTTCCACCTGTTCCTTAGTAGGTCCATTGGTAGGTGAGGAGTCATGTGAACTGTTAGTGGCTGATGAGTCATGATAGGCATCAGAAGAGATATACTCTGGAGTCGTATCAGCCTCATTGATGTAGGTAGGTTGGGGATTATTAATAATAGAATCCCACCATCCATCGAAATCATAGAGGAAAGATGGAGAGTCATCATCTATAGGCACCATCTGTCCCTCTTCTTCTTCTATTGGCATATTCTGCACTTCTGCATTATCAGAGTCCGAAAACAAAAATTCTGTATGAACATCACCACAATCATCTGGTCAAGAAGAAACCCCATAATGTCCTTCTGCTGGCCAAGGGTTAGAACCCACAGATTCTTTGTCTTCTTGATCCATAAAATAACTGGTAAGCCCACCAAGCTTCACAGCTGCATAAGTTGAGACGCAATCGTAGCCTCCTCGAGAATTGCGTCTTCAGCACCATCGTCTCCTTTTGCCTGTAAACCTGCCGGACCAAGACACATATTGTTAAAAAATTCTTGGAGCAAGACTTCATTTTCTTCTTCCTTGACGGGCATAACGGTAACGTAGTCCGCCAAGATAACATTGCTGCCGCTAGAGAGGACCGCCTGTCCTCCGGAAAGCTTCCGTGCTTCAGCAAAAAATTCCCGAGCAGCACCATAACGTTCCTTTCCTTCATTGAAGTTGCCCTTCTTGAAAGGATGGAACTGGAGACCTGGATCGCCCTCGAGACGGTGAAGCTCCCAAATCTGGTACGAAGGGAAGCATTTGATGTAGCGCTTCTCTTCCCAAATACTCCAGATTCTGAATCTGAACATGTTCTGGAACCTGGAAGCACCAGCTCTGGCACCTTCCCAGCAAATCTCTGGGATAAATTGTTTGTAGATGTTTTCATCTAAAGAACAGATAAACATCTCGTGGACAAAGCCCTTTTTAATTTGTAGGGATAGGTTTACAATCTCCTGGAAACAAGATACCAGGTGAATGTTCCCATAGCTTGAGTATACTACCTCCAATCCTTCAAAATACTTAGTGATGTTGGAGTCATCTAAGCGTCTGAAGTATGTAAGGAGGCGGGCTTCATCAATTAGCCCCTGCTTGTATCGAGCTATCATTCCCTGAGCCATACCTTCTGCGTCCATGCTTTGGGTTCGTTCATCATTAATGTTCAGGGAAGTGCAGAGATTCAGCAAGTCTGGTATTCTTAGATTGACCAGATCGTGGCTGTTAATCTGCTCAAGGACTTTGCATAGTTCTTTATGCTCAGAGGAAGGTCCGCTGAACATATCTTTTTCCATTGCTTCAAGAGCAGGTGACCTGGATGTAGCACTATATGCCATCATGACCAAAGTCTGTTGCCTGACTTCAGCGAGCTTCGAGTTTAGCTGCTCAGACTTAGCTCGAACAGCTAGAAATTGTTTTTCAACTTGGGATAACCAGAAACTGGCTCCCTTGATATCATTAGATTGAATGGCTTTGTAGCAGCCATTGAACTTATCCCAAGAGTCTTTATCATTTTTTTCCAACTCTTGGTTATACCAGTTTTTGACTACAGTACTGGCAAATATCTTATTCTGGAAAGGTACGAGCCTCTTGGGTACACCTTTCTGAAATTGGGCCTGTGTGCCCTACTGAGCCTGTACGGCTGGGGAGGCCTGTGTGGCCTGGACTTGAGCCTGTGTGCTCTGAGCTTGGGCCTGTGTGCCCGATGCTGCCATCTGGCTATTCGCCTGGCTAGTCACTGGAGCTGGGCTATTCGCCTTAGGTGCTCCAGATGTGGACGTGGATGCCTGATTGCCGGCACCCGCTCTGGCCTTTTTCTGGCCAGTTACAGGAGTGAAGGCATCCTGCCGCTTCATCTCCTCGTGAAGAGCTTTCATCTTCCGGTATTCGTCCGGATCCATAACTGCATCACGGCCTGGTAAGAGTATCAGCAAGAAAGTTAGTATATCCAGGAATATAATTAACTTCATAATTAAAAATTTCTAGATAAATAGCAATTCTAATTCTACGAAGATTTTCTTCGGGATTATTAATAGTTTTTTTCTTAAGAAACTGAGCAACAGATTTATTATCAGTTTCAATAATGAAATTTCTATAAAGAAGATATATGCGCAAACTTTTAATTGCTAATTTAACAGCAAGTAATTCTTTATCATAAGTCGCATACTTAATCTGAGTTTTGATAAATTTTCCAGAAGTATATGCAACGATTTCTTTATTTTTTGCTATTAATACTCCTGCCCAAAAATAGTCAGAAGCATCAGTTTGCAAGACAATTTTTTCATCATCTAAAGGAAAGTAAAGGATTTTTTGGTCTTTAACCAGATCCTTAATTTTCGAAATTTCTTCCTTTTCAGAAGATGAGAGAGAAATAGAGATTTTACTAGTGTCCCATTTCCTCGGTTGTTCTCCAGTTACTGTTTTATATTTAGCTTGTTCAGCTGCTAACTTATCTTGTAATTTCTCAACTCTAGCAGAAAGATGGGGTATAAACTTTCTACCATAATTAAGTAATCCTAAAAAGCTCTGAAGTTCCTTCAAAGTTTTGAAGTCTTCAGGAAAGTCCTTTATTTTTGTATAAATATGTTGTTGCAGTTCTAACTGCCCATTTTTAATTACTTTACCTAAGAAATCAATTTCTGTCTTAAATAATTCAATCTTCTTAGGACTAAGAATAATGCCATTATCTAGTAATAGTTTGGCAACTTGTAATAAATGATCTTTGTGTTCATCAGCAGTTTTTGAGAATACAAGAATATCATCAATATAGACTACAACAAAGTCAAGATGTCCAAAGATAGAATTCATCCATTTCTGGAATATCTGTGGAGCATTTTTTAAACCAAATGGCATAACTAACCATTCAAAATGTCCCTGAGGACAGCTGAATGCAGTTAACTCAATAGAAGTTTTATCAGCTAGCTTGAGTTGCCAAAAACCTGACTTGGCATCAAACTTGCTATAAAACTTGGCTCCCTGTATCTGCCTAATAAGATTTTCAGCAGAAGGGATAAAATAGCCATCAAATTTTGTATAGCTATTAAGCTTGCGATAATTAATAACCATCTTGCTTTTCCTCTTTTTATCTCAGCATGATTCCTAACTAAAAATGCTGGAGAAGAATGAGTACTATGGCTTTTTTGTATTAATTTTAATCTAAGTAGTTCTTCAATTTGTTTAGCAAATTCCTCCTTGTCAGAAGGAGAAACCATAATGCTATTAACACGAACTTTCGATTCCTTATGTATATCTAAAAGCTCAATCTTACAATATCGTGGTGCTTTATCAAACCATTTTAATGGATTATCAGAATACAATGGTTCTAACATGCCATGAATAATTTTTTGGAAATTATTATCCGTAGGAATATTGTAAGTACATATTTTATCATCAATCTCACCACGCTGGGCTGCAGGTGAAAACTTGTTAGCTAGCGAAACATTAAATGGTACGCGAGGAATAGAGCGTCCGTCAATGTCAAAATAATGATGATTAAAAGGGGGATAATTGCGAAGATTATCCATTCCTAATAAGCAATCATTATCAAAATCTTTCGGAAGTAACCGAAAAGAAAACTTATATGTTTTAAAAAGACCATGAATATCAGGGATTTGGACATCAATAATAGCTCCAAACTTAACTGATATTTGTCGTCCCATGAAGTCATTTAATCGACAAGGTCGATCAAGTTTATAACATAAATGTTCAGGTATGAACAATTCTTGTAATAAACTAACTTCAGCTCCTGTGTCAAGGAGTGCATGAATAGTTAGTTCCTTATAACCAGGAGTACAAATGGTTAAAGAAATATAAATATGACCTTGGGGAAAAGTCTTAAGATCAAGAGTTGTTTTGATCATTAATTAAGACAAATCAGACCTATTTTCCCTAATAGGAGGTAATGCATTAGGTACGACTAGATTATTATCTCTCCTAATATTTTCATTCATCAGAAGACTAGTCCTGCCTTCCATAGGAAGTTCATTAATACTAGTTCTATGAGCCGAAATATCCGGTGAAACCGATATTCTTCCAGAATTTAAGTGTCCCATAGAATTAGATCGTGAAATTCTTACTGAATTAGAGGATGAAGCCTCATCGTCATGAGACTGGGGTCTTCTTCCACTTAATACAGTAGAGATAGTATTACCAGAGGCAATAAAGTACTCAGTAGGTACTTCAAGTTTAGGTTTTAAGGATTTGACAAATACTTGCATTTCATTGTCAAGCCTTAAATGTTCTAATTTTACTAACCTGGGTTGTATGGTTTTTCCCATACCAACTTCAAAGAGTTTAACTAAGTGTTTGGGAGTAATGGATTTAAACGTTGGAGTATCGTTTAAAGCCATACAATGTTCCCATTGTATACCCAAAACCTTAGATCCAGGCATAAGTTCAATGCCTTGAAGGTTTATGGATAACGTACAGGTTTTTTCGATATTATCGTCATCAAGACTTATAGAAAAGTCGGGATGAATATTAATACCAAATAACCTATTAACTAAGTTCGATTTAGCACCTCCAATAATACTATTTAGAGGGCTATTGATGATACGTTTATCCATACAAACAACTAGTATAGGCGTATCAATTCCTGTTCTAAAAAGACCAGTTATTTTTAACTGAATCAACCCAATATGTAGATATCGCATTTTTGGGTATTTCTTTTTTAATTTTTCAATTTTCTTTCTATCTAAAAGACAAATAGAAGAAAAATCTTCTCCACCTCGTAGTTCTATATTTCCTTGCATTCTTTCAAAAATATAGGTATGTTTGTTTAAAAACCTAGACTGAAATGATATAGGTTTATAAACTTCTTTTTTATCAGAATGAGGAATAGCTTCTTTTAGTTTTTCTAAATCTTCGTCAGTAATTTCGAATTGTTCACCTTCACTTTGCTGGAGGCTGGAATTCGAAGTTTCTTCTGACGTTAGTCTGTTCATATATATTCTAAATTCATAGTAATGCTCCTCAGGGTCTCTTCTGTCTGAGCCAATACTAGAACTAGAACTAGGTTGAGGAGTTGTTTTGGACGGAAGAGTGTCTTCCACCATAGGTAGATCCTCATATTTATGTATTACTAATAACCCAATAGGGTCACCATGGTGAATAATATAATCACCCTCATATACCGTATTTTTTACGGTGATACATACGTTATGTCTTGACACTGGCTCAATAAAACCTTGTGTCAAAAGTATGCCTTTATTTGTATGCAAAGGAACACTATGGATAACACCATAATATCCAAGAGGTATAAATATACGTAGTCCAAGACGTATCTCGGCGCTCCTGTATCGTTTAATACAGATATCCTCTTTAGAGTATAAAGTATATCCAGCAGAAATCCCTTCTTTAATAGGGAGGATAGCTTTATCTTCTAAAAGAGTGATTCTTATTTGATTATAGGTTTTATTTATTGTATTCATATTTATCTTGAGATGTTCTATAGCATTGCTGAGATCCTCAACATCTGAAGAGTTATCTTCTCCAGAGGAGTCATCTATAGACTCAATCTCATAGATAGAGGAAGCAGAATTATCACTACTAACCTCATCAATGGTACCAATATGAATACCATAGTCTTCTATATCTGTTATTATTACACTATGTATGTTTTCAGGACATTCATTGGCGAAGTGTCCTTCCTTGTTGCACTTAAAACATTTACATCCTTTTTTAAACTTTTTTCGCTTAATAAATTTTCTTTTACGGAAATTCTTTTCTGTTTTAAACTTCTTTTTGAAGTTAGGTTGCCATTTCTTCCGAGTAATTTTCCATTTTTTCCTGCTAATGGTTTTACCCTTTTTCCATGACCTTTTCCATTTTGGTTGTTTCCAAGTAGGGGGACATCCAAACTGGAAATTAATATCCTCGTCATACTTATTACAGCATCTGTAACCAAGTACCGAGTTTTTGATAAATTTATTCATCTGGGATGCAGCCTTAGCTTGCTCGCAAGTTTCTTCCATGGTTCGCATACATGCTTTTTTAAGCATGCCAGTAGTATGAAGACCATTCATACCACCACGGAGATCATCATATCTTGCCTTAATAATATTATTCCAAGGATAGGAAATTTTAGTAAAGAATCCTTCCATCCAGAATTCTTTTTCCCTATTGTCAGTTAAATGGAAAATTAATCCAATATACTTGGATACAAATTCTTCCAGCATACAGATATCACACAACATCATTTTATGTAATATCTTGTTATAATTTTTTGTGGCTTGGGATACTTCTCCCGTAAAATCAGCAAGAAGTTGTTTAATTATTTCTTCAAGTGCTGCAAATTTATCTGGACTTTCTTTTAAATTATGTTTGAGTAAATCAGTGTTCTTGAGTATGGATCTATGGTAGCTAGTTAATCTAACAAGAATAACGCTAAAATGTGTGCAGTAGCTCTTACGCTTTGATGTAGGAAACGAAACAAAGCTGTGCTCTAATTCTGTGAAGCGGTAGTTCAGGCTTGTGGTCGTATGTTCGAGGCCAAACCGTGCCAGAAAGCCACGGTAGTTCCTGGACAAGGTTTCAGGAACGTAGGGGAACTATGTCAAGCCGCAGAATTAAGGGTCAAAACGAGTAATAGCAGAGATCTTAGAATATTTTTGTTATATTTACTAGAGCCTACCATAGCTCATATACTCAAGAACGACTCCTCACCATGGGAGATAACATTGAGGCGAAAGCCGAATATAGGGTTACAGCGAATAACCATTGCTGTCCTTATAACCTGACAGGATATGAACATTTGGTTCATCTTCCTTCTCAGGACAACCATGACAATGGAATATACAATTTCATTGTTGACACCCTAGTTACCATGAATAGCAACATGCATGATGACATGCATACTATCCGAAAGGATGTAGTCGATATGATTAGTACCATACACACAATTCATACAGATGTAATTAATGTTGGACGAGAAATTGTTCAAGTAAAAAACGACCTAAAAAGTCTAGGAAAAATTCCTATGGATGTTGATTCTGCTACTAGTAAACCAGCTAGAATTGCAGGCCAACCACTTGTAGTCCAAAGAAGTCGTTGGGCTACTAACATCAATATGATGAAACTTTCTTCTAAGGAAACAAACACTATTTCCCCAGAAGAAATTGATGAAAGCTTTTATAGGACTTTCATTAGGTTGCAGCAACAGGAACTATCAGGAGATATTGATAGTAAACCTGTATATACATATTATGAACAGCATGCTAAAGCAATTGACTTCTTCAAATGGAAATATGCTGAGAGTTCTGATTCAGACTCAACAGTTAGTGATACTGAACCTCTCTTTGTTCGCACCAATGAAGAAGGACAAAGTAGTAATGATACTTTAAATGTTGAGGCAGAACCACATCTAAATCCTACAACTATACCTCCTAATCCAGAGGTTATTATGAGGGATTCAAAATTTATTTTAGGTGAACCCTCCCCTTATACTTCTAAATTTAGAGAAGAAAGCTCATGCGCGCATATGTAGGATGCGCCGGTATGTGGGGACGCCACGTGTTGATTGTTGATGGAGGCGTATGGGTGATGCGCCCTGATCGAGGGGGTTGACTTCTTCATGTTGCTGCTGTGAACCGGCACGTAGCGGAGAAGAAGATCTTTCTGTTGCTGAGATCTTGAATGAGTCGAGTCAAAGGACACGTGTCATCGACCCATGGCTTAGGGATTTCGGATTTGGTGGGGAATGATCTGGTAGGATGCGCCTAGGATTGGGCGCATGAGGAGACTTTGGCTCGTAACCTTTAGGAGTCACGAACCATTCTGGGCGCATGGCTTTTGAGGCGCATGCAGGCGACTTTCCTTCTGTCTTTTGGGATCAGAGAGCAGTCTAAGGCGCATGGCTTTTGAGGCGCATGCGGAGCTTCGGATGGAGACTTTTCTTCTGTCTTTTGGGATCAGAGAGCAGTCTGGGGTGCATGGCTTTTGAGGCGCATGCCGGTTTGGGCGCATGGCCGTGGAGGCGCATGCGGGTGGTCGAGTGGCCACGTGGCAGTAGCCGTCGAAGTAAAGTCATGATGATGCTGACGTCGCCGACGCTTCGTCTTCTGAAAAAGCTGCCGACTGTTCAGACTTTGGGAGATGTGCTGCCAACTCTGTCAGTTCAGCATTTAATGTTTGTGACATTCGATGGACAACTGAGGTGGCACATCGATTGACGTTCCACCGGGTATGGGGGCGCATTCTCTGTGATGCACTTGGCTCTGCAGGGCGCATCTGTGTGATGCGCCTGAAGTCGAAAGGCGCGTGCGGCTGTTTCGTTCCTCGAGTGCTTTAAATAGCCGTTTGGCTGAATTCGAGGCGTCTGGTTCATCCATTAAATGCAAGTTCATTGCTCAGAATTCGGAGAGCCATCCACTTGGCGCGTGGGTTTGATCTGCCCGGCCTATAAATAGTGGCATGGAGAGAAGGTTTGCTCCTCGTTCTCTCACGTACTTCTAACATGAACTTGGGTATTCGAGTGCACTCTGTTGACGAAGTGCTCCCGAGGGTGAAGATGAGACGCCATGTCGTCGTTGCTGCACTTGAAGGTGACTGTTACATCCAAAAGACGGAGTCGAGGGCTTCCGAGGCAGGCGGAAGGTGCCTGTTGCATCCAAAGATAAGGATGCTCGGACCTCGTCTCCATTGTTCTGGAAGGGCCGTAGATCGGAATGGCGGTGCTAGGCTCTTTCTTCCTTCAAAGTGGGTGTCGCCCACTCTGGTTGTGTTGAAAGCTGCTCCTTTAGCCGTATTTCGATTACGGTCTTCCTTGGTCTTTGGAGGCTCTTTCGAAGCCTCCTCTGGCCACAGATTTGCGGTGCTCTTCACTTCCTCGGTTCCAGCCAGAGGGTTAAATGCTTCATTAGTCGAGGCACTTATCAGGTGAGCCTGGCTGGAAGAGCAGCACATAACTGGGCTGCTGAAGAGATGCACATAACTGGGGATGCACATAACTGAGCTGCTGAAGGATGCGCCTTGCTGAAGGCGCATGGTGGTGCTGCGCCTGACTGGAGGCGCATGGTGGCTGCTGTGCCTGCCTGGAGGCGCATGGTGGCTGCTGCGCCCGCCTGGAGGCGCATGGTGGCTGCTGCGCCCGCCTGGAGGCGCATGGTGGCTGCTGGCCGTAGACTTAGGATCTTTCCTTTGTAGAAGTTTTCCTTTGTACAGCCTTCTCTAGACATGTAATAGACTTTTATCTGTGAAATAAAAAGTTCTCTTTTCATGTCTATACTTGTTGCTTTTGCTGTGAAGTATTTTGGCGTATGTAGTGTCCGGCGCATGGGCTTTCTGGTTGTGAAATTCCATGCTTCTACAACTCACTATCAATTACCCGAGCCAATAGTACAATTCTATACAACATTCCATCCAATATAATATCCATCCCACAATGTCTTATTTCAAATTTTTATTGCCGACTATGAAATCACTAACCAAACTTCTGAGCAACGATCCATCTTTTCAACTCGATACACAGCATTCCATGTTAATCTAGCTAACCGACTTTAGATACCGATCCAACATTTCCGTCATGAGCGGTCAATTACATCTTATGGAACAATTCACCTCTTGATGCATACAACTCAAGTCTCACCCTACAATTGCATTTCCCGCTTAAGGCCGGCACATTACTTCTCAATTGCCAAACATCTCTAAGACTCACGTTGCAGCATATACTTTGAGTGAAGGCATCCTGCCGCTTCATCTCCCCGCGCATCGTCTCTGATGCGCCGCAGAAGATCTCTGTCTTTGACAGACTCACTCGCTGTAGTGGCGAGGAGAATTTGGATTCTGAGTACTACGCGCCCCAGCGGTCTGGTACGAAGAAGTCCAAGGCAGCACGGGCCATACGTCCCAAACGTGCTATGCCAGCAACAAGCCAGAAGCCTGCACTCACAATCATGCGCGCTGCTGATGGTAAGTTGTACAAGGTCGGCTCGAGTGCTGCGGCGCCGAGAACGAGCCGACCTTCAAAACCCTTGTCTCACTTGGGCGCATCAGTTGCGTGCATAACCAAGTCGAACAAGACAAACAAATGTTGTGGTTCCCCCACTACTGATCGGGATGCCTGTTTGGTATCAGATCAGGGGGCGCAGCACTCACTTGACCACTCCAACGCTTGGCCTTGCCATGCGCTTGAAGGGGGTGCGAAAGTAGCACTCTCCTCCAACGACCTGCGTGACGTGATCATTCACAAACGCCGGTCAGGAGAGTCGACCAACAAGCATGATACGCCTCTCACGGGGCATACTTGTACGGTGGTCACCATCAACTGCTGTTGCAAGGCGGCAGTAACACCAAGGCAGTCAGTCTTCCAGAGGCTACAATCATCGACACCCCTCCGACATCGCCTTGGGAGGAAGGTGTCAACAGAAGAGGAGCCAAGGGTTGCTTCTTGCAACGTGATCTCCAACTCCTCGTCAGTCCGAAAAACGATTGGCAATTCCTCGTCCTCATCCAAAAGCCAGCTGAGGAAAACCAAGGCGGTGGTCTCGTCCTCCGGAGTTTTCGAAAGCACTCGGTCGAGGAAGAAGTTCCTGGAGGAGGCTGGGGGTAGTCAGACCCTTGTTGAGCTTCCTTCCGAAGACGAGTGTGTCCAAAGCACACTTGGGGCAGATCCTCGAGGCAGAGTCAGCCTCCCAGAAGCCTCTGAAGACAAGGACATCCCCCAGAACATAGCTGGGGGTAGCCTAGCATCTGCGGACCCGAGTTCCAAAGACGAAGAGGTCCTTCTAGACGGAGCTCAGGGTGATCAGACCTTTGCAGATGCGCCCGTCGAGAATAACCTCCAGAACGTGACTGGGGGTAGCCAGGATGAAGCTCCAGGGGAGGCGACTCCCCTACATGAGAGTGAAGCCGAGAGTGAGGCCTCAACTCATCCCTCCACTCCCGGTCGCGTCGTGACAGTGAATGTGACTGAGGTTGATGTCGAGTCTGATGCGCCGCCGCAGGACATCGTCCAGCGCATAAACTCATTAGAAGGAGGACTCAAAACCCTCTCTGCTTCCATGCAAACACTGACTGGGGAGTTCTTTTAAGCAAAAGAAGGCAAAGTCTCAGATGCCTTGTTTCAAGTGTGGCAAGAAGAGCCACTCAAGAGTGAATGCAAAGCAAAGACCAAGCAATTAGAGCAAGGGGAGCCTAGCAAGGTTTCTATGATCACTGACGTTGTTGCAATGATTGTGCAGGTCGGTGCAGTGGGGGATGACTCTAACTAGTGGGTAGACACTGGAGCCACCTGCCATGTATGCTCCAACAAGAAGTAGTTTACCACCTATACACAAACTTCTGAAGTAGTTATGGTGGCAAACCAGGTACAAGTTGAAGCGCTCGGGATCGGGACGGTGGTTTTGAAGCTGACTTCGAGGAAGTCTCTAACGCTTCAAGGTGTGAAGCATGTACCTGCTATCGCAAGGAACCTGATCTCGGGAGGCCTACTCTGCGATGCACGCCTCAGGATGGACATCAATGCTGGCCAGATAGTGATGTCTATTAAGGGAACATATTTCGGAAAAGCTTTTTATACCAAAAGAATGTTCAAAATTCAGCTTGTAAATCAGTCCAATGTAATTAATACAATCACTCCTTCTACTTATACTTTTGAGTTGTGGCATAATAGGCTAGGACATGTTCATTGTAAACGAATAAACAGATTGTCTAGTCTAGGACTTATCTCCAAGTGTAGGGGTAAGGTAGAGAAATGTGAAATTTGTGCTCAAACGAAGATCACAAGGAAACCCTTTCCTCGGGTTAATCGAAGTAAAGATCTTCTAGAGTTGGTACACTCCGATATCTGTGACTTCAAACAGTTCTCTACAAAGGTCGGGATGAAGTATTTCATAACCTTCATCGACGACTTCTCAAAGTACGCGTTCGTTTACTTGCTGAAAGCTAAAAACGAAGCATTCGAGAAGTTCAAGGAGTTCAGGGCCGAGGCTGAACGGCAGACTGGACAACAACTCAAGAGAATAAGAAGTGATCGAGGTGGAGAGTACATGTCTCATGAATTCGTATCATTCTGCAAAGAACATGGAATTGTCAACGAGACTACAGCTCCGTACTCTCCTCAATCAAACGGAGTAGTACAGAGGAAGAACAGAACGTTGACAGAAATGATTAACTCAATGCTGTTGACTGCGGGTCTTCCAAAGTGCTACCGGAAGAAGCTGTATTGACGGTCACTTTTATTCTAAATAGAGTGCCTCATGCAACTTCAGACGTTACTCATGAACTCTGGTTCAAAGTCAGACCTAACTTGAATGTCATTCGAGTGTGGGAGTGTCTGGCATATGTGAAGCTTCTAGATATGAAGATCCAGAAGCTTGGGACAAGGACTACAAAGACGATCTTCTTGGGTTATGCCGAGAAGAGTGATGCTCGGAGATTTCTTGATATTGAGTCAAATCATATCATTGAATCTCGTGACGCAGAATATTTTAAAGATAAATTTGTAAGGCACAAGAACATTATTCTTGCGGATATTCCGGAGAACAATGAGGGTGTGTAGGAAACTGAAGTTTTCAATGAGGATGTAGTCCAAGAAGTTGTTGTTGAAACAACGGTTGAAGCAGAACTCGTTGAGCCATCAGCAAAGCGTGTGAAGAGGCCGAAGGACTTCGGAAATGATTGTTACCTATCATGTGGAAGCGAACCCTCTGTTGCCCCGCTAAATCCTTCCTAGGGGTTTCTAGCGGAAAATTCTTGGGTTTTGTCATCACGGCAAAAGGCATTCATGTCGATCCCGAGAAAACCAAAGCTATCCTCAACATGGACCCTCCGAAGAATCTTCGAGAACTTCGAGGCTTACAGGGACGTCTGGCATACATCCGGAGGTTCATAGCAAACCTCTCCGGCAAATGTCAACCCTTCACCCAGCTCATGAAGAAGGGAGTCTCTTACGTCTGGACAGAGGAATGCCAAAAGGCTTTCGACGACATCAAAGCCTACCTGACGAGCCCTCCAGTTCTGGTGGCACCCGTCGCTGGCAAACCATTCCTGCTCTACGTCCGTGCCATGGATCATTCCCTGGGCGCTCTGCTGGCTCAAAACAGCGATACAGGCTACGAGCAAGCGATCTACTACCTCAGTCGAACGCTCATCGGGGCTGAACACCGGTACAACCCCGTTGAAAAGGAGTGCTTGGCCTTGGTGTTTGCCATCCAGAAGACTCGCCACTATGTCTCGGGCCAGACAATTCATGTCATGTCCCGAGTCAATCCACTCAGAGTCCTCATGACGAAGCCATGATCACTGAACTCCCGGCTAGCTACATGGGCGATCCTGCTAACACCATACAACATGGTGTTTGTGCCACAAAAAGTCGTTAAGGGTCAAGCTCTGGCCAACTTCTTAGCTGCACACCCCATCCCGGAGTCCTCAAGACTCTACGAAGACATCCCGGATGAGGTCCAAGAATCAAACGTCACCGAAGAAGGCTCCGTCTGGCGGATGTTTTTCGATGGCGCTTCAAGAACAGGCCCCAAAGGCCAGATCGTCGCAGGAGTAGGGGTAGTCTTAGTCTCCCCCGATCAGCTAGTCATCCAGCGTGCTTACTCTCTTTCGAAGCCGTGCTCCAACAATGTTGCCGGGTACAACGCGCTCATTATGGGACTCCAGCTGGCACAATAGCTGGGGGTGGATCATCTGGAAGCCTACGGCGACTCGAAACTCGTCATAAACCAAATCCGAGGGCAATATGAAGTTCGCCATGAAGATCTGATCCCTTACCATGAAGTTGCATTGAACATCATTTCAACCTTCACCGGGTTCTTCATCGAACACGTACCTCGTTTACAAAACCTAGAGGCTGATGCTCTGGCTGGCCTCGCGGCCTCATTAGCAGCACCCCTTGGGACTCAACACTACGTCACGGTGATTGGCCGAGACTTGGTTTGTCCTAAAAACAACTTATGCTTACGAGTGGACTACGTCATGCCGACAGGTACTGGTGTTAATGTCCGAGACTGGAGGTTCCCGTTCATCGACTACGCCGTCTACGGAATTCTCCCAAAGGACCCGAAGGAAGCCGTCTCAGTCAGGAGACGTTCTCTTCGATTCTACTATGATACAGCCACTAAAATGCTGTACCGACGCTCCTACGATGGGCTCCTCCTTCGATGCCTGTCCAACGAAGAGGCGACCGAAGCCCTTCGAGAAGCTCATGATTCCTTCGGCTCCTCGGGCTAGCAGTCCGGCCCGTGTTGATGAAGAGCCTATCGATGCCGAGATTCCAATCTCGCAGGTTGAGGTTGGCGGATCTTCTTCCGGTCCGCTAACTACAGCAGCCCCTCCAACTCCTGTTATGACGCCGCAGGTGCTGGCGGACGCAGATGAATATGTGAAATTCATCGTTGAGGGGGTGTATAAAATGCTGCAGAAGGGTGTATCTGCTGTGATGGATGCCGACGGGAGTTTTACGACGGCAAGAACTCTGGCAATGCCTTATATCGAGCTGATCCGCGTTCACCAAGGCCACGACCATATGGCCGAGATCGTGGAGGCTTCGATGATTGAGCTGGACCAGCGGCTCACGGAACTTCAGCACATCCAGCGAAATGACCTTTCCGTCTTGATAGATGCGGAGAAGGAGAAGTTGATCGCTGAGATTGAGTCTTCCTATCAGGCCACTGTAAGCGTCTGGGAGCACGAGGTGGCTGAGACTGAGGCTGCGGTGGGGCAGTTATCTCAGTCCATGAAGGAGACAATGGAAACGCGAGCTACGTTGGACGCTAGTATCGCGGAGATCAACGCCCAGATGCGCCGTCTTGAGGACCAACGGGCCCGGCTCCAGTTAGATGCCGAACGTGTCCAGGCTGAACACGTAGCTTTCAAGAAGGAGGAAGCAACCTTCACTCACCGGGCTCTTGTCCTGGCTCGGCAGCGACAACAGCTTGATGAGAAGCATGAGAATGATACTTCTGTTGAGGCCGTTGAATTGATGCGTCAGGAAGCTGAGCGTCGAGTCCTGGCGACTGTGGAGACTCACGCAGCCGACTTGAGACGTCGAGTCAGAGAGCTCTCGACCAACCCTGGAGATGCTCAGGAACTGTAGCGTCTCCTTTTTATGTTTTTGCAATTCTTGCTGGGGGATAGTGTAGTTTTGTACTCTCTTCTTCTTCTTTTTTTTTAATAAAGAAGTACGCAACTTTTTTGTGATGTGTTCATTTTTGTTATCATGAACTTGATGATTTGTGTGGACCTATTATCTTTTGCGCACCTTGGTTTTTAGGTACAGATAATAAGTTTGAAGGAACCAACATGTTTGCTCAGAGGTAATGTGGACATGGCAATCATTGAGGTTCAAATGATAGAATCTTCCTACTCAGAGGTGTTATGGACGCGGTAGGAATGATCCAGGGGAATACGCTGAACAACTCAGAGGTGATGTGGACGTGGAAGTTCTGCGATCAATGTACGACAACGCAAGGATTGTTTGTACGAGGTGTTTACTCAGAGGTAATGTGGACGTGGTAAACATGAAGGATAGCGTAGGCTTACGAAGTGTAAGATTCTGCTTTGTAGGGTGTAGAGGGACAACTCAGAGGTGAGATGGACGTGGTTGTCTTTCTACTGGAGGGTGGTACGGAATAGCTGGGTTCCGGAAGCGTATGGAAGGGAATTGTCTGTGAATCCTGATGATTGGGTCCATAGATCCCCTTGTGGAAGCACATATCTGGAAGATGTCAAGAGTAGTACTTCTTCAAGAACTTGCCGTTGATGGGCATCATGAACAAGTCCCCATTGGGTTTGGCGAGACGGTAAGCACCGTTTGAGTATACCGTCTCAATGATGAAAGGTCCTTCCCACTTGGGCTCGAACTTTCCTGGTGTCTTGTGAGTTAACACCATCGGCCTCCTGACTGCCAGAACCAGGTCGCCAACTTGAAAAGTTCTCTGTTTGACCTTCTTGTTGAAAGCCTGTGATATACGGGCTTGGTAGAGTTCGATACGTTGTTGAGCTAGGAGACGCTTTTCGTCAAGTGCCTCCAGCTCCCGCAGACGACGACGTTGATTGTCCTCTTCTGTGAGTTTGTTTGTGATTGCTACGCGGAGTGAGGGTATCTGGATCTCGAGAGGCAGTACCGCTTCACTCCCGTAGACCAGGGAGAATGGTGTGTTGCCTGTTGGGGTTCGTACCATTGTGCGGTAGGCCCAAAGACATTCATCCAGCTTTTCGTCCCAGTCGCGTTTGTTGGATGACACGACCTTTTTGAGCAGCCTAACGATAGTCTTGTTGAACGCCTCGGCCAATCCGTTTGCTGCCGGATTGTAGGCGGTTGATGCCACGTTTTGAATGCGATTTTTGTCACAGAATCTGCTGAAAACATGGCTGATGAACTGAGGACCATTATCGTGGATGATCCTCCGGGGTACTCTGAAGCGGTAGATGACATGGTGTTTGATGAAGCTGACCACCCTGGAGCTCTTTACTTCCGCCAATGGGACTGCCTCTGCCCACTTGGAGAAGTAGTCGGTAATGGCCAGGATGAAACGGTGCCCCCTTGATGAAGGAGGGGTGATCGGTCCTACGATGTCCATGCCCCAGGCTTCGAAGGGCCAGGATGCCACTGTAGGATGCAGTGGTTCTGACGGCGTATGAATGAAGTCTGCGTGAAGTTGGCACGCATGACACTTCTTAGCATAGTCGACAGCATCAGCGGCCATGGTTGGCCAATAGTAGCCCATACGTCGCAGTCGATCTTGCAACTTAGGACCAGGTTGATGAGCTCCGCAAGTTCCGTCATGAGCTTCTCGAAGGGCTTCGGTCGCCTCTTCGTTGGACAGGCATCGAAGGAGGAGCCCATCGTAGGAGCGTCGGTACAGCATTTTAGTGGCTGTATCATAGTAGAATCGAAGAGAACGTCTCCTGACTGAGACGGCTTCCTTCGGGTCCTCTGGGAGAATTCCGTAGACGGCGTAGTCGATGAACGGGAACCTCCAGTCTCGGACATTAACACCAGTACCTGTCGGCATGGCGTGGTCCACTCGTAAGCATAAGTTGTTTTTAGGACAAACCAAGTCTCGGTCAATCACCGTGACGTAGTGTTGAGTCCCAAGGGGTGCTGCTAATGAGGCCGCGAGGCCAGCCAGAGCATCAGCCTCTAGGTTTTGTAAATGAGGTACGTGTTCGATGAAGAATCCGGTGAAGGTTGAAATGATGTTCAATGCAACTTCATGGTAAGGGATCAGATCTTCATGGCGAACTTCATATTGCCCTCGGATTTGGTTTACGACGAGTTTCGAGTCGCCGTAGGCTTCCAGATGATCCACCCCCAGCTGTTGTGCCAGGTGGAGTCCCATAATGAGCGCGTTGTACTCGGCAACATTGTTGGAGCACGGCTTCGAAAGAGAGTAAGCACGCTGGATGACTAGCTGATCGGGGGAGACTAAGACTACCCCTACTCCTGCGACGATCTGGCCTTTGGGGCCTGTTCTTGAAGCGCCATCGAAAAACATCCGCCAGACGGAACCTTCTTCGGTGACGTTTGATTCTTGGACCTCATCCGGGATGTCTTCGTAGAGTCTTGAGGACTCCGGGATGGGGTGTGCAGCTAAGAAGTCGGCCAGAGCTTGACCCTTAACGGCTTTTTGTAGCACAAACACCATGTTGTGTGGTGTTAGCAGGATCGCCCATGTAGCTAGCCGGGAGTTCAGTGATCCTGGCTTCGTCATGAGGACTCTGAGTGGATTGACTCGGGAGATGACATGAATTGTCTGGCCCGAGACATAGTGGCGAGTCTTCTGGATGGCAAACACCAAGGCCAAGCACTCCTTTTCAACGGGGTTGTACCGGTGTTCAGCCCCGATGAGCGTTCGACTGAGGTAGTAGATCGCTTGCTCGTAGCCTGTATCGCTGTTTTGAGCCAGCAGAGCGCCCAGGGAATGATCCATGGTACGGACGTAGAGCAGGAATGGTTTGCCAGCGACGGGTGCCACCAGAACTGGAGGGCTCGTCAGGTAGGCTTTGATGTCGTCGAAAGCCTTTTGGCATTCTTCTGTCCAGACGTAAGAGACTCCCTTCTTCATGAGCTGGGTGAAGGGTTGACATTTGCCGGAGAGGTTTGCTATGAACCTCCGGATGTATGCCAGACGTTCCTGTAAGCCTCGAAGTTCTCGAATTCTTCGGAGGGTCCATGTTGAGGATAGCTTTGGTTTTCTCGGGATCGACATGAATGCCTTTTGCCGTGATGACAAAACCCAAGAATTTTCCGCTAGAAACCCCTAGGAAGGATTTAGCGGGGTTCATCTTGAGTTGATGTGCTCGCATGAGATCAAAGACTGTCTTCAGGTCCTGTAGGTGATCTCTTTTAAGGCGGCTCTTGACTGCAATGTCGTCAACATAACATTCGACTGTCTTGCGAAGATGTTGACGGAAGATGGTGCTCATAGCTCGTTGGTATGTCGCACCGGCGTTCTTCAAGCCGAAGGGCATTACTGTGTAGCAGAAAACGCCCTTTGGAGTCCTGAACGACGTATGTTTTGCGTCATCGGGGAACATCTTGATTTGATTGTAGCCTGAATACCCGTCCATAAAAGACATGCGTTCGAAGCCACACGTGTTGTCGATCATCACATCAGTGATTGGTAGTGAGAATTCGTCCTTCGGGCAAGCAGAGTTGAGGTCTCTGAAGTCGATACAGACTCGTATCTTTCCATTCTTTTTGGTAACAGGTACGACGTTGGCTACCCAATCTGGGTGTTGCTCTTCACGGATGAAGCCGCTAGTCAGGAGTTTATCTACCTCCTGATCGATGGCATTCATGATGTCCGGACGGAAGCGCCGCTGTTGTTGCTTGATAGGCTTGGCATCAGGCAAGATATTCTAACCTATGCATCGTAATCTGGGGATCAAGTCCCGGCATATCTTCGTAGCTCCAGGCGAAGACGTCGATATACTCCTTAGCCAGTTGGATTAGAGACTCTCGGTCTTCTCCTTCTAGGCTTTTGCTGATGAAGATGGGTTTGGAAGAAGACCCGTCTCCAAGGTCGATCTGCTCGACTTCATCCTCGGTGGGAGGTTCACGTAATTCGAAACGAGACTCCCATTGTTGTCCCAGGCGTTGAGCCCAGGGTTCTTCTTCGAAGAGTTCTGGCGCTTGGTCTTCGCCTTCACCTTTTTGAGGTTGTGCTGATGTCATGTTAGCTGACAGCACTTTCCTGAAGACTGATCCGATACTAGTATCGGAATCCCAAGTCGATGCTTCGGACGAGTGGGAATGTTCTACGTCTTCTGCGTCTGAACTCTCCGGAGTTGATGGCGGCGTGACATAGCCTACCCCCCGTCGAGTTTTGTTGTAGTAGTCCTGCGGCTTTCCTTTGGGTGTTGGAAGCCGGAGAGGGAGACGTCGACCTTTGCCGTAGTTCAGGCCTTTGTCGCTTTTTAGGTCGTAGCCCATCTTTTGGATGAGGTACTTTGCCTTATCCGTGTACCGATAGAGTTGCATTCTGCCGGCATCTGGTTCTGGCTCGAGCGGCGGGAGGTCTTGACGACGCTTGCCTTCACCAAGGATGATGGATGCTTCGTCTCGACTTCGTGGAGGGACTATGTAGCAGACTCCTTGAGACGGGACTACTCGATTTACATTATGGACGGTCGTTATTTGTTTGCAACGACCGTAGAGCGTTATCTAATGTATACATGGCATTTGTCACCCCCATTTCCTGTATTTCGTATTTATGCTCGTATTTGATTTTGGCACGTATTTTATTTTCTCGACTTGCGGATTTTGGTTTCTCGTAAATGGAGTTTGGACCATGGCTTGGTTTTATTTTGTGAAAGTTGGTTTAGTTTGGTTCATCATGAATGGAACACCTTAACCTACACTCCTCCCTCAACACACCACAACTCCCCCACTTTATAACACCACCTACTTTTCTCTCTCCTCTTTATTCTCTCATTTATTTCTTACAAACTTCTTCTTCTTCCTTCTTCCACACAACTCCCCAACCAATAGGCAAGTGCACCTTGCCAACAAATAAGCACCCAATTTTATTTGTCCATTTGATAGATTAGGACATGTAGATCAACATTAGAACTTGGAATTTTGTGATTTGGAGCTTTCATTCTTCTAGATCTAGGTTTTAACCATTTTCGGAAATCCTTGGTTTTGATCTATTAAACTTTGATTTTTGCTTGTTTTGATGCTTCCATGTGGAAGAGAATTCAATTTTACTCAAGTTAGAACTTTGAAAATCTAGATTTGGTTTTGATTTGACAAAATATGAAGGATTGAAGTTCTTGGTGGTTTTGGACTTGATCTCGGCCAGGAAGAACAGCCCCCTGCCTTGCGCTTTTTAGCGCATGGCCGATTGCGCACCCCTGGCCTGTGCTCTTTAGCGCATGGCCGTTTGCGCAGTCACTTGGCCAGCGCTTTGCGCTGCGCTGGACTGCGCTGGTGCCAGCTAGCCATGCGCAATCCAGCCATGCGCAAGGTAACCCCTGCGCAATTCACTTCTGCGCAAACCGCTCCTGCGCAATTCACTTCTGCGCAACCCACCCTTGCGCAAACCACCCTTGCGCAAGGTAACCCCTGCGCAGTCTACCCTTGCGCAAGGTAACCCTTGCGCAAGACAACTCTTGCGCAGCTCTTCCATGCGCAGTACACACCCTGCGCAGACCTACCCCTGACCCCCCTTGCACAACCTACTTGTCTATAATGAATTTGTTATTTCTTGATCTTGGCTCTTCTATAGTCCTATTTTATATTAGTATTTTATTAGGTATTTTACGCCCATTTTATATCCTTACGCCTTTTGGCATGAACTTGATTTTGCTTAATATGTTTGGAATAACTATTGTACACAGCATGGTATGGCAAGGAACTAGTATAACATGACAGTGACCCGTAGTGGTGCACTCCTGACACGACCAACCTGACTTGATAGTGGCCCGTCGTGGCGCACCCCTGACAAGTACCCTGACATGATTTACCTTGATAACTTGATAGTGGCCCGTGGCGGCGCACTCTTGACTTGACTTGACTTGATAACTTGACTTGACTTGATAACTTGACTTGACTTGCCTTGACACCGTGGGTGTTCCTGCTTGCTTGTTTGCACAATCCACTTGTCTTGTCTTGCATCATGTCTAGGACGTGACTTCCTGGGTACCACGGCCAGGGACTCGCGCTAAATTGGATTAGGCTAATTATTAGATCAAACTAGAACATGGAGAGTTCCCAGTCACAGGCAATCTCGTTATCTGGGCGCTTTAATGGACTTGTAGCTTGCCGACGAGTAGAGCACATTTCCAGCACACTGTCATGTGTTGCACCCTCTAAGTCACCTAAGGGTACATTTGTCTCCTGGGCGATGTACCCAACTATAACTCTCAACCCGCGGAAGGATAACTGGATGGTCTGCACGGCTTGGGACTGGGAGTTTCTCACTTGCATCTTGTTAGTAATTAGGCTTGTGATAACCCTAGTTAGTTAAAGTAGTAAGCCGTAGTACTTGCTTGGCCGATTTGTGAATGGATGGTGTCCAGCCTTGTCTAAGTCTTGTCTAGCTCCAGTACCTGCTATCTCCTGAGCATGTTTGTTTTACTTATCTTAACGATAAATGGGTAGAGACAGTGAGCTATTCAGGCGAAGGGGTACAATCCCGGTCCTTGTTTGGTTTAAGGATTGTAACCTGGCTCCCGGAATGGTTCCGCATCCCTAGTCGTTTATCGTCCTGTGTACCTTACTACTTGTACTTTCCTTTATTCTTTATGTTCTGATATGTTGGCTTTTGTTCTTATTTGTGGCCTCCTTTGTGGCACTTGCTCTTTCTGGGGTTTGACCCAGCTGGTTTTGTGTGGCCAGATTTCGGAGCAGCTCCCGAGGATCTACCCAGCTTCCAGCCCAATGGTGAACACTAGACGGAATCCGGGCTACGAGTGGGTTTTCCCTTTTTGTTTCACCCACTTATATGTAAATTTATTCTTTTGAGGCGTTTAGCCGACGAGCACCTGTTAGCTCGATGCACATTTACTTACTGTCTGCCTACGGGCTGTAAACATGATTAACAAATCCTAGGGTTGATCATGTATGACTGAACTCTTGCTAGTCCTATCATTTTGTACGACTAGCTTCATGATCATCCAATATGTAATATTTGGGACGCCTTATATATATATATTTGATGCTCTAACATCTTGTAACTCTGTTAATTGCTTGAGATTGAGACAATAGGCTTGACCTTAAGAGACTGCTGGCTTGTAGTAAACCCTCATATCTAGACAGCCGTGACCGTATAGTTGAGATGTATTCTATTTCAATATACGTAGCTGGCTGTGTCTGCCCCCGCTCTCCAGTATTCTGGTTCTGGGGCATGACAGCATTCCAATGTGGAAGACAAGAATAATTAAAAGACACTCTATTATTGATGAAGTACGAGATTTTATCCCGTGGGATTACATTGTCTAAGGAGGGTGCATCTACATCAGCAGAGATATATTCGCTAAGCTCTTCATCTGTAAGCACTGGGGCTGGATCAGGAGAGTCCACCATAGCTTTGATTTTGGGGTCTGAGAGGGTTATGTGAGCCCTCTCTGGCGTCTTGGATGACTACGGGGGCTTGCCCTTGAGACGCACCTTCAGTGGTGCCTCAACTGCGCCTCCAGTGATTGGTGCCTTCCCCTGTAATTTTACCACCAGGGGAGCCGATGTTTGAGACGGCTTCCCTTTGAGGCGTATCTTCAGGGGAGCTTCAGGAGTTGGTGCTTTTCCTGCTAGCTTAATGCTCACTGGAGGCACCTTCTGGGGCGGTTTGCCCTTGAGTCGGATCTTCAGGGGAGCATCGGGAGTCGTTTCAGGCTCCATGTCCGGCTCGGCTGCCGTCTCTGCCTCGTCATCAGCATCATTGGCTTCCTCCTCGTCAAGTGATTTGTACAAGTCGGAATCGGTGAAGTAGGCTTCAATCCCTTTGAAAGGATCGATGTCTGCGAACTCCGTCCTGATAACGCCGTTGGTGGATACATATTTCATGCATTGGTGGAGCGTGGATGGCACTACCATGTACTCATGTAGCCATGGTCGACCGAGCAGGATGTTGTAGTTGACCTCGGCATCCACCACATAGCAGGTCACCTCAGTTTTGAGGTTACCGATGTGACACTTCAGTCGAATTTTGCCCAGTGGCTCGCTTTTGCTAGCGTTGAAGCCACTGATGGTTGTGTTGGAGGGCGCCAGCCGGTACATTGGGATCCCCAGTGTTGATAACAGCGCCTTCGGAATGATGCTGAGAGAAGACCCCGGATCGATCTGAATCCGGTTCACCTTGACTGAACCGACATACCCCGTGTAATACAGCGGCCGGTTATGTCGGTGGTGCTTGAGCAGCATGTCTTGTTGGGTGAAAGTTATGTTTGGGATAACTTCATCCGCACAATGACAGTGCGCGCAAGTAGTTGGGAGGTCTTCAGGCTGCTTGACCTGACTGAGGAAGGATTCGGCATCCTTCAGAGCTTCACAGAGAGCTTCTCGGGAGTCTTTGGAAAGACGCAGGAGCTCGAACAAAGATAGGCGGGCAGGAGTACTGGCCAGTTGTGCCAGTATGTCGAAGTTGTGGGGCTTGGTTAGCCCCGAAGCATTCTCCTTTCGTAGAGGTCTGTCGAAACGAACCTCCACCTGCTTCTGCTTATTGGCTGCTGAGGGCTTAGACGGGCCCTCTTCCTGGACAGCAGGGACGGTGCAAGGAGGCACCCCTTCGGCGGCAGCTTCGTCGGGTTGGACGTTCTGTTGTGAACGCGTCTGCACAGGAAGCGCCTCTTCTGTTGAAGAAGAGACCATGCGGCAAGACTTGATCTTTGGTTGAGTCACCTCGGAGACGAGGTCGGGGTGGACCCATAGGACCTCTCCTCGAGATGTGGTGAGTGGGATGAGTCCACTCACATTGCCACGGGTAGGGGGTAAGTTAACCACCTCCATTGTCGCCTTAGGGATGGGGACGACGCCATCTTGTGTGGTAGTTGGCGGCAAGGTGCCGAACTGGAGTGACACCACATTGGCTGACACCGTCTTCTCTTCGCAGTCGACGGAGATTACATCCGCATTGATCATGCGTTGGATGTAATTTTTGAGGACATAGCAGTCCTTGGTCGGGTGACCGACAAACCGATGGTAGTGACAGTACCTCGGGTTGTCCACTTTCCCAACTTCATCGGGCCGCTTTGGGTCCGGTAGCTTGATCTTGTCACCCTGCTTCAGTATTTCAAAAAGTTGCAGGGTGTCTTCGTCGTTGAACGAATAAGTCTCCTTGGGCCTTGGTGCAAGTGGAGGCTTCTGAGTAGGCGCAGATGCACCTTTTGAGGCATTAACAGTCAATGTCTGCTTCCCCTTTGTCTCTCGTCCGGGGTTGTTGGCTGCAGACCTTTTCCCCTTGTCGTCAAAGGCAGGGAAGCTGACCCCCAGAAGACGTGCATTGGCCGCTTTTCTGTGGCTTCAGGGAGCTCCAGTCGGGGGGAGGAGTAGAGTTGAGCCAGAGTTTGATTGCAGGCAGCATGTTCATGCTGCAAGAGGAGAGGAGCGCATGTTCCGACATGCCTGGAGGTAATCTGAAGCAGGCTTGTCGGAAGTGTTCGATGAACACCGGAGCCGTTTCTTTTTCCTTCTGGCGTATCTCTATGAGGGATGCCATCGTCATATCCTTTCCGCCGTCGTAGAAGCGGTCGAGGAAGAGGCGCGTCAAATCATCGAAGGATGATATGGAATTGTCGGGGAGGCTGCAGTACCAGTCATACGCCACTCCCTTCAATGCTCCGACAAATATGCTAGTGAGGAGCGCGTCCTCCTTCGGGAGATGCCCCGTTTGGGACTGGAAGTATGTCAGGTAGCGACGCGGAGAGTCCTTCCCGTCATATGGCGTCAGAGTTTGTGGTTTATACTTTGGAGGATAAACCACCTTGTTCCACTCGAGGGGATAGGGTTGGGGGATGCCCATCTTCTGGCGCTCCTCTTGCCTGTTCTTGGACTCGAAGCGCTCCCGTAAATCCTTGATCATTTCAACCACATCCTCCGTGGAGCTGGGTGTTGGGGAAGGTGGTACCACCTGGAGTTGAGCGTTTGAGGGCTCAGACGTCCGGGGTACTTCTCGGCGGTCTGTGCGTGAGGGTACCTGTTGAAGGGGTACACTCGATTCCCCATTGGCCCCTGGGTCGGGACCGGTCGAAGGCGTTTGGGTCAAGGCCGACCGTATTTCAAACACCGCCTGAGTCAGTGTTTGCATGGAAGCAGAGAGGGTTTTGAGTCCTCCTTCTAATGTGTCTATGCGCTGGACGATGTCCTGCGGCGGCGCATCAGACTCGACATCAACCTCAGTCACATTCACTGTCACGACGCGACCGGGAGTGGAGGGATGAGTTGAGGCCTCACTCTCGGCTTCACTCTCATGTAGGGGAGTCGCCTCCCCTGGAGCTTCATCCTGGCTACCCCCAATCACGTTCTGGAGGTTATTCTCGACGGGTGCATCTGCAAAGGTCTGATCACCCTGAGCTCCGTCTTGAAGGACCTCTTCGTCTCTGGAACTCGGGTCCGCAGATGCTAGGCTACCCCCAGCTATGTTCTAGGGGATGTCCTTGTCTTCAGAGGCTTCTGGGAGGCTGACTCCGCCTCGAGGATCTGCCCCAAGTGTGCTTTGGACACACTCGTCTTCGGAAGGAAGCTCAACAAGGGTCTGACTACCCCCAGCCTCCTCCAGGAACTTCTTCCTCGACCGAGTGCTTTCGAACACTCCGGAGGACGAGACCACCGCCTTGGTTTTCCTCAGCTGGCTTTTGGATGAGGACGAGGAATTGCCAATCGTTTTTCGGACTGACGAGGAGTTGGAGATCACGTTGCAAGAAGCAACCCTTGGCTCCTCTTCTGTTGACACCTTCCTCCCAAGGCGATGTCGGAGGGGTGTCGATGATTGTAGCCTCTGGAAGACTGACTGCCTTGGTGTTACTGCCGCCTTGCAACATCAGTTGATGGTGACCACCGTACAAGTATGCCCCGTGAGAGGCGTATCATGCTTGTTGGTCGACTCTCCTGACCGGCGTTTGTGAATGATCACGTCACGCAGGTCGTTGGAGGAGAGTGCTACTTTCGCACCCCCTTCAAGCGCATGGCAAGGCCAAGCGTTGGGGTGGTCAAGTGAGTGCTGCGCCCCCTGATCTGATACCAAACAGGCATCCCGATCAGTAGTAGGGGAACCACAACATTTGTTTGTCTTGTTCGACTTGGTTATGCACGCAACTGATGCGCCCAAGTGAGACAAGGGTTTTGAAGGTCGGCTCGTTCTCGGCGCCGCAGCACTCGAGCCGACCTTGTACAACTTACCATCAGCAGCGCGCGTGATTGTGAGTGCAGGCTTCTGGCTTGTTGCTGGCATAGCACGTTTGGGACGCATGGCCCGTGCTGCCTTGGACTTCTTCGTACCAGACCGCTGGGGCGCGTAGTACTCAGAATCCAAATTCTCCTCGCCACTACAGCGAGTGAGTCTGTCAAAGACAGAGATCTTCTGCGGCGCATCAGAGACGATGCGCGGGGCATTGGTTGCGCCCCTGCTCCGTCGACGCATCTTCCTCGCCTGAGAGGGAGATGGCTGGGGAATGTGGTTAGCCGCACGTTTCCCCGAGAGATGCGCTGCATCAGCGGGCGCATCTTGGTTGCTGAGGACGTCAGCAGGAAGGGAGGGCTGGATTGGCGCATCCCCTTCGGTGGTGGTGCCCGAGGCGTCGACCTTGCGCACCCAGACTCGGCGGGTCTTCTTCGGCTTCGGTAGCCGCTTCGAAGGACTCGCGCTGCCTTCAGATATGAACTCCTCATACGCCTGTTGATTGAGGCGTACGACCAACGTCTTGTGGGAGGAGCCCACCTTCACGTCGTCGGCTTGCGACACAACTTTCTCAGTGGAGGAGAAAGAGGTCCCCAACAGAGTCGCCAGCTTGTTTGCTATTAAAATTCTTTGATTGTAAATTTCAATACAAACAGAACAGTGTTACAATATAGGACTTAGATGTAGCCCTAGAAGTACACTTTTGTTTAATCTGGGTCCCTTGTGCCGATGGAGCGAGTGGTAATGCGTTGACTCCGTTGACGAGATGACGACGGTTATCGGTTCTCTGAAGGTTTGGATTGCTCTGGGTGCTGGAGCTTGCTGAGAGGAGGAAGACGTTGAGTGTCTGTATCTGCCTCTCTGGTGGTATGTTCCTTCGTATCTGTCTGTGTGTGGAAGGAGGAAAAGATTCATCGCTTTATAGCGGGGCAGGTTGGCTGCTCATGCGCGTATATGTAGGATGCGCCGGTGTGTGGGGACGCCACGTGTTGATTGCTGATGGAGGCGTATGGGTGATGCGCCCTGATCGAGGGGGTTGACTTCTTCATGTTGCTGCTGTGAACCGGCACGTAGCGGAGAAGAAGATCTTTCTGTTGTTGAGATCTTGGATGAGTCGAGTCAAAGGACACGTGTCATCGACCCATGGCTTAGGGATCTCGGATTTGGTGGGGAATGATCTGGTAGGATGCGCCTAGGATTGGGCGCATGAGGAGACTTTGGCTCGTAACCTTTAGGAGTCACGAACCATTCTGGGCGCATGGCTTTTGAGGCGCATGCAGGCGACTTTCCTTCTGTCTTTTGGGATCAGAGAGCAGTCTAAGGCGCATGGCTTTTGAGGCGCATGCGGAGCTTCGGATGGAGACTTTTCTTCTATCTTTTGGGATCAGAGAGCAGTCTGGGGCGCATGGCTTTTGAGGCGCATGCCGGTTTGGGCGCATGGCCGTGGAGGCGCATGCGGGTGGTCGAGTGGCCACGTGGCAGTAGCCGTCGAAGTAAAGTCATGATGATGCTGACGTCGCCGACGCTTCGTCTTCTGAAAAAGCTGCCGACTGTTCAGACTTTGGGAGATGTGCTGCCAACTCTGTCAGTTCAGCATTTAATGTTTGTGACATTCGATGGACAACTGAGGGGGCGCGTCAATTGACGTTCCACCGGGTATGGGGGCGCATTCTCTGTGATGCACTTGGCTCTGCAGGGCGCATCTGTGTGATGCGCATGAAGTCGAAAGGCGCGTGCGGCTGTTTCGTTCCTCGAGTGCTTTAAATAGCCGTTTGGCTGAATTCGAGGCGTCCGGTTCATCCATTAAATGCAAGTTCATTGCTCAGAATTCGGAGAGCCATCCACTTGGCGCGTGGGTTTGATCTGCCCGGCCTATAAATAGTGGCATGGAGAGAAGGTTTGCTCCTCGTTCTCTCACGTACTTCCAACATGAACTTGGGTATTCGAGTGCACTCTGTTGACGAAGTGCTCCCGAGGGTGAAGATGAGACGCCATGTCGTCGTTGCTGCACTTGAAGGTGACTGTTACATCCAAAAGACGGAGTCGAGGGCTTCCGAGGCAGGCGGAAGGTGCCTGTTGCATCCAAAGATAAGGATGCTCAGGCCTCGTCTCCGTTGTTCTGGAAGGGCCGTAGATCGGAATGGCGGTGCTAGGCTCTTTCTTCCTTCAAATTGGGTGTCGCCCACTCTGGTTATGTTGAAAGCTGCTCCTTTAGCCATATTTTGATTCCGGTCTTCCTTGGTCTTTGGAGGCTCTTTCGAAGCCTCCCCTGGCCACAGATTTGCGGTGCTCTTCACTTCCTCGGTTCCAGCCAGAGGGTTAAATGCTTCATTAGTCGAGGCACTTATCAGGTGAGCCTGGCTCCCTGGCCCTTCGAAGCCTGGGGCATGGACATCGTAGGACCGATCACCCCTCCTTCATCAAGGGGGCACCGTTTCATCCTGGCCATTACCGACTACTTCTCCAAGTGGGCAGAGGCAGTCCCATTGGCGGAAGTAAAGAGCTCCAGGGTGGTCAGCTTCATCAAACACCATGTCATCTACCGCTTCAGAGTACCCCGGAGGATCATCCACGATAATGGTCCTCAGTTCATCAGCCATGTTTTCAGCAGATTCTGTGACAAGAATCGCATTCAAAACGTGGCATCAACCGCCTACAATCCGGCAGCAAACGGATTGGCCGAGGCGTTCAACAAGACTATCGTTAGGCTGCTCAAAAAGGTCGTGTCATCCAACAAACGCGACTGGGACGAAAAGCTGGGCGAATGTCTTTGGGCCTACCGCACAACGGTACGAACCCCAACAGGCAACACACCATTCTCCCTGGTCTACGGGAGTGAAGCGGTACTGCCTCTCGAGATCCAGATACCCTCACTCCGCGTAGCAATCACAAACAAACTCACAGAAGAGGACAATCAACGTCGTCGTCTGCGGGAGCTGGAGTCACTTGACGAAAAGCGTCTCCTAGCTCAACAACGTATCGAACTCTACCAAGCCCGTATATCACAGGCTTTCAACAAGAAGGTCAAACAGAGAACTTTTCAAGTTGGCGACCTGGTTCTGGCAGTCAGGAGGCCGATGGTGTTAACTCACAAGACACCAGGAAAGTTCGAGCCCAAGTGGGAAGGACCTTTCATCATTGAGACGGTATACTCAAACGGTGCTTACCGCCTCGCCAAACCCAATGGGGACTTGTTCATGATGCCCATCAACGGCAAGTTCTTGAAGAAGTACTACTCTTGACATCTTCCAGATATGTGCTTCCACAAGGGGATCTATGGACCCAATCATCAGGATTCACAGACAATTCCCTTCCATACGCTTCCGGAACCCAGCTGTTCCGTACCACCCTCCAGTAGAAAGACAACCACGTCCATCTCACCTCTGAGTTGTCCCTCTACACCCTACAAAGCAGAATCTTACACTTCGTAAGCCTACGCTATCCTTCATGTTTACCACGTCCACATTACCTCTGAGTAAACACCTCGTACAAACAATCCTTGCGTTGTCGTACATTGATCGCAGAACTTCCACGTCCACATCACCTCTGAGTTGTTCAGCGTATTCCCCTGGATCATTCCTACCACGTCCATAACACCTCTGAGTAGGAAGATTCTATCATTTGAACCTCAATGATTGCCACGTCCACATTACCTCTGAGCAAACATGTTGGTTCCTTCAAACTTATTATCTGTACCTAAAAACCAAGGTGCGCAAAAGATAATAGGTCCACACAAATCATCAAGTTCATGATAACAAAAATGAACACATCACAAAAAAGTTGCGTACTTCTTTATTAAAAAAAGAAGAAGAAGAGAGTACAAAACTACACTATCCCCCAGCAAGAATTGCAAAAACATAAAAAGGAGACGCTATAGTTCCTGAGCATCTCCAGGGTTGGTCGAGAGCTCTCTGACTCGACGTCTCAAGTCGGCTGCGTGAGTCTCCACAGTCGCCAGGACTCGATGCTCAGCTTCCTGACGCATCAATTCAACCGCCTCAACAGAAGTATCATTCTCATGCTTCTCATCAAGCTGTTGTCGCTGCCGAGCCAGGACAAGAGCCCGGTGAGTGAAGGTTGCTTCCTCCTTCTTGAAAGCTACGTGTTCAGCCTGGACACGTTCGGCATCTAACTGGAGCCGGGCCGGTTGGTCCTCAAGACGGCGCATCTGGGCGTTGATCTCCGCGATACTAGCGTCCAACGCAGCTCGCGTTTCCATTGTCTCCTTCATGGACTGAGATAACTGCCCCACCGCAGCCTCAGTCTCAGCCACCTCGTGCTCCCAGACGCTCACAGTGGCCTGATAGGAAGACTCAATCTCAGCGATCAACTTCTCCTTCTCCGTATCTATCAAGACGGAAAGGTCATTTCGCTGGATGTGCTGAAGTTCCGTGAGCCGGTGGTCCAGCTCAATCACCGAAGCCTCCACGATCTCGGCCATATGGTCGTGGCCTTGGTGAACGCGGATCAGCTCGATATAAGGCATTGCCAGAGTTCTTGCCGTCGCAAAACTCCGGTCGGCATCCATCACAGCAGATACACCCTTCTGCAGCATTTTATACACCCCCTCAACGATGAATTTCACATATTCATCTGCGTCCGCCAGCACCTGCGGCGTCATAACAGGAGTTGGAGGGGCTGCTGTAGTTAGCGGACCGGAAGAAGATCCGCCAACCTCAACCTGCGAGATTGGAATCTCGGCATCGATAGGCTCTTCATCAACACGGGCCGGACAGCTAGCCCGAGGAGCCGAAGGAACAGAGGAAGCCCGCACAGGCGTCGAGATAGTACCCCAAGTAGGAGGGGCAACAGAGGGTTCCACACCCTTACCCTTCTCAAGTTCGGAGGAACCACCGACGTCAACGGCCACCTCTTCCGCCCCCAACGTCCTATCAGCGGTCAATACCTCCCCTGGTAGAACGGGGAGATCAACACTCATCTCCTGGCCCGCTCCGGGAGAAAGGACCGACAGATGAGTCTCATCCTTCTCAAGTCCCTCTGCAGAGACAGGATTTGTCGCTACCGCCTGGTCGGTAGCCACCTTAACTTCCACGGGTGAGGCCGGGGTAGGACTTGGCAATGATACAGCCGATCTCCCCTCATCATGACAAGGAGGGGAATCAACCCTCTCCTCCGTTCCAACCATATCTGTTGTCCCCGCAACAGACTCTTGCAACGCTGGAGGGACGTCATCGGAAGGCGACGAACTCCAATCCACTTCATCATCAGGATGCCTCGAGTCCGTAGGACCCTCAACGTCCAAGGCCTCCACGGCAGATTGTACCTTTCCGAAAGTTGTTGTAACCTCCGCAATTCTTTCAACAAAGTCAGGTGGTACTGAAATCTCCACAGGAACATCTTCGGGACTCCCCTCCACGGGAGACATTATCATCGGTGGAATGCGCTCATCAGAAGAGCTTGCCACCTCCTTCGGTTTACTAACACCCGGTTTTGGAACACGGGTTTTCTTCTTCGATCCCTATAAGAAGAAAAGCGTAAGCCACCAAAGTGACGAGACGGACCAGAATTACAGAGGATGCCTTACCTCAGCAGATCCCGCGGGCTTTTCAAGTGGCACTCCTGTAGCCCTTGGAGTCGATGTCCCTCTCGGCCTTTTCGGTACAGAAGAACCAGCTTCTGTGTCAGCACGCCTCTTCCCAACAGACGGATCTCTCACTGGTGCTGCAGCAGCGGCCCGATATCCCGCCAATTCTGGAGGACGATATGATCGGGCTGCCGCCAACATATTCGTCGTGGCCTCCAACTGAGTTCCGACGATGAAACTAGTCTCCCTGTCATAACCAGGAGACGCAGTATTCATAGTGCAATACAGCTTGGCGGTCGAATACAGGATCTGCAGCCGAGGGTTGTAAACGGGCGCCGTAAACTGAACACCAGTACACCCGGCATTGTAATATTGCCAGCCTCGAGCTCCATCCAGCAAACTACCGATGAACCCCAGACTGCTACTGGGATTCCGTAGCATCAGCTGAGTATAGCCAAACTGGCACGCGAACCGGCTGGGCAGATATGGCTCCAGATAACATCTATTCTGGTTGCGGTAGACCAAGTGAGAAGGCCGAATGCTTTGCAACCAACGGAAACCCCACTTCGGCAGAGTAATCGCATCTTCGCCCGAGTCAACTAAGTCTTGATCGGCCTCGAAATCCTTGAAGATGGGGCCAACCTTGACAATCTCCCACCCCTGAAGGAAGGAGAACACCCTCCTGCAAACGGGAACGCCAGTGTATAACCACTTCCTCTTGTAGAAGCGGCGGATGAAGGCATCTCCTTCAACTTGATCCTCCTCCGGACCGGGACTCATCACGTTCGGATGATGCAAAATCAGCCATCCCATAAGATAATGGAAGGGCAGCTCGGCCTGAGGAAAGTTGTCGTTGTTTCCTTTCCCGAGGATCACGTCGTCAGCAAAAGACCTCAAACCCCGCAACAGGATACACACCATCGCGGGAAGGAGAGCTAAAGGTCGTCCAAAGGCCAACTTCACGGCGGGTAAAATGAGGTTCCGATGTACCCTCTCTACGGCACCGGATCCGCCCGCAAACACGCAATCCCGGAGCCATATCATCAAGTAGGTCGTCAACACCGCCTTAGATGACATCCGGTGCGCACAGTGCCAGAAGCAGCTATACGCGTTATCACCATCCTCATTGGAACGAGGAGTCCTCTCGTCCAGCCAGCTTATTTCAGAAGTCACTTCTGCAGGTTTCAGCCCTTGCGGAGTTGTAAACCGAATCCTCGAAGGATCCATCAAATCCTGCTTGAAAATATAATCCCTCCAAGCAGTCACATGAGGCTGAGTCTTGACTTTGTCCTTCCGATGCATCAAATAATGGTGGCTCGCCACTTCCTTGAAGACGGCCATCATCTCCGGGTTCTTATTTTCCAGAACCTGGATCTCTTCATTTGTTGGAAAATATTCCTCGTACGGCTCTGAGCCCCAGGGAAGCTTGGACACTTCGTACATCTCATGGAGAGCCAACCCCAACTCCTCCACGGGAGTGTAAAAGGTACCAGTCTGGGTATTGAATAACTCAAACAGTGCAAGGAACATAGGCTTATTGAGATCCACGCCAGCCTGCGTGGCACGGATGGCGGCTGTTAGCCCAATCTCCTTGAGCTCCGCCTTGAACTTCGAAAGCACCCAAGTGGTCAACTCGTCCCACCTCGAGATGTGATGACACCAACCTTCGACCCTAAAGCTACCTTTCGGGTACACAACCTTCGATGTCGACATCCGGCTCGCAAAGGTTGGAGCATTGAAGGCAAAAGTGTCAGTTGGGACCTCACTATAGAGGCTCCCGGGACGCAAAGTCCTGCAACTGAACGAGGGACTGGTTCGTAAAGCAGATAAGGTATCCCTTTGATTCGAGGTAGCATCAATCGAAAGAGCACCTCCTAGAGCCCCTCCCTGAGAAGGAGTAAGTTCCCAGGACATCCTTCTCTTCGAAGCTAGACGATAGAAGGCTGTTAGCGGCAACTGGCGGTCGAGTTGTCGCATATACAGCACCATGCCTTTTGCCGAAAAGAACCAGTCTTCTTTGACCTTCAGTATCTTCGCTTCCGTGGAGATCAGGCGGTCACCAAACAAAAAGGCGGGCCTCAAGAAAGTCACATCGCCGGATTCAGCAGATTTCAGTTTTCCGCTCTCCATCATACTCTGGAGGAAAGTTGGTAACTGGTTCTGGATCTGCAGCACCCTTTCAGGAGGTTGATCCTGTAAGATAACACCCTTGGCAGGATTGACAACAGCCTCGTCAAAATCAACTCCCATTTGACAAAGGGAGGCATCCAGAAGGACCTCATTCAGCAGCGGAATCGTCATCGATACTGGCACAACAAAAATCGAAGATCAGGCAAAAAGACAAGGTGTGTCAAAAGCTTCGGCGCATCATCTGGGTGTAAACCCATGCGCCTCAGTAAAAGGCTTCGGCGCATCATCAGGGCATAAACCCATGCGCATCAGCACAGGCTTCGGCGCATTTAGGGTATGAACCCATGCGCGTCCGCAGTTAAACCTCGGTGCATGATAAAGGCCTAAGCCTATGCACGTTGGCGGGGTGAAACCTCGGCGAGGACAGTGGTCCGTACGCGTCGGCAGAAGCCAAAGACCGCCTGAACAAAGAAAGTAGTGATGATACCCACCCGTCGCAGCAGGGCGAACGTCGGCCGGAGTCACAATGGTGATAGGGGCATCTCCTTCAGCATACTCCATCGGCTCCTTTCCTTTGTCGGCACCGCCGCGAGGTGTCTTGGGAGCCATTTTTCTCAAAGAAAAAGTTAGGGTTTTTTGAAGAAGAACTCTAAAGAAAGCAAGAAGCAAGGAGAAGAAGAACTCTCTCTCTCCATCTCTTGCCTATTTATAGGGCTCGGTCGCACGCGTGACCCGATGATGTGTGATCTCAGCCGTCGCCTCGGGTTCTGTGAAGAGATAACAGCAAATAAAACCAAAACATCATCATTAATCTCTTTGGTTACCGAGACATCATCATCATTAACTGAGAGGAGCATGCGCCCAAACAGGCATGCGCCCCAAACAGTCATGTGCCCTGACCTCCATGCTTCTTATTCAAAGTATTCCAAAACTTATCCAAAAGTTTTGAAAACTTTGAAGGGGGTCTTGTAGATGCATGGAATTTCACAACCAGAAAGCCCATGCGCCGGACACTACATACGCCAAAATACTTCACAGCAAAAGCAACAAGTATAGACATGAAAAGAGAACTTTTTATTTCACAGATAAAAGTCTATTACATGTCTAGAGAAGGCTGTACAAAGGAAAACTTCTACAAAGGAAAGATCCTAAGTCTACGGCCAACAGCCACCATGCGCCTCCAGGCAGGCGCAGCAGCCACCATGTGCCTCCAGGCGGGCGCAGCAGCCACCATGCGCCTCCAGGCGGGCGCAGCAGCCACCATGCGCCTCCAGGCAGGCGCAGTACCACCATGCGCCTTCAGCAAGGCGCATCCTTCAGCAGCTCAGTTATGTGCATCCCCAGTTATGTGCATCCCTTCAGCAGCCCAGTTATGTGCTGCTCTTCCAGCCAGGCTCACCTGATAAGTGCCTCGACTAATGAAGCATTTAACCCTCTGGCTGGAACCGAGGAAGTGAAGAGCACCGCAAATCTGTGGCCAGAGGAGGCTTCGAAAGAGCCTCCAAAGACCAAGGAAGACCGTAATCGAAATACGGCTAAAGGAGCAGCTTTCAACACAACCAGAGTGGGCGACACCCACTTTGAAGGAAGAAAGAGCCTAGCACCGCCATTCCGATCTACGGCCCTTCCAGAACAACGGAGACGAGGCCCGAGCATCCTTATCTTTGGATGCAACAGGCACCTTCCGCCTGCCTCGGAAGCCCTCGACTCCGTCTTTTAGATGTAACAGTCACCTTCAAGTGCAGCAACGACGACATGGCGTCTCATCTTCACCCTCGGGAGCACTTCGTCAACAGAGTGCACTCGAATACCCAAGTTCATGTTGGAAGTACGTGAGAGAACGAGGAGCAAACCTTCTCTCCATGCCACTATTTATAGGCCGGGCAGATCAAACCCACGCGCCAAGTGGATGGCTCTCCGAATTCTGAGCAATGAACTTGCATTTAATGGATGAACCGGACGCCTCGAATTCAGCCAAACGGCTATTTAAAGCACTCGAGGAACGAAACAGCCGCACGCGCCTTTCGACTTCAGGCGCATCACACAGATGCGCCCTGCAGAGCCAAGTGCATCACAGAGAATGCGCCCCCATACCCGGTGGAACGTCAATCGACGCGCCCCCTCAGTTGTCCATCGAATGTCACAAACATTAAATGCTGAACTGACAGAGTTGGCAGCACATCTCCCAAAGTCTGAACAGTCGACAGCTTTTTCAGAAGACGAAGCGTCGGCGACGTCAGCATCATCATGACTTTACTTCGACGGCTACTGCCACGTGGCCACTCGACCACCCGCATGCGCCTCCACGGCCATGCGCCCAAACCGACATGCGCCTCAAAAGCCATGCGCCCCAGACTGCTCTCTGATCCCAAAAGACAGAAGAAAAGTCTCCATCCGAAGCTCCGCATGCGCCTCAAAAGCCATGCGCCTTAGACTGCTCTCTGATCCCAAAAGACAGAAGGAAAGTCGCCTGCATGCGCCTCAAAAGCCATGCGCCCAGAATGGTTCGTGACTCCTAAATGTTACGAGCCAAAGTCTCCTCATGCGCCCAATCCTAGGCGCATCCTACCAGATCATTCCCCACCAAATCCGAGATCCCTAAGCCATGGGTCGATGACACGTGTCCTTTGACTCGACTCATCCAAGATCTCAGCAACAGAAAGATCTTCTTCTCCGCTACGTGCCGGTTCACAGCAGCAACATGAAGAAGTCAACCCCCTCGATCAGGGCGCATCACCCATACGCCTCCATCAGCAATCAACACGTGGCATCCCCACACACCGGCGCATCCTACATATGCGCGCATGAGCAGCCAACCTGCCCTGCTATAAAGAGAGGAATCTTTTCCTCCTTCCACACAGACAGATACGAAGGAACATACCACCAGAGAGGCATATACAGACACTCAACGTCTTCCTCCTCTCAGCAAGCTCCAGCACCCAGAGCAATCTGAACCTTCAGAGAACCGATAACCGTCGTCAGCTCGTCAACGGAGTCAACGCATTACCACTCGCTCCATCGGCACAAGGGACCCAGATTAAACAAAAGTGTACTTCTAGGGCTACATCTAAGTCCTATATTGTAACACTGTTCTGTTTGTATTGAAATTTACAATCAAAGAATTTTAATGGCAAACATGAGTGACCTCAGATTTGTACCTTTAAAAATGATGAAATTGCCTCAGTGGGAAAAAGTGAAGTCGGATTTGGGGAAGAGAGTTGCATCTGTGGCTTATCGAATCGCGCTAGGACGGATGTTGGCTAAAATGCTTATATTTTGGGGACGCTTAAAGTATGTGTATGAATCCAAACGAAGTGATAGGTTGCGACCAAGATAACACTGTAGGGAGTGCTTATCGAATCGCACTAGCACGGACTTTGGCTGAAATACATATATTTGGGGATGCTTAAAATATGTGGATGAATCCAAACGAAGTGGTAGGCTGTGACCAAGATAACGTGCATGGAGAATGTTGGTAAATCAATGAGAAGTGCAAATATTTTGGAAAAAAGAAAGATGGATTGAATCATTTGATGGATTAAGTGGTACAGTTGGATAACAATCTCGAGATGTTTGAGTGAGCTGAAATGGATATTGGATTGAAGCTCAATGAGGAACTCGTTGTGACTAAGTGAATTTGTAGAATGAGTTGTTCTCTTAAGTTTCGAGAACGAAACTTTTTCTGAGTGGTATATTATGTAATGTCCCGCTCCGCACGAGGTATTTGGTTGGCTTGTTGGATGCGATCAGAATGTTGGACCGTGACTTGTGTTGGAAATCAAGAGAATTGAGAATGCTACAGTCTCTTTATGCTGGCCGGATGGGATGAGTTATGGAACATGGCTCGCTGGTGGGGCTATGTCTAATGGAAAATAGATGTGACCGGATCAGGAAGACCATTTGTGCAAGTGAGTGGAACTGCCCCTTCTTCCCTACTCATTTATGCTTAATAAAATAAAGTATTGTGTTGCTATAATATGTCCCTAAATTGTTCCATGCTTTAGTTAATGAAATAATAGAGATGCTTATGTTGAGAACTGATGTGCTATTAACAAATTGAACTGCCTCTGTGAATCACACTAGAAATGAATTGATAATACTGCACATGTGTTAATGCTGCTAAAATGAATGAGACACTGAATAATGTAGTGCTACGTGCATGGTATATGAGAAATGAACTGGCTATGCTATTGACACAATGAAACTTGAATCATGTTCACTCTGTGTAACTGTTGCAAATATATGAAATACTGCATATTTTCTTATTAGCAATGAAATGAATGAGAAATGTCCCTATGAGAAATAAGATGTTTATTCATATTTGAAAGGAATGACGTGAGAAATGTTGCAATGAATTGATGCAATAAGAAATGATGAGGCTTGGGATCGCTGAGATCACCAAGTGAAATGATATGAATGATGGAAATGATAAGTCATTGAACACGACTTGCATGAGATGAAATGATGCACAATTGCCTTTACTTTTAATATTTTACCATGATTTTATATTCACAATTGAGTCGGACACGCATTCGCGTGGTCATGGACAACTTGTGCACAAGGTTTAAGATTAGTTTCCTTGGGCGATATGCCTGTGGCGCTGGGGCCGATCCGATCCGGAAGGAAACATTGATGTGCTTTGGTAGCACGGGTCTTGCGAGGCAGGCTTAGAGGCTAGCTACCTACGTTGATGTCATCGCATTACCCTATGAAGTCCTATATGGCAAAGAGTCCGTATGGTATAACAAAGCCAGTGACCATGTAGTCAGGATGCACTTTAACGAATGTTTTGTGCAGGCATAATAAGTATATCAACTAACCTGTATTTGATGCAGGTACGAGGGAGTCGCTATTGGTAAGAAATCACTTAAATGTGATATGTTCATTATATATGTTAGTTTAACTTGACTACTTAACATGTTAAATACAGTATGCTAAATGTTGCCTTTCCATGAGTATTGCTATAACCTGTTGGACATGATAACACCAAGTATGCTACAATGATGCCTTACTATGAACACTGCTTAATTATGACATACATACTAACCTGTTGCTATAAAAGTGAAGTGTGAGAATACATGTTGCCCATGAATTTATGTTGCTTCTTACATGAACTGTAACTGATGCTAGACCCAAAATAGAAAGATCACTGTTAATGTTTGCTCACATGACTACTTAGTATTGGTTTAGGCGAGTGGACTGGTTCTACTCGCTAGTACACGGTGGTGTACTGACCTACGTTGTGGGCACTCTTTTCAGGTGCTCATGCTTGGGATGTTCAGTACACGATGAATGGATTGATCAGTCCCGCGCATCAAAGATTTGTTGGGCATCTAGAAGCTCTCCTTGCAAAAGATGATGTCTTCTATTTATAAAGGGTATAATGTATGGAACATTGTAATCTTATTGTACCAGTAAGTTGTACACTACCAAAATACAGTAAATTGGCGACGACGTTTTAGCGACGGAATAAATTCGTCGTCAATAGCGACGGACTACCGACAACCTGGCGACGACTTTTCGGCTAATCGCGCACCATTTTTTTTAAGGGTGAACATCCGTCGCCTATCCGTCGGCAAGCCGTCGGTAAAACAACGAGGAATAAAAATCCGTCGGCAAGTAGTCACTCGGTAGTCACTAATTGGCGAAAAAATGTTAAAAAAATCGCGGAAAAATGTCACTAGTTGGCGGGGGAATTGACGACTACTTAGCGACGGATAATCCGTCGACCAGATGATGGGATATTAGCGACGGACATTCAGTCCGTCGCTAAGTGGTCTATAAGTGGTTGAAAAAATTTAAAAATAATCGCGTGAGATTAACGACTAAGTAGCGACGAACATTCCGTCGACCATACGACATTTCACGGCGGAGTAGCGACGGATTTTATCCGTCGCTAGTCCGTCGCTAAGTCAAAAGCCTAGCTTAAGTTGAACCGACAGGGGGAAAATTTCATTCCCCCCAATTTTCTCTCTCCTCTCTCTCTTGGACACGTACGATTGAGGTAACTCTCTCTCTCTCTCTTGGGCGGCGGTGGGGGGCGGAGGGGAGCCGGCGGTGGTGGGAGGGGGCGGGCAGCGGGGGGGTACTGGCCGCGGGGGGGGGGGGGGGGGGGGGGGTTAGGGGGTGGGGGTGGTGGGAGGGGCCGGGCAGCGGGGGGGGGGGGGGCTGGCCGCGGGGAGGCTGGCCCGGGGGGGGGTTGGGGGTAGGCTGCGGGGAGGCTGGCCCTGGGGGGGTTGGGGTGGGCTGCCGTCAACCATACTCTCTGATACGCATTTACCGACCAAATAGTGACGGATATGTCCGTCGGTAAGTGATATGTCATTACTTCTTTTGATACGTGATTTGACGGTAATCCGTCGGCGAGTCGTCGCAAACTGCACGAGTATGGTTGACGGCAGTCAGTCGCTAATTCGTCGCAGGGCGACAACTTGCCGACGAATTGTAGTTAGCGACGAGGCTTTTCCCGACGACCTTTTTTAACCAATATCCGTCGACCATCCGTTGGTAATTACATTTACCGACGGATTTTTGACGGATATAGTCGTCGCTAAATCGATGAGTTTTTGTAGTGGTAAGCCAAGTCGGCATATCCGATTGTAATTCAATGTATCAAGTATCCAATGTAAGCCTATATGTCATGTGTTTCAGTTAGCTATCAAAAGAAGTGTGAGTTGTCTTGTAAGCTTTGTACTCCGGTGCAAGCCTTGTACTTCATTTCAATTATCAATAAGAGAATACATTTCTACATATCTCTGTGTGACTTCATGTTATCTGCTCGTTTCCGCTACTATGAATCAATAAGGTGTTATGTTCAATAACAGAGATGTATTATTATTATCTTCAATTTGTCTGCTTGTGCCGCTGCGATCTGTTCTTCATTTGAAGATTATCAATTATGCACCGTCTTTGCCTTGTACAAGTGCAATTTGGACTTGTACGACATCACGTCCAAGCCAGGACGACCGGTTCCCAGAGATAAATGCGAGGACGAATGACTCTGCAGAATCGGGACGAGACAACTATTGACCTTGTTTCGGGAGCAACCCTACGTATTATGTCGCATTATTGAGTGAATCCTACTGAGCATTCAGAGTTAAAATGACAAGTCGAGGAGTTATGAGGTAGACGGTTTATTAGGGAGAGCATGAGCCCTTGTGCGGTAACTGCCCTTTTGACTCCAAAAAAAGATGGTACCTGGAGCATGTGCGTGGATAGCCGCGCGATCAATAAAAGAGCGTTGAAGTACCGTTTTTTCGATTCCCAGTCTGGACAATATGTTAGATATGATGTTGGAAGCCACTATCTTTTCAAAGATTGACCTCGAAAGTGGCTACCATCATATTCGTATTCGCCAGGAGATGAATGGAAGACCCAGTCAAGACAAAAGTTGTCCTTTACAAGTGGTTGGTTATGCCCTTTGGACTATCCAACGTCCCTAGCACCTTTATGAGAGTAATGACGCAAGTGCTTAGGCCATTTATGGGTAGATTCTTGGTTGTGTATTTTGATGATATACTTATCTACAACCAATCTAGGGACCAATATGTAGAGCATTTGAGACAAGTGTGTGCTACGTTGCGCAAAGTGAGCCTATATGCGAACCCTAAGAAGTATGCTTTCTTTACTGAAGAGATTATTTTTCTGGAGTTTGTCGTATCTCCTGCGGGAATCTCTGTTGATTATCAGAAGATGAAGGCAATTGTAGAGTGGCCCGAGCCCCTGAGCATTAGAGATGTTAGGAGTTTTCACGGGCTAGCGACTTTCTACCGTCAGTTTATATAGGGTTTTAGCACCGTTATGGCCCCCATAACCGATTGTCTTAAAAAAGAAGCTTTTGAGTGGTAAACTGCCGCCACCAAAGCATTCAAAGACATTAAGAAGAAGATGACCGAGGCTCCTGTTATGCACCTTCCTGATTTTCCGAAAGTTTTTGAGGTTGCATGTGATACTTCTAGCATAGGCATAGGTGGGGTCTTGGCCTAAGAGGGACATCCAGTAGCTTTCTTTAGCGAAAAATTGAACGAGGCCAGGCAGCACTACTCCACCTACGATAAGGAGTATTATGCGGTCATTCAGTCCCTTCGCCAATGACGACATTATTTACTACCGCATGAATTCGTTATCTATTCTGATCACGAGGCCTTGAGATACCGTAACTCCCAAAAGAAATTGAACGCTAGACACGATATGTGGTTTGAGTTCTTGCAAGGGTATACTTAGATGTTAAAAATTAAGGCGTGAGTTGAGAACAAAGCCGCGGATGCGCTTAGCCGACGTATAGCTGTACTGTCTGGCATGAGTGCTGAAGTTGTTGGCTTTGATAAAGTCGAAGAGAAGTACGAGTCGTGTCCTGATTTTGGTGATATTTATATACGTTTGAGAAATGGGTTGACTCGTGAGGTAGATGGCTTTCTATTGACGGATGTCTATTTATTTCGATTTAGCAAACTATGTATCCCACGTATGTCGTTGAGAGAATTTTTGGTGTGAGAATTACATGCAAGTGTTTGTCCACTTTGGGCGAAGTAAGACTATGGAAGCTGTTGACGATCAATTTTACTGGCCTAGTGTCAAAAGAGATGTAGCAAAACTCGTCGGTCAGTGTCGTACTTGTCAACTAACTAAGCAACAAAAAGCAAAATGCAGGCTTATATACTTCGTTTTCCTGTACCTAATCGCCTATGGATAGATGTTAGTATGGATTTTGTTCTAGGCCTACCGAAGACCCTTAGGAAACATGATTCCATCTTTGTGGTAGTAGATCGTTTTTCAAAGATGGGTCACTTTCTGTCCTGTTCTAAAACATAACGCCTCCAAAATTGCTAGAATATATTTCGATGAAGTCGTTAGATTACATGAGTTACCAATAACAATTGTGTTCGACGGGGACATTAAGTGTCAAAGCTACTTTTGGAAAATCCTATGTCACATGATGGAAACAAAGTTGTCTTTTTCCACGGCTTATCATGCCCGGACTGATGGACAGACTGGGGTGGTTAATAGGAGTTTAAGGAATTTTCTACATTGCTTGGTTGGGAAAAATATCAGGAATTGGGATCTCATTTTGCCTAGAGCCGATTTTGCATATAACTGTTCAGTTAATAGGTCCATAGGCATGATTCCATTTCATGTCGTGCATGGTTTAAAATCAATGAGACTCATAGATTTCATTCCCATGTCTCATCATTCTAGGGTTTCTGATTCAACATCTGATTTTGTCGAGTATGTTCATAATTTGCATAAAGAAATCAGCAAAAAAAAATGGATTAAATAATGCTCACTATAAGTCTTCTGCTGATAAATTTTTTTTATTGAGTTCCAAATTGGTGATTATGTTATGGTCCGGATTAGACCAGAGCGGTTTTCTCCAGGATCCGTTAAAAATTACATGCTCACAGGAAAGGACCATTTAGAGTTTTGCAAAGAATTGGACCGAATGCATATCATTGATTTATCAACTGAATTCTGAATCATTTCTACATTTAATATTGAGGATCTGATGGCTTACATAGGTCCCCCAGTTAGTATAAAAAATTTACTTTGGATTCAAATAAGCCTACCCTCGAGCCTCTTCCAGAGAGTTCCCACCACTATCCTCACTTCCATGGTCCCAATCAGCAGATCATATTGGATCAGATCATCTCTACTGGAGATGGTGGTTGTCAATGTTACATGGTTCCACTACAAAAATACAGGGCTTTGGCGACGGAAGATTAGCGACGGATGGTTTCGTCGCTATGTATCCCACATATGTCGTTGAGAGAATTTTTGGTGTGAGAATTACATGCAAGTGGTTTGTCCACTTTGGGCGAAGTAAGACTATGGAAGCTGTTGATGATCAATTTTACTGGCCTAGTGTCAAAAGAGATGTAGCAAAACTCGTCGGTCAGTGTCGTACTTGTCAACTAGCTAAGCAACAAAAAGCAAAATACATGCTTATACACTTCGCTTCCTGTACCTAATCGCCTATGGATAGATGTTAGTATGGATTTTGTTCTAGGTCTACCGAAGACCCTTAGGAAACATGATTCCATCTTTGTGGTAGTATATCGTTTTTCAAAGATGGGTCACTTTCTGCCCTGTTCTAAAACGTCAGACGCCTCCACAATTGCTAGAATATATTTCAATGAAGTCTTTATATTGCATGAGTTACCAATAACAATTGTGTTCGACGGGGATATTAATTGTCAAAGCTACTTTTGGAAAATCCTATGTCACATGATGGAAACAAAGTTGTCTTTTTCCACGGCTTATCATGCCCGGACTGATGGACAGACTGGGGTAGTTAATAGGAGTTTAAGGAATTTTCTACGTTGCTTGGTTGGAAAAAATATCAGGAATTGGGATCTCATTTGCCTGGAGCCGATTTTGCATATAACTGTTCAGTTAATAGGTCCATAGGCATGATTCCATTTCAGGTCGTGCATGGTTTAAAATCAATAAGACTCATAGATTTCATTCCTATGTCTCATCATTCTAGGGTTTCTGATTCAGCATCCGATTTTGTCGAGCATGTTCATAATTTGCATAAAGAAATCAACAAGAAAGATGCATTAAGTAATGCTCACTATAAGTCTTCTGCTGATAAAAAAATTTATTGAGTTCCAAATTGGTGATTATGTTATGGTCCGGATTAGACCGGAGCGGCTTTCTCCAGGATCCGTTAAAATTTACATGCTCACAGGGAAGGACCATTTAGAGTTATGCAAAGAATTGGACCGAATGCATGTCATTGATTTACCAACTGAATTCTGAATCATTTCTACATTTAATATTGAGGATCTGATGGCTTACATAGGTCCCCCAGTTAGTATAAATTTTTTTAATTTGGATTCAAATAAGCCTACCCTCGTGCCTCTTCCAGAGAGTTCCCACCACTATCCTCACTTCCATGGTCCCAATCAGCAGATCATATTGGATGATCAGATCATCTCTACTGGAGATGGTGGTTGTCAATGTTACATGGTTCTACTACAAAAATATAGGGCTTTGGCGACGGAAGATTAGCGACGGATGGTTCCATCGCTATGTTTCCCACGTATGTCGTTGAGAGAATTTTTGGTGTGAGAATTGCATGCAAGTGGTTTGTCCACTTTGGGCGAAGTAAGACTATGGAAGCTGTTGATGATCAATTTTACTGGCCTAGTTTCAAAAGAGATATAGCAAAACTCGTCGATCAGTGTCGTGTAGAACCCTAGAGGGAGGTGAATAGGGTAATGAAATAATTACTGACATTTTAAAGCTATTTTACTGAGAGTAAAAGAGAGAGTTTGGATCCGAAGACTCGTCAACTTCTATACGAGTTTGGATACGAGTTTGGATCCTTTTTGAAGGAGATACTTGGAAGCCCTCTTACAAGCTTCCTAGTGGTAAGTCGGGAGATCGTATCCATGTTGGCATGTTCAAGTCTCATGTGCCATAGCGAACTTTCATCGTTCTTTGCAACTAGGCACTTGTTATTGTTAGTACCTTCAACAAGATAAAGGACATAAATATTATTTTCTCTAATGCCTTCATATACCGTAGATCCACTAGTGCTATCGGTAATGAAGCATTTGTGTTTAACAAACTTAATATCATATCTATTATCCGTAAGATGATTAATACTAAGAAGGTTGTGCTTGAGATTAGTAACAAGACACATTTTTAATACAAGGATAAGGAGCTGAGCCGATATTACCATTTCCTATGATGTGGCCTTTGAGATTGTTACTGAAGGAAACATGACCTTCTTTCTTCATCGATAGCGTTGCAAAAAATGAAGCATCACCGGTCATGTGCCGTGAGCAACCGCTATCGAGGATCCACTTGCTTCTAGCATGTGAGGGAGGGTTCACCTACAACAAAAGTTGAAGACGAAGACTTTGGTACCCAAGAGCATTTGGGTCCTTGATTGTTAGTCTTAGGAACCCATTTAAATTTTTTTATATCAACATGTTTTCTCATTTGACAATAATGAGAGGTGTGTCCAAGAAGACCACAATAGTTGCACATCATAGGTGTTATAGATTTAGAGAAGAAAGAGTGAGTATCATGAACATGCGGTGTTCTAGTGTGAGGAGTTCTAACAAGAGAGCAAGTATTATGAACATGAGGCGCTCTAGTGTGAGGAGCTCTAACATGAGTGTTATGGTGATGATAATAAAAAGCATGATGCAATGTGTTCTTCTTTACAAAGGGTCCCTTTCTTGTGTGTACGGTGTTAGAAAAGGACCTATGTGTAGTGTTCTCGTACGCATGATCATTGTGATTTGTGTTATGAGGTGTGTCTTGTGCGAACCGTGTTCTTATTTACTTGTTTCTTACCATGCTCAAGAAGATCATTATACTTAATAGAAGTGGCATCCTCTTTTTGATTAGCAGCAAGAGTCTTGTTTATAGCAAATTTATAAGCATTTCTGAGGGATTGAATCTAGCGTCCTTTTTCTTAATGACGTCTTCAGATTCTACTAGCTTAAGTCTCAAGGACTCTATATCATCAGTTTCAGAGGCTGGAGTTTTTTTCTTTACATCCATAATGATGTTAGAGAGTCTTTCTATTTCTTGTTTGTATGCCTCAACCTCTTTTAGAGATTTCTTGTACTTATTTCTAACACCTTTGTGTTCCTCGTGTAATTCAAGAATGGCATTTTCCAAATCATCATAAGAGAGTGTTCAAAGAGAGGTCATCGAGTACCTCATCGGTTGCCATGAGACAAACATTTGTATTGTGTTTGCATTCTTTGTCATTGTCTGAATTGCTAGCGTCACTTTCACACCAAATACTGGTGTTGGCATACTTTCTGGAGGATGAGCCTCCTTTGTTGGACTTCTCGTATTTGCTGGAGTCCTTTCTTGCCATGGTACAATCTCTCTTGATGTGTCCGGTTCTCTTGGATTGGTAGCAAGAAGGATCTTCATCATTGTCCCGTCTAAATCGGTTGGTTTTGTTGAACTTGAGGAACTTTCGGAAGTGCTTGGCAGTGAGAGCTATTTCTTCATCATCATCTGAATCATCATCGTCAGAGCTATCCTTTGAGTAGGACTTCGTAACCTTGAGGGCCAGGGGCTTCTCCTTTTCTTTCGCCTTCTCCTTCTCTTTTTCTTTCATGGAAGATTCCTCTTGATCCTTCATGTCAAGTTCATGGGTCATAAGCTTCCCCATGAGGGTTTCAAGGTTCATAGTAGTCAAATCGTTTCCCTCAATGATAGCGGTAGCTTTAGGATTCCATCCTTTGGTTAGTCCTATGAGGATCTTTCTGATCTTTTCATGAGTAGGGTATTCCTTACCAAGAGAAGAAAGAGGGTTAATGATATCACCAAAATGAGTGCACATATAAGTAATAGACTCATCTTGTTTCATTTTAAATGATTCATATTCTTGCGTGAGTCTGCTAATCTTTGATTCTTTTACTTGAGATGTTCCCTCGTGAGTGACTTCTAGCAATTTTCAAATATCATTTGAAGTCTTGCAAGTGGAGATTCTATTGAATTCATTGCTATCGAGAGCACAGAAGAGAGCGTTCATAGCCTTAGCATCTCGACTAGCAAGCTTCTTAACATTCTCAGTGAGTTTATCCCTAAGGGTGTCAGAAGCAATTTTCTCAATAACTCCGGAAGAAGTAGGGAGACCATTTATCACACAATCCCATAAATCGAAATCTATGGATTTCAGATAAATGCTCATCCTAATTTTTCAATAGTTATAGTTGGTTCCATCAAATAAATGAGGCCTATTTGTGGAGTGTCCCTCATTGTGAAATGAGTTGGAACTAGGGTTAGTGGCCATGGATCACTCTCAGGATGTGAGTCCAAATCAAGAGAACAAAACTCTGATACCAATTGTAGAACCCTAGAGGGAGGGTGAATAGGGTAATGAAATAATTACTGACAATTTAAAGCTATTTTACTGAGAGTAAAAGAGAGAGAAAATCAAACACTCGATATATCCTGGTATCCTCCCTAGAGGCAATCCAGTTCCGGAACTCTCTCCGGCTTAAATCCACTATTTGAGTAAATAGTTACACACGAGTTTGGATCCGAAGACTCGTCAACTTCTACACGAGTTTGGATCCAAAAAACTCGCCAACTTCAACACGAGCTTTAATCCGAAGAACTCGCCAACTTCTACACACGAGTTTTCTTACGAAGGCTCGTCAACTTCAACACAAAGAGAAAAGAGGCTTTTGATCTTCTACAACACTTGAAGATCGAAAATTACAACTCTTTAATACTTTAGCACTTTTGGGTTGGATGACAAATGAAAGCTTTAGGTAGAGTACTAATGGTGAGGGCTCTTGGTTGTTGAGAAAATTTATGGCTCAAGTGGTTAGTCTTGAAGTAGAAGACAATCGCTTTTTATAGAGAACCAAGAGAAAAAAGTATTTAATGCTCCAAAATTTAGTGCTGACGGAATGCCGTCGGTATGGACCGACATTCCGTCGGCATCTCGTTCTGAACAGTAAGGGTAATAAATCTAGCCGTTGGGAGCATTTAATGCTAGCATCTTATCCATTCAAAAATCAAAATGTCGAGATCGGAATTTCGGCGGTATGCTGCAGTATACCGTCGGTACGCCGACTTTTATCACAGAACATATTTCTGGCCCACAAAAAGGTATACCGTCGGTATACTGTAGTCTGCCGTCGGTATGCCGAGTTTCGTCACAGAACATATTTCTTGCTTAGAAAAGGTATACCGTCGGTACACTGCGGTATACCGTTGGCATGCCGAATTTCGTCACAGAACATATTTCTTGCTCAGAAATAGTATACGTCGGTACACTGAGTATACCGTCGGTGTGCCGAAGTTCGTCACAGAACATATTTCTTGCTCAGAAACGGTATAGCGTCGGTACACTGTAGTATACCGTCGGTATGTCGTTTCTGTATACATTAATTTTTGAGTGAAAAGACAGAAGGGAGGCTTACGTTTTGTCATCCACCTTAGGTGTTACATGGAAGATCCTAGACCTTGTACAGATTCGAAATCTTGGAACATTTGAGAGCAGTCTTTAAGTGTACGTTGGTCTTTTCTTCAGTCTTGATTTTTAGGAGACTTCATCAGACTTCCATTTGAAGAGCAGCTTGAATAAAATGATCTCTTAGCAGGCTTTGGAAGGATTTAGTGAATATCTATTTGCTGAAATAAAGAGAAAAGTAAACCACGAAGATGCTGTTAAAGTTATCAAAATAAATGTGCCAACATGTCGTACTTGTCAACTAGCTAGGCAACAAAAAGCAAAATACATGCTTATACACTCCGCTTCCTGTACCTAATCGCCTATGAATAGATGTTAGTATAGATTTTGTTCTAGGTCTACCGAAGTCCCTTAGGAAACATGATTCCATCTTTGTGGTAGTAGATCGTTTTTCAAAGATGGGTCACTTTCTGCCCTGTTCTAAAACGTCAGACGCCTCTAAAATTGCTAGACTATATTTCGATGAAGTCTTTAGATTGCATGAGTTACCAATAACAATTGTGTTCGACGGGGGCATTAAGTGTCAAAGCTACTTTTGGAAAATCCTATGTCACATGATGGAAACAAAGTTGTCTTTTTCCACGGCTTATCATGCCCGAACTGATGGACAAAATGGGTTGGTTAATAGGAGTTTAAGGAATTTCCTACGTTGCTTGGTTGGAAAAAAAAATATTAGGAATTGGGATCTCATTTTGCCTAGATCCGATTTTGCATATAACTGTTCAGTTAATAGGTCCATAGGCATGATTCCATTTTAGGTCGTGCATGGTTTAAAATCAATGAGACTCATAGATTTCATTCCTATGTCTCATCATTCTAGGATTTCTGATTCAGCATCTGATTTTGTCGAGCATGTTCATAATTTGCATAAAGAAATCAACAAAAAAATGCATTAAGTAATGCTCACTATAAGTCTTTTGCTGATAAATTTTTTTTTATTGAGTTCCAAATTGGTGATTATGTTATGGTCCGGATTAGGCCGGAGCAGTTTTCTCCAGGATCCGTTAAAAATTACATGCTCACAGGGAAGGACCATTTAGAGTTTTGCAAAGAATTGGACCGAATGCATGTCATTGATTTACCAACTGAATTCTGAATCATTTCTATATTTAATATTGATGATCTGATAGCTTACATAGGTCCCCCAGTTAGTATAAAAAATTTACTTGTGGATTCAAATAAGCCTACCCTCGAGCCTCTTTCAGAGATTTCCCACCACTATCCTCACTTCCATGGTCCCAATCAGCAGATTATATTGGATGATCAGATCATCTCTACTGGAGATGGTGGTTGTCAATGTTACATGGTCGATGAAGAGGTCGTCCGGAATATGATGACTCGTGGATTACACGGGAGGAGCTGCAGCAGCTTGATTCAGATTTACTGGAATACTACGACAGTAGCCATTGGAGTCATTCGTCAGAGCCAAATTCTTTCCACCCCGGGAGAATTGTTGAGGACATTAAACCCCCAATTGCGAAGACCTACCAATGTCGAAGACAACGTGACACGGCCTCATTATGGATTAGCATTTGAGTTTGAGTACTATGAAAGTAGCTATGAGAGTCATTCGTCAGAGTTGAATTGTTTTTACCCCGGAAGAATTGATGATGACATCATTTGAATGGATCCAATTCAGTTTTTTTGTTTTGTTTTTTTGTTTTTATCTATTCTTTAGGAGTTTGTTGTGTGGTTGTTGAGTTGTTTACTTGTTGAAAAGTAGATTGAAGTTGTTAGTTTGTTTTTGTTGTTGTTGTTGAAGAGTAGTTTATATATAGATGGGTTGAATGTTTCTTTGACAATAAATGAAAATAATTTTTCATATACTCTACTTTCCCTATGACCGAGATAGTCGATCCCTCCTCCCTTTCCTAAGCTTCTCTTACCCTTCCCCTTCCTCCCTTAGGCCGCCGCAGAAGAAGCAGCCAACGGTAGTGACAGCAGCCAGCGGCAGCCCAAGCAGTAGCAACAGAAGCTAGCGGCCCGCAGCAACAGAAGCAGCGTGAAGCAGCAGTTCCCCCTATTCAGGTATTCCCTCGACATTCCAAATCTAGTCTCCCTCTTCATTCTAAATCAAGTAAGTATGACTACTACATCTGTTATCTAATACGCTATCAATAGACTGTTGATCCACAAATAGTTTGAGTGCTTCTAAAAATGGAATTTGTTGTTATCAACCTATTTATTAAATAGAGAACTATCCAAATTTAGTTGTTACTTGATTCAATTTCTTGTAAAATTCTAAGGGTTGCATGATAGCGTATGATCTCTTGCCTTACATAATCACTAATATTGACAACTCAAAATTCTTTGGTAATTAGTAGAGAGTTAAAATGAACCTACTTTCATCCAATTTAATTTGCTGATTTTTTTAGTCGCGTCCATTCCGCGTCATATACTCACGAGAAGAAATGATAGGAAACAAAATCAACTAAAGCATAAAGCCATTACTATGTTTATTGGTAGGAAACAACCAAATTTCAGCAGTATACTCACAAGAAGAAATGATAGTAGACAGCAGCCCTAGGGATTAGGGATCATGCTAGAACCTTTCTTGCCATAACTGTGCTTTCTGGTTGGTCTTGTCCTTACTGACAGAAGAAATTATATAGATAAAGCCATATATGCCACCAGAATTCCTTCTTGTGTTTATCCAACATTTTTGGGTCAGTTTTAGCTATGATTTATGTATGTATTTGACAAATTTTATGACGACGTGGTCAACATGGTGTCAATTTGTAGACATAAACTTTGGGTAAACTTGATAGATCTATTATGCTTGTTAGTACCTAGGAAACCTGTTTTATTGGCTCAAGCAATGTAATTGTGAAGTGAAGGAATCAATAACATGGTTTATGAAATGAACCTGGACATCATCAAAGCAAATGAGAGCAAACTGATTACAATATCTTGTCCTTGGTTTAAATTAAAATGCGCTCAAACTGAGTTTTATTTTTTCTTCTTCATTTAGGATTGGAAAGTGGGAGCTGCCTGTGATTGCAGAGAGCGCTTTGGTCTGTTCAAGCTTTTAGTTGAAAAATCCTTTAGCCCTCTTAGCCTGTCTTTATTTCGCGAGCCTACATTCCGTGTCGTTTTCATGCTAAAGTGAGTTTGACATCTGTTCAAGCGTAGTTGAAAAATTCTTGAGCCGTATCAATGTCTTTCGTTTCTGAGGCCTACATTTCATCTCGTTTTCATGTTTAAATGAGTTTGACATGTTGCTTGCACCCATTTGCTCAGACCATCCTGTGTAGGACACTAGTTGTGTAATTCTCTTCTTTTCAATTTTAAGGCATCTAACTAAACACTCTGAACTTCAGCTTTTATAACTACTAAGATTGTTTTGAATAATTTAGTTAATGAATTTCCTGAGTTTTCATCCGTTACTTGCTATCATTATTTTGTTCAAGGTGGTTTATGTTCAATGATGATTAAAATAGCTGGAGTTCATCCTTTAGTTTGAACAAGATGAATAAAGTAAAAGCTGAGAATGTGATCTAAATTTAAATATGAAGTTTCATGTTCTTATACACTCACTAGCTCTTTTTACATGCTGTACTACTATTATTTTCTAGGTCAATTTTTTCCGATGTTTTTGAAAGGAAAAAAATCTATTTTTTTCTTTCTAATTATATGCCAAGTGAATATCTATATATTAAATATATTTTTTACAATTTTTCGAACTTTTTTTTGCCAAATATTATGCAAGTTTTAAGAAATTAGTAGCCGGGCCACCATTGCCACGTGGTGAGGCCGGACCACCCATAATCTCTCGGTAACGAGTGAAGACAATATAGACACCGAAACCGAAGGATCTTATTGTGTTTTCCAAGGCTACAAGCTAGGAAGTCATGTCGACCAGTCCTTAAAATCCTTGCCAACCCTTTTATGGATATTCTTATATTTCATAGCTGGTCCTATTTTGATGGAAAAATGCGTGAATTTATTATGATTCAATCTCAGGTTTCACCTTAACAGAACCATTTCAATTTCTAGGAAAATTAATTTCCTATTAGTGGATCCAAAAGTATATAAGCCGAGTTATTATGCTCTTCAACCTTTTATTACAGTATCAAATTCCACACATCATCTGTTTTAGATACGGTCATACAATACAGTGTTTCTTGGCCAAAATTCACAATGCATACAAAATACCCCGAAAGTAGTCACCCGAACATAGGAGCCAATGCTCCTTGTGAGTCGGTCTTTATATATTGTACATTTTGTGATTATAACCGAGTGTGACTTCTTTAGAAGAAACAATCAACAACCATAGAACAATATCATATTATTGATTGATTGATCTATGGTGTGTAATGTGCTTATTTGGGTACATGTTAGATTTCTTGAACTCTTAACACCACTTTGTAATTTTATTCATTTGGATATTTTAGTAAATGTCCCCATTTCAAAATGTTGAAACTAGCATATACCTTCACTTTTTTTTTAAAAAAAAACTAGCAAATGTTCCCGTTCCTTTGTATGTATTAAATAATATTTTAAGATATGTCCCTACTATTTAATTAAAATTTTGGCAGATTTATCAAGGAATGAAGGTATTTGTTAGTTTTTTAAAAAGTGGCGGTATATGTTAGTTTATATATTTTGGGCATTTGATAAAATCTCTTATTCATTTGGTGCATTTTTAGCCTTAGTTCATGAAAGCACTTGGATATATTTGAGATTATGGCCAGAAAATCAATACCATGAATATAATTAAAACTGACAGGCTGGTGGCTTAAGACTACTTCAATCAATACCAGGATATCGGAGTATTGGATAAGCCCCCCACACTAAAACGTTTTAAATAGCCTGGAAATTAATAATTATGGGCTCAGCAGGTCCATATATTCCAGACTCTGGTCGGACTTGTATAGGTTTTTTAGGCCAGGCTTAGACAGGCTTTCCGGGCCGGGTTCGGACGGGCTTGTATTGGGCGGGCCACGGGCAGGGCTCGGGCGAATGGATGCTTAGCACAAGCCTTCCCTATACTAGTATCGACAGGGTCGGACAATTATAATGACCAGGTTGTATCGGACTTTGGCCCATCAGGACGGACGGGCTTTTTTGACGTCCATGGGCCTCAGGCCCAATGATGACCCCTAGCTCGAGCACATCAACAAATCAACAAATCGAGGTTAGACATTTTATTGACCGTCTTCGCGAAAAACGAAATCGATTTAGGTACAAAAATCCAAAAACAAACACAACGTTGTTTGCAATAAAAAAGAAAGAAAAAATTAAAATGCAACGAAAGAAACTGATATACCTAATGGAATCAGAAGCAAGGCGATGGACGAAGGACTCAAAAGGGAATTGAAATACCGAGATCTCTGACGAGAGCAAACATTTGGGGTTCGTCGTCATGTCGTGACGGCAAGATCTTCGATGAGATCCTGTTGTGATCCAACCAAAAAGGGAGGTAAGATGGAGGGTTTTGAAGGATGTATGGTATCAAAGATGTGGAAAGGACGAGTAGTCACATTCTATTAACCTGTGCTGTTATAGAATGTTGATTATAATAAGACCCTGGATTGGAAAGATAGTATTGTGAGCTACAACTCGAGGCAAATATAGCAAGACAAATGAGAACTGTGACATATCTACTTTAGTTTCATTATAATGTATTATATGTTTTCGTTATAGCTAAGTTGTATATACTTGTATGGTCGTAGACAACTTTTGCATAAGGTTTGTGTTCCGCGACCGGTATTCCGTGGCCACGGATGCGTTCATCCTAGAAGGAACTAGGGTGTGAAGTAGTAGCACTAGTATCTTAGGACTTTCAACGAGGTTAGCTAACTGTATTGTAAAGGACACCTTATACCATTTATTGTCAGGACAGCTCGTGGCTGGTGACCTTCATATAGATAGGATGAATGCTAACAATATCTTATGTAGGCAGAGCAAGTTACTACTCATATACATGGAAGAATATCGACTGTTGGTAAGAATCACCGAAAGGGTGACAAATATGATATTATCGCATAACGATGTCTTATGCAGGAAGAGTAAATATTACTCAATTATAGGGAAGGCTAAATGATCGCGGTTAAGAATCACCAAAGGGTGATGACATATGTGTTTAACATTCAGCTGGTTATGAGAAGTGCATGCTTTACATTCTTGTGGGATATGAACTGTTAATTGACCCTAAGGCAACAAGAAAGACACTTTTAATAATGTTCGTATCACATGATTACTTGGTGTTGTCTTCTTAGATGAGTTGGGTAAGCACCTCTCACTAGGACACGACAATGTACTGACCCATGTTTGTGGGCTTCTACAGGTGTTCGTGTGCAAGGAATCATTGTTTAGTTCTGTGGCATCGATGAATCGGATGGGTGTGCAGAAGCTCTTCTAACAAGATGATGTCTTTTGCTATAAAGGCCATAATGTATTGAAAATTGTAATTCGGTTATACCAGTGAGATTGTAAGACAAGTAGGCAAGTTCATTGTAAGCCTAAATGTCAAGTATTTCAGTTGTCTATTAATAGTCTATTTGGTATTCCACTGCAAGTTTTTTATTCTACAGCGAGTTTTGTAATCCGTTGCAAATATCAATAAAGTGACATTTCTATATATCTTATTATGACTTTAAGTTATCTCTTATTTTCGATGCAATGTCGTTTTCTGAGGAAAAATATAATTAACTGTGTTGTTTCTCCTTGTACATGTATAATCTAGACTTGTACGGCATCACACCTAGTAGTTAGTTCTAATTTTCTGGAATCGGGACGTAACATAATAGTATTAGAGCATGACTTTACGTCCTTGGATTCTTATTTGATTAGTTTCAAATCAAAGTTGCTTTCGCGATGAATCAAAGTTGCTTCTGCGATGAATCAAAGTTACTTCCGCAATAAACCAAAGTTGCTTTCGCGATTACTCAAAGTTGCTTCCACGATCATTCAAAGTTGCTTCTACAATCGTTCCGAGTTGCTTTCGCATCTGATAGTTCTTTGACCCTCGTAGCTAATCATTGGGTGTTCCATACAATAAGTATATATATGTGGATTATTATGTCTTGTATTGAATTTGTAATGATACCAAAACAAACAACAATGATACAATGTAATAATAAGTTGGTAATGTGTGATTAATGTCGTACATGTGGGATTCAGAGAATCGATTTATGTGTTGCAATCGGTGGATCTGGATCAACAAAATTTTTGAGTTGACCCATATGTTTTGGCTTGATGATATTTTAAACTTGAGAAGTTGATATTGTGTTTGTGGTCAGCAGAGCCACCACGGGATGGATAGTCCAGAATGGACATTGGATCGGTGCGAAAAGAAATATCGTATCGGGAATGGCTTAAGTTTCGAGTGGTATATGCCTCTACCCTCTTTATAATGAGATATCCCTTGACCCTGTTCATGGTGATAGTAATGCATTACATGTAAGGTATGGGGTAGTGTCAAGTCTTAGCTGAGATTATGATTTGATGCATGATGGCTTTGTAGGTCTCTTGATAAATATGTTCGAATGATTTGTTGCGACTCTGATAGTTAACGTTATGCTAGATGTCGACTAGACGATGAGAAATTGAGAAGTACATAATGTGAAATGCTAAACGTTGGCCCAAATGGTATTAAGGGATTGTATAGTGAATATGATCGGAAGAAATATGAAAATACGGTCACCTGTCGATTGGTTAACAAGTATGGACCGTACGAATGGTTTGAACATATGGAAACTGAGTACAAGTTGGGAAGGAATGAAAAGCAAAGATCATAAATGATAGACTATTGAGATAGCGATATTGGATTTTGAAATTGAATAGTTGGTCTAATTGGATAAACACAACTTGAGTACGATATAGGAATGCAAGTTGGATCAAGCATGTGATGATACGATTATGTAAGTGAAAACTGAAAATGTGGCTGTTGGATTGATAAAATTTACATGATGGCTTCGAGATTGATCAATGAGAATTGTTGGATTAACCTTGTCGATTGTAGGTAAGTCTAGAACGAAACTTCGTTGGATATAACCACGATGATGATTATGGGTAGATAGATTTGACCCTTGAGTGTCGGTTGGTTGCTTAGAGTTGGGTTGGTCGGCAATGATACTTCATTTGTTCGGATTGGGATTAAGTTCATAAGATTGGGGTAGCCTCCCTTGCCCCTTAGATTGGTCGGATTATAGATTGTTCCTATGACAAGTGATAGATTGTTCCTAAGATGAAAGATAAGTATGTCCCTGGTAGCCATCCATTTTAGATGAGTTACTTGAAGGTTTTGGTTTATCTTAGAATAGCTGACCTTAGCGATTTGACCGAAGAAATAAATTGACTGTTGGAGACCCTTAGGATGTCCACATTGATATTACGTGGGCATAGTCGGAATGAATGAGATCTAATTGTTCATGTCGTGAAGTAAACTTTGGAATGGAACGAAGATTGGGAGATCGGATGATATAACGTTGGTTGGAATGACAGATTACATTGGTTTCAAAACTTTGATTGTATTTCGTTGGAACGCCGGATTTAGTTTTGTTGGTTGGTTAAATCGTTCTTGAGTTATTTTAATAGATTGATAATTACACGGAGATCGTCAGAATGGTTGTATCTGATTATACTCAGATTTGAATTGAGGAATAAAGTGTAACGATGAGATGGAATGGTACATACAAATGGGTTCGACGAGAGTGATTGCTATTGGAACGACCCTTAGATTGAAATGTTTATGCGAGATGATAATATTGTTCTAATAATTTCGTTGGATAACAAGTTGGAATGATAATATATGTTGAACTTATACGAGAAGCTTTGAGTACATAAGAAATTTTGCTAGTGTCGAATGATGGTACGACTTGGAAGATGGATCATGATCGAGAATTTGACGAGTTACAAATAAACTTGGATGGATACGAATGACAATTGAATACGTTACTTGGTCGATGAGAATTGTAGTGTCAGATGGATTGTTGCTATTGAATTTTATCAAATTATAATGGTATGGATCATGATAGGATTGAAAGGGAACTTTGGATTTGTTGAGAATTTGATATAACAAAGTTTGGAAAGTTAATAGAGCTTCGAGGTGATTAATTCATAATATTTTGGGATTTGTTGGATAGGTTGTTGCATAAAGTCGAGTTGGAATTAATAACTTTGGTTGTACACTTGGTTGGTGATGGATAAATGGATTGCGGCAATGCGAAAGCATCCTAGTGCTCCTAAGAGAATTGATTGAGATGGGAAAAATGGAAGTTTCACCTGTAGCTTGTTCAATTTTTCTATCATTGACTTGGTTGAAATGAATATATTTATGGGACGCCTAAAATATGTATATGATCCAAACTAAGTGGTATGCTGAATTCAAATGGAATTGTAGGGAGGATTATAATGTGCTAAGAAAATTGCATGAGTGTTAGATAAAGAAAAGAGATGGTAAGTTACTTTAAATCATATTGGAATGTTGTGGCGAGATGTAAATGGTGCAAGTATTATCATTGTAATACTAAAATGCAAGTATTTCAGTTGGATATTAAGAGCCTCTTTGTACTCTGTTGTAAGCTTTGTATTCCGCTGCAATTTTTTATAATCTATTGCAAATATCAATAACGAGACACATTTCTATATATCTTATTGTGACTTCAAGTTATCTGTTTAGTTTTCGTTTTTCTGTAATTGGGTCGTGACAGTATACCAGCGACATATTAGTGGCATGTCGTCACCAACTAGAATGCGCTCTACTTCAAATGGAGTTTGTGCAGGATCGTTCTGATTCTTGTGCCAGCCTATTGTAGGCCTATTGGCTGACTAGAAGCACTTAGTGCTGCGTCACACCCATGTTTGGCTTGATTTGGTTTCTGTTTGCGGTGATGGGGATTTATAGACTTTATGTCATATATAAGACTTTGGGGTATTATCAATGTATATTTATTACTTGTTTTATCATGTCTTTTTAGCGCTTGATTTCGTGTTGCTCTGCTATGCTAGTGCCACACATGAGTATTGCATACCCTTGAGTTGTATTGGCTTGATCTTAGTATTTTTTGTCTTAGATCGATTTGATCACTAGCACGTCACTAGAATAGTTGATTGACGCTTGTTTGTCATGGACTAGAGTTAGACAAGTCTACTTGTGATTGCTAATTTTAATTTATCGCATGCAGCACTTGGATATATGACTTGTACTCTAGTGATTACAATATCGTGGTGCAGTTATGTGACTTGTACTCTAGTTATATGTATATGGTATAGCATTGTAGACGGACACTGATACGGTCCGGAGGACACCCCTATTATTCTATATTATTTATGTTTGGCTCGGTCAGCTTTGGTGTCTGCAGTGCGCGTGCTCGGTATGAGTCCTTTTACATTAGTTATTACGTTAATGCGATGTTATAAATAGAAAGTTGTAGGGTTTGATTAGCCGTTAATGTACTTGACTATTATTTCAAACACTTGTTCTTGTTATTTAGCTTAGGCTTAATTACAACTTGATGTTAGTGCCAAGACACAATTTTCGATGGAAAATTCTGAAACTGAAACAATTGTACACACAACGTTTCAAATGCAGCACCTTAAATAAGATGTGCAACAGAGATTCTGGAGGATTCTGAATTACGAGGATCTAAAAAGATTCTACGTAATACACAAAAAATCTAAAGAGACTTTGTGCAAGCAACTATCGGCAGTAGAACTTCTAAAAAGAAGTTACTGTAAAAGGCAACAGCAGCGATGACAGGCGAGAATGAGATGCTGGGGTGAATGAACCACCGTTGCTCAAAGCTTTATTCGCCCCACACGAGCACGAACAGCTTCCAGGAACCAGCAAGTTCACGAAGAACTTCTGGAACGCTCGTAAGTCAATATTTGAGACTTGAACGGGCTTCCTGGACATAACAGACTCCCTCAACTCTCTTCTTGGTGTGTGTTTCAAAGGAGGCCAAGGGTCTCTATTTATAGAGTGGAGTTGAGACTTCACCTCTTCTCCTATCCGATGTGGGACTAAAATACCAATACTCAAAAATAGAGTTTGATATTTTAGATCATCCCACAATCAGCATAGAAGTGTGCCAGTCCACGCCTTCCCCCCGAACACTCCCGTGCATGCACGAGACATCCTGGAGTCCGCACAACAAAAATTAACTTGCATCCTTGTTGGATTTAATCCTTTTTCCTTCTAGGAAAATACTTCCACATGGCACAAACTTGTGCCCCACTACACCTCATGTGCACACCTCAACACAAGCAATGCATTATATTGAGATACTCACCATTTGGTGTAGCCGATGTGGGACTATCTTTTCTAGTCCAAAGGCAAAAACACCAACAATCCCCCACATATTTCAATATATGGGTTGAGCGTTCCCTACGGTTACTGTCCATCATGCATTAGGAGAGATGTCGCTACGACTTGAATCTTCCCGCATAGGTTAAATAACAGCATGATACAAGAATGGACTAAGCCTTGAATTCTGTACCATAACTGCAATTCTTCCTACTCACATAATGACATCAATTGTGCTTCTGGCTGCACATTGAAGGCCTTGTGCCAGCCTGGTTTCAGTGTATAATTTTTGGGCGTCTACAAGTTTACCCTCAAGAGACGGCCTGATATCTCTGTCCATACACTATAGGTGAGTTCTTTATAAAGAGTCATGGCATAAAGCATTGCGCTTTTTTGTGATGCTACGCCGCTATGACATGGCTTAAAGCCGAGGCTTTACCCCACCTGGGTACCTCATCGTAGTGTCATACTACTGTAGCATGAGGTCACAGGCCTCTTTGTAGTGCCAAACTACCCAGCATGAAGTCTTGCGCTTCCGTGCAGTATTACGCCGCTATGACATGGCTCGCAAAGCCGAGGCTTTACCCTACCTGGTACCTCTTCGTGGTGTCATGCCACTGTAACATGAGGACATCGTCCTCTTTGTAGTGCTGTCTACTTCTCTTTATTACGATTATCATACAACATTAGGCTACCTGCCTATTTGCGGTGCTACTCCGCTGTGACTTGGCTTGCAAAGCCGAGGCATTACCCCTACCTGGGAACCTCATGGTGGAGTCACCCCACTGTAGCATGGAGTTACACTCCTTGTAGTGCTGCGCTACCGTGCTTCCTGTAAAGCACTCCAGGCATTCACTCTGCCTGAGAACTCATTAAGGCATTTAAGCCAACCTTCCCACAGAAACCGTTTTCCGCAGAAAACAATAGTAGACAATAGTGGTTATAGGTCCGTAACCTCTCCATGTCCAATAGAACATGTACCCACCGTTTCTGATATTCTTCCGATTAGTGGTCCTTCCTTGAACCAAAAGCTAGATGCCTAGTAGATGAATCTTTGAACTAATAGCATAAAACTTTATGGTAGGAATACAATAATATAATATCAGAATGCCTTCAAGCCCATTTTACAAGTTGTGTCATCGACCAGCTGGCGCTTGAGGCCGGTGGTGAACGGATCCGCCAGGTTCTCCTGATTCCGAACATCAATCACTGCAATAACACCTCTTTTGATAAGATCGTGTACTGCTCTGTGCTTCAACCGCACCGTTCTCTTCTTCCCGTTGAAGAGTTCATTTGATGCCACTGCTGCTGCCGCCTGGTTGTCACAGTATATCGGTATTGCCGGTATCTGAGCCCCAACCACCGGAAGATCATACATGAGCTCCCGAAGCCACTCTGCTTCATCTGCAGCAGCATCCAATGCAAAGAATTCAGATTCTATGGAGGAGCGAGATAACATAGTCTGCTTCTTCGACTTCCACGATATAGCAGCTCCGCCCATGGCGAATACGAATCCACCTGTGGAATACTCGCTCTCCATATCTGAACACCAGCTAGCATCACTGAAGCCTTCCACTACTGACGGATCTCCGCTGTAGAAAAGTGCATATGTCTGAGTTTTCTTGAGATATCTCATAACACGCTTCACAGCTTTCCAGTGCTCAACGCCTGGATTGCTGGTGAACCGACTCAGCATTCCCACTGTAAAAGCTATGTCAGGCCTTGTGGCAGTAGTAGCGTACATCAAGCTTCCGATGACGCTAGCGTACTCCAACTACCTGACGCTTTCCTTCGAATTTGGCTCCAGCTTCTGATCACGCCGGTACGGTGTATCAATAAAAGGAAGATCTTGATACCCGTAGCGAGTGAGCATCTTCTCAATATAATGAGATTGTGACAGCGCTATTCCAGTGCCTGTCCGGATGATCTTGAGCCCCAAGATTACGTCGGCATCCCCCAAGTCCTTCATACTGAACTTGGTCGAGAGGAATTTCTTTGTCTCTGTGACGCAGCTTAAATCCGTACCTAGGATTAGCGTGTCGTCCACGTAAAGACATACGATTACTCCTCTTCCGTCAGCAAACTTCGTATAGACACACTTGTCTGTTTCACTGACCCTGTAGCCATTTGACCTTATCACCTTGTCAAACTTCTCATGCCATATTTTGGGAGCTTGTTTCAAACCATACAGAGACTTCATCAACTTGTAGACTTTGTCTTCCAGACCTCTGACGACAAAACCTTCTGGTTGTTGCATGTAGATCTCTTCGGTTAGCTCGCCATTAAGGAATGCCGTTTTCACATCCATCTGATGTATCACCAGCTTGTGTATTTCTGCTAGAGCAATTAACAATCTGATGGTTGTCATCTGAGCTACTGGAGCATAAGTGTCAAAGTAGTCGATCCCCTGCTTCTGAGCAAACCCCTTGGCCACTAGCCTGGCCTTGAACTTGTCAATGGTTCCATCTGCTTTCATCTTCTTCTTGAAGATCCATTTGCATCCGATGGGTCTTGCTCCTTCTGGCAGGTCAACCAATACCCATGTGTTGTTGGAGGTGATTGAGTCAATCTCGTTGTCTATCGCCTCCTTCCAGAATACAGCATCTCTGGTCTTCATCGCCTCATCATAGGTAAGCGGATCTGCTTCCACATAATAGGTGACGAAGTCATCTCCGAAGTCTTTCGGCCTCCTCGTTCGCTTAGTTGACGGCTCAGCGAGTTCTGGTTCAACTGGTGTCTCCTTGACGACAGCTTCATCTTGGACTACTGGTTCATTAAAGACTTTTGTCTGCTTTGTACCCTCATCATTCTCCGAAAGATCTGCGAGAACAATATTCTTGTGTTTTGCAAACTTGTCTTCAAAGTATTCAGCATCGCAAGATTCGATGATATGGTTTGACTCGATATCAAGGAATCTCCGAGCATCACTCTTCTCGGCATACCCCAAGAAGATCGTCTTTGTAGTCCTTGTCCCCAGCTTCTGAATCTTCAGATCCGGGAGCTTCACATAAGCCAGACACTCCCACACTTGAATGACATTCAAGTTAGGTCTGACTTTGAACCAGAGTTCATGAGGAGTTATGTCGGAAGTTGCATATGGCACTCTGTTCAGAATGAACGTTGCCGTTAGTGCAGCTTCTCTCCAGTAACACTTTGGAAGACCCGCAGTCAACAGCTTGGAGTTCATCATCTCTGTCAATGTTCTGTTCTTCCTTTCTGTTACTCCGTTGGATTGAGGAGAGTACGGAGCCGTTGTCTCATTGATGATTCCATGTTCTTTGCAGAATGATAAGAATTCATGAGACCGATACTCCCCGCTTCGATCACTCCTTAACCTCTTGAGTTGTTGTCCAGTTTGCCGCTCAGCTTCGGCCCTGAACTCCTTGAACTTCTCGAATGCTTCGTCTTTAGACTTGAGCAAGTAGACGAAAGCATACTTTGAGAAGTCATCGATGAAATTAATGAAATACTTCATCCCGGCCTTTGTAGAGAATTGTTTGAAGTCACAGATATCTGAGTGAACCAACTTCAGAAGATCTGTGCTTCGATGGACCCTGTGAAAGGGTTTCCTTGTGATCTTCGTCTGAGCACATACTTCGCATTTCTCTACCTTACCCCCACACTTGGAGATAAGTCCTAGACTAGACATTCTGTTAATCCTTTTACAATGAACATGTCCTAGCCTATTATGCCACAACTCAAGAGAATAATCAGAAAAAGTGATTGCATTTATATTATCATGCTGGGTTACAACAAGCTGAATCTTGTACATTCCTTCAATTTGGAAAGCTTTTTCCAAGAATGTACCCTTCTTGGACATCACCAACTGGCCAGCATTGATGTCCATCCTCAAGCCTACGTTGCAAAGCAGACTTCCAGAGATCAGGTTCTTAGCAATTACTGGAACATGCTTCACACCTTGAAGCGTCAGAGTGTTCCCCGATGTGAGTTTCAGCTCCACCGTCCCGATCCCCAGTACTTCAGCTTGGGCCTGGTTTTCCATTATGACCTTCTCTGAAGTTGGCTCATAAGAGACGAACCAGTCTTTGTCTGAACAGACATGGCAGGTCGCACCAATGTCTATCCACCAGTCCAAGTCAGCCCACACAGTTGCAACCTGTGCTATCATGGCAACTAGATTAGTAATCATAGAAACCTTACTAGGCTCACCTTGTTCTTTGGGCTTGGACTTGCATTCGGATTTGTAGTGGCCCTTCTTGCCACAATTGAAGCAAGTCACATGGGACTTGGACTTCTGCTGCTTGAAAGCAGGACCCTTCACTTTCAGATTCGTGAAGTCCTTCTTTTTATGATGAGAAGCAGCCTGCTTCCCCTAGTACTCTCTGGTTTGGACCAGATTTGCCTTCGCCAGTTGTTTGCACAGAGTATCCATCTTCTGTTGAGAGCGCATCTCGTCCTCAACATGGATCTCTTACAAGAAATCTTCCAAGCTAATTTCCATCTTCTTTCGATGCATCATTGCATAGAAGTTGCTTAATTCTGTAGGAAGTTTCGCGACGATCCCTCCAACGACAAACTTGTCGACGAGGGGCATATTTTCGTCTTCTAGTTTCTGACGCAACTTCAGAAACTCCTTCACTTGGGGCAGCTTCGCCTTCTCGTCTTCGAAGGTCCACTTGTGGTATTTTTCTACCATGAAGATCTTGGACCGGTTCTCGTCATCTTCATAGAGCTTTCCCAAGGAGTCCCATATCTCTTTGGCAGATGTCTTCTTGGAGTAGGACTTTGCCAGAGAGTCTTCCATGGAATTGAGTATCAGTAGTTTGCATATACTGTTTTCTCTCTTCCACTTCGCTTGCTTGGTCGTAGCAGCGGCCACAGCCGCAGCAGATCCAGTGGTTGGAACGATCGGTTCTTCTTCTGACAACACGTGATCAACATTCACGAGTTGAAGATTTAAAGTGACCTTTCGTCTCCATATCTGGGAGTGTTCGCCATCGAATTTCTCCAACTTGTTAAAGCCGGTATCGATGAGCGAAGCACGAGAATTATCCATCTTCTCAATAAAGCTTTGAGATTGTTAGTGCCGAGGCACAATTTTTGATAAAAAATTCTGAAATTGAAACAATTGTACACACAACGTTTCAAATGCAGCACCTTAAAGAAAATGTGCAACAGAGATCCTGGAGGATTCTGAATTACGAGGATCTAAAAAGATTCTACGTAATACACAAAAAATCTAAAGAGACTTTGTGGAAGCAACTATCGGCAGTAGAACTTCTAAAATGAAGTTACTGTAAAAGGCAACAGCAGCGATGACAGGCGAGAATGAGATGCTGGGGTGAATGAACCACCGTTGCTCAAAGCTTTATTCGCCCCACACGAGCACGAACAGCTTCCAGGAACCAGCAAGTTCACGAAGAACTTCTGGAACGCTCGTAAGTCAATATTTGAGACTTGAACGGGCTTCCTAGACATAACAGACTCCCTCAACTCTCTTCTTGGTGTGTGTTTCAAAGGAGGCCAAGGGGCTCTATTTATAGAGTGGAGTTGCGACTTCACCTCTTCTCCTATCCGATGTGGGACTAAAATACCAATACTCAAAAATAGAGTTTGATATTTTAGATCATCCGACAATCAGCATAGAAGTGTGCCAGTCCACGCCTACCCCCCGAACACTCCCGTGCATGCACGAGACATCCTGGAGTCCGCATCCGAGTCCGAGTCCGCACAACAAGAATTAACTTGCATCCTTGTTGGATTTAATCTTTTTTCCTTCTAGGAAAATACTTCCACATGGCACAAACTTGTGCCCCACTACACCTCATGTGCACACCTCAACACAAGCAATGCATTATATTGAGATACTCACCATTTGGTGTAGCCGATGTGGGACTATCTTTTCTAGTCCAAAGGCAAAAACACCACACTTGATACCCTCAATTATGTCGATTTTTTAAGTTGATACCATAAACTTTCTTACTCAACAACTTAATACCATCAACTATTATATATTTTCAATTTCATACCCTAAAATAAACTAATCTCCAAACTACCCCCATCCACCCCCACCCCTTACCCCCCACCCTTCTGCTGCCCCTTGCTCATGCCCCCGCATCCCCGACCCCCCTCTCGACACTCCTCCCCCTACGCTGCCGTACCCCAGCTCCCTCCACCTAACGGCAGCATGGGGCAGGGGCGGGGGAGGGACATAGGGGGGCGAAGGGTAGGGGCGGGGGTGGCTAGAGGGGGTCGGCGGGGGGCACTGTGACAGAAGGGGGGGCGCTGGGGGCACCGGGGCGAGAGGGAGGAGGCGGCGAGGTTGGGTGGCCGGAGAGGGCGGGGGCGGGACGGAGCGACGGCGGCAGGGGAGGGGGAGCTATGAAAGGGAAGGGGGTAGTTTTCAATTTTTATTAGGGGTATTTTTGTCCTATTTTTTTCAAGGTATCAAGTTGTACCAAAAAAAGTTTAGGGTATCAATTTGAAAAATCGACATAGTTGAGGGTATCAAGTTGCAATTAAGCCTTTAGCTTATCTTGTCGCACTTTTATTTTGGCAATCGTGGGTTGGTAGCACACAATTTTCCCAACATCTTAGTTATATTTGATGTTGTATCTTATCATTTACTATGCCATGTTTATTGCATTTCTATTTTTTTTCCTGGGTTTTAACTTGATTTATCAAGCTTCCTTTGTTATACTTGCTACTTGAGGTTGGCATCATTGATTTTACATGACCAGGTCTTGTAGTAGAACTAAAGGATACACCAACTATTTACTCAGATGTACCGTATGTGCCGTACGAGGGGGGCGACATAACGACAGTCTGAGTGGGTTTTCATCTTTGCCCACTTAAAGCATCATTTTAATTAGTATCGTCTACTTTTGAAACGTTTAACCACCGAGCATGTGTTAGCTCGTGTTTCCGGAAGCATGTTCCAATCTTTTCGGAGAGACAATGGGTTTTCTAGAGTTACTCCATTGTCTTTTACGACCATGACTATTGTGGGGGTGTCAGTATATTCTGTAGTATGTAGCTGGCCGCGTCATATTTTTTGTTCATTGTATTCTAATATTGGAACGTGACAATTTAGGCCTCGTCCAAGCATTTTTCATGCATCCTAAAACTCAAATAAGTACATCCCAATAATTTGTCCGAGGATCATAAATGAACAGGTTCTCTACGCTTATACTGTATAGGAAATATTATGTCGGGTCGTCCCAACCAATTCGACGATTTGTATCATCATTGGGTCATGTAATGCACTCGTGTCAAGAAACAATTTAACAATAAGGTCTTTTGGAGCATTTATCGAATTGCACCCCAACATTTTTGATTTTACCAACATATACTTTTTAGATCAGGAAATGACTTTCCCCGACCCTGCAACATCAATGCCTAGGAAGTAATATAGGTATGAGATGTTTTTTTGAAGGTGTCCACTTTTTACTGGTGCTTGGAGACATGCCTCCAAGGGGGCTCGAACCCGGACCACTGCGTCGGGGTACTCCACCGTTTCCAACGGGCTAAATGTGTTCCTTCAAGGTTTTTATCTTCACTCCATCGTCTCTAGTAATGTATGTTGCTATCATCTGTATACAAAGTGTCACGACCCGCACCCACTGTGAGGGTACGAGAGCGTAACAATGCCCAGCATACGCTGCAGTGTCGGCGGTAGAACGCTGTCCTAGGTCACAACATCTATCAATATAAAGCTAAGCAGTTTATACTCCCCGAGTGGAGGTGACATAGCAGAAAGTAAACTCAATCACAACTAAGGAAGAAGAAGCACGATATGATAAAGAATTCAAGGAAAATACAAATGATCAAATAGTCTAAGATAACATCTAAGCAATATCCAGAAATACATGGTCTCAGCTACTGAAAATGAAAGAATATACACAACCCCAAATCTCAAAGGCAAAAATAAAGTCTAACTACTAGTCTCAAGACAACATAAGTAAGATAAAGCCTAACTAAGCTAGTCTAGGCAGTAGGGTAAAGTCGTCAGCTAGAGCTGTCCTGCAAAAGGTATCCGCACAGGCCTCCTCCTCGTCCTCTGTAATATTTTCAACAGGTCCAGTCAGGACAGGAGCGAGCACAATACTTCTCAACAGTTCATAGCGGGTTAGAAAATATAATCATGCAGTAAAGTAAGATATAGATACTGAAGAAATGCAGTATGTAAACAGAGAGAGAACTGTAATATAAATATCTACTATAAGTAAAGAGCTACCAGTGACTAGTGATTTAGAGTACAAAGTCGACATGTGAACGGCTTGATTTGTACATGGCTATACTAAAGAGGCGTACATGGCTATTCTACTTTGGAATTGTTCACATGGCTATTTATACTCCCCCGTACCCCCAATTAATACACAAGGATCCAACCAGGTTATGTTATGATTCTATGTAACAGCCCCCGAAGGGTGGTATGCCCCCAAAGGGTGATAAGCCCCCAAAGGATGGTACATAGTAGTCCCATAAATAGGAATTCTGGGTAACCCAATAAATGGGATAAGGATTCAAAGAAGACTCTGTGATCATAAGAGTATATGTCACAAGTGATCAAAGAACCAAAGAAGCATAGTGATACGCCATGTAAGTGAAACGCACAGAACATAGAGTACCCCGATGCTCCCTGAAGGGATAACATCTCAGGGAGGGATCCATATTGTACTAATCCGTGTGACCAACGTGACAGTATCAAGTAAAGTAATTTAATGCAGGAAAATAATTCTAAGCAGGATATGAAATGATCAGAGAATGTACTCGCCTGTATCTGAGTGTCCGGATGAAATGTACTGTCCGAGGAGAGGTGTCTGGCTCCTAATCAGAACAACAAGTCTAAAATGATATAATGAAGTTCTACTATGCATTCTACATGATTCTAGGTCAATCTAGGCCAAAGTCAACTTTTGGTCAACTCTGGTCAACCTTAGAAGTCAAACTAGGTCAACCAAGTCAAACCTAAGTCAAACTAGTCTATACTAGGCTAACAAGGCTATTCTAAGTCTAACTAGACTAAACAAGTCTAATCTAGACTCTACACTGACACACAGACACTCACATAGGCCATAGGCTAAGAGACTAGGCCATAGGCTAAACTATGCCTAAAACCAATCATACATCACACCTACACAAGGCTATTCTATATCTAAAATAATACACAAATTACAATATTAATATAATCTAGTATAGGAAATCACACATTGATCTATTTATAATATAACCTAAAATTTATACATTAGCCCATAGGTTACTATACACATATCACCCTCACACATATGATATATATACATAGCACACACTCAAATATATAGAAACATATATATATATTTATATATATATATATATATATATATATATATATATATATATATATATATATATATATATAAAATATATATATATATCTCAATTCATATATATGTATACATATGAAAAAGAGAGAGGGGGACACATGACTATGTGTCCAAGTGTATGTGTGTGTGTGTATCATGAGAATTGTGTGTGTGTTAATTCAAGTGTGTGATAGAGTATCAATTAGTGAGAGTGTGTGTCATGGGAAATATTCATGAGAGCATGTGTGTGTGTATGTGTGCATAGACATGTGAGTGTGAGAGAGATACCTAGTGTGTGTGTAGAGGACAGTGAGGAAACAGTAAGGTGAGTGAAAATTCAGTGAGCAAAGGGAAAATAATGGGCAAAACTCAGATTATATTGAAGAACCCCCTTCAATTCCCAGTTAATAACATAACCCAAACTCAGTTTGCATAGGAACCCAAAACAAAACAGTTTAAACAGTCCCCCCCCCCCTAAAACCATTCTCAGATTTTAATACATTGAATCAAAATAGTTCAAACAAACTCAGATATCACATATCCCAATCTCAGTTACAGTCCCAACTTCATTCCCAGATTTATGAACCCCACACACACCAAACAGCCCCAAAATCCTCATACCATTAGATAACAATTAGGTGAACATATTAGAGCTTTAATTACATGAAATTGACAGCATTAGCTAGGTTAAAATCAATGCTAAAATTGAATTTATAAAACTGGACAGAACAGTAAAATAGGGACAGTTAATGAGTATCAGGAATATCAGGGAAATTGGAAATTCGACATGAAATTAAGTTAATAAACCAAACTAATGGTTGGTAATGCATAAACTAATTGTGCACGTGCCATACAAGGTGTTTGTGTCCACCCAAGTGGACACAAACGTGTCCAATCACATTAAATACGAATAGAGTGCAAAAATAGTACAACACGGGATAATTATCGTGCACGTGTTCACGGTGTCCGTGCACACGACACGATACGACACAACCCACGTGGTCGTGTCCAAGTGTCAACCTAGTACAGGGATAGGGTTAGGACACCCTGCCACGTGTCCACGATACGCGTGCGTGACACAGGATACGCGTATCAGTGCTCAAAGTGACAGCCGACTGTGCAGTGCACAAATCAGTGCACGCGCTCGTGCGTGTCCGACACGACACGTGGGGCTCTGAAATTTGGGGAGCCCCGTGTCAGTAGCGGCCCCGTGCCACACTTCAAATTTGACGTGTCGAAGTGTCGTATCCAAGGCGCTGTGTCCCCCGAAGTGCAGGGCATGCACAGTGCCCGTGCACGCACGCGCGCGACCCTGTGTTCGCGTGTCCGTGCAGACTCGACATGACACAAAAATGACACAAGGACACCAGAAACGTGTAAGCGACACCTAAACCTAATTTTCTATTCAAATACAATCCCAAAATTCACTCGAAATGCCCATTTGAGACATTTCAACAAACACATGCAACATGGGCTGATACGTGTCTAATTAGGACACGAAATAGACACGAATTTTAGGGCTTTCTATTCCTACAGTTAGGTTAGGCCTAGGACTCCCTAGATATGCAATAAAATCAGGATTCTATGGAGGGGATTGAAAGTTACCTATATGTGCCAAAATCCTCAAAAAGCTCCACAAGGAGGTGTTCTTCTTGATAGCCAACTCGTCCAATTTGCTCCCAAGCTGAGATTTCTTGATACCGACAGCAAGTGGATTAAAATTAGAACCCATTGCAATTGGTTTGAGGGAAAAAGGAGTTGAAATGGATTTTCTAGGATTTAATGAAGATGGGGACTTACCTCTTTCTAAAACTTCAAAATTCCTAATGGAGGCTATCCCTAACTTTGAGGGGTATTAAATAGGATGGGGGAGACCATCATGACCAGCCATGGGCTAATTAGGGTTAGGGTTTGGCTACATGGTGTGGGCCTATGGGCTTTAAGTCTCAAGTTACTAGTCATGACTTATGAAGTCATAAGCCATTCTAGCCTAATCAATTCCTAATCTCTCCAAACAAGTTTCAATGAGTTAAACCTCACTAACTTAGGTCAAGCTAAGGTTACTTAACCTAACCAAGTGGTCATAACCTAGGTTAGTCTCTAGGTTAGTCTCCTAGTCAACACTAGTCAAAGTCAACTATAGGCCCAAAATCAATTATACTAAAAATCACTAAAAATCACATTAATTCTAATAAATCTAATTAATACTAACTATCACTAACCATGGTTAGCTAAGACTAGCTGTGACTAATCTAGGTTAGGTCCAAACCAAGTTAGGCTAATCACAGAACATGGCAATCAATTAAATAATATTAAAAACACACCATTATTAATAATACATTAAATTCCAAATAATATATATTAAATTCAATTAAAATCAAAATGACAAAAGTTCCCTCGACCTGGAAATGATAAATGAAACACCCTAATCACATGGCTAGGCTCTAGGTTAAGCTGTCTCTAGTGTTACACTATCAAAACACCAAAATCATAAGTCATGATTTAAAAATAGTTTTAAAATAATTTAAAATTACCAAAAATTATATCATGATTTAAAATATTATTATTAAAAGATTAAAATTACAAAATTTTAAAATTACCCTCATCTGAAAAACTGGGTGTTACACAAAGCTTAGCTAGGAGAATCCATTTTTCGTGATAATGTCTACAAATAGATAATAATCACTATTGCATCTATATATGAAGACCAAAGTCTTTTGACTACTCTGGAAAACCTAGAAAACCAGTCTTCATTTTTCCCAAGTGAGGAGTAATAGTGACAATTACAAAAGGGTGCCATTATTGACACTTCTAAAATATCATCCTACACTCCTCTTTAATTATATATCACTCAAATTTCAAATTTATCCTTACATTAAATTTGAAATTAATTTGTGCATGCATGGAGAGAGGAGTACATGATGATATTTTAGGAGTGCTTATAATGTTAATGAAAGAACATGTTTGAAATTTGAATGATAGAAATTAAAAAAAGGTGTAGGATGATATTTTAGGAGTGCCAATATCGACATCCTTACAATATATCTAAATAAGAGTGAGAGAATTGCTAACCTGGTGATTGAGGAGGAGAACCAGTAGCAACAAAACCTGGTAGCACTGCTGCAAACTCTAAGGGGAATGTGTCTCATTCTAACCACTTGAAATAGAGGTCATTGGCACACACACACACACACACACACACACACACACACACACACATATATATATATATATATATATATATATATATATATATATATATATATATATATATATATATATATATATATATATATATATATATTTTTTTTTTTTTCTCCTGACCACTCGGGCCGCATGCATCTCTCTTAACCACTAGGCTAGAGTGGGATTCGAACTCCTGACCACTCGGGCCGCATGCATCTCTCTTAACCACTAGGCTAGAGGTCACAATATATATATATATATATAAATATATATATATATATATATATATATATATATATATATATATATATATATATATATATATATGGTCGTTCTACAATACATCCGCTGGAAATGGATGTATCGATACATCCGAAATTTGGACCGTTGGATGTTGATCCAATGGTTCGGATTGAATAATAGTGTAGAAACATCATTTAATGCTGATTTAGACTTTTGACCTGTTGGTAACTTGCTTTAGCAGGTCATTCTTCACTTTAATTTTTTCAATGAACACTCTAAATTAACTCATATTTACTCTCTATTTCGTCCATCCAATTTAATATTTCGTAATTTTTTTTTGGTTACAGGCCGTCGTGGTGGTGGTGTTGGTGGTTGTGGTGGAAAGAGAAACGGAGATGAAGAAGGAAATAAGAATCGGTCCGAATCGCGTCGAACGTCGTCGAGCCCTCCTAGAACAACGAGGAGTACCAGCTGCGCCGAGAAGAATCGGTCCGGTTCGAGTCGGACGTCGTCGAAACCTCCTCGAACAAGAAGAAGTACCAGCGGCGCCGCTCTAATTTTACTGTCCATGCCATTGTCAGAAATCTTATTTTTCATCTAATAATTTAATATTTTGCTAATAAAGCTACATGTCGTGGTGGTGGTGAACTGAGGAAACCTGCTTCTGAGGTCGGGCGGATCATCTGCTCACATATTAAAAAAAATCTGTATTGATCGGACGAAATATTTTTTACTTTTCTAATGATAATATTTTCGAAAAGAATATTTTTTGGACGGTGAATGGCCATTCTATTTGCTTTTAACACGGAGAATGGCCATTCTCTTTGCTTTTAACAAGGCGAATGGACGGAGAATGGCCATTCTCTTTGCTTTTAACACGGCGAATAGACGGAGAATGGCCGTTCTCTTTGCTTTTAACACGGAGAATGGCCATTCTCCGTTCCTTTAACATGGAGAATGGCCATTCTCCGTTCTTTGAAAACGGAGAACGGACACTCTCTGTGCTTTTAACAAAGTATGGTACATTTAGGACTGGAAATGTTCAAGTATCTCATATTTTTTTTACCAAATATTTACAGTATTTTTAATATCATTTACCATAGTACATTCATTTAATATTAAATCATTTTCAAGAAAATCTGAATATCATTTTATCAGGCTTCCACTGTATGGCTGAACAAAATTTCTTGCGAATGTTTGAATATAATTAACCTACTATCAAAGAGAATTTTTCTTACATTACATTATGCATTACACTGGCATCGACTTCATACTGATGGCATCGATGTACTGATGGCAATAACAAAGGATGAACATGCAGGATTACAATTATGTTTCAGCAATAACAAGGGATGAACATACAGGATTACAATTTTGCTTCAGCAATAACAAGGGATGAACAGGCACTGGCATCGAATTCATACTGATGGCATCGATGTAATAATTTTTTACAGAAAGCAAAACACATTACAATTAAATAAAGTTTTAGTGATCCCAGGAATGCATCCGTAATGAGGCCACCTGTAAACCCTAGGAATGCACCCAGGACTCATGAAATCTGTGATAGGCATATGCAAATCAAAGGAATACACCAAAATATCAATATCATCTATAAAGGCCAACTGCCAACCAAATAAACGCTTCAACCAAAAAATCATAATCAAATTAAGTATACTTCATTCCAAGTCCAATAAACTGCATAATTCACGTTACAGTAATCTGCCCAATCCACGTTAGTAATTCAACATAAAACCTGCATAATTCATAATACAATAATCCAAATAAATATCAGACCTACTCTAAATTCAAGACCATATTACATTTTCAAAACAAATTACGAACTATGCACTTAGTACAAGCGAAAAGTTTAGTCTTACAATATTTCAAACACAAAATTTAGTTTGACCGCCATGACCAACTAATATTCAGAACCATATTACAAGTCAAATATTACTTCCAAATTGAAATAAGAGACATTCAAAACTCAAAAGATGAATCTTCATAGTCATCTCCATCTTCTTCTTCTTATTTCTTTTTTTTCCTACTTCTTCTTCTTTCTCAAAATATCCTACACTTACACCTTGAGGGACAGATTAAGAAAAATTATAGTAAGTATGGACTCACTGTATATGTAGAAATGACATCCAGAAACATAAATAGAAGTATCAAAGTGATGGCTAGCATTAAAGTGTCAAAGTGTACAGTGTGTATTTTTACATAAGAGTTTGGGCTAGCCCCATTTACCTTCTTCACGAGGGAAGGAAAATCTTATTCTTGGTCAGCAAGTTCAACCTCTATCTGGTTAATCTTATCCAGAATCAATTTCTGGTTGTCGGATATAGTCTTCATCTCTTTGAAGACATTCTCAAAGTTTGCAGCAACAAAATTGTATAGATCATCAACCCTGTCCTTAGTGTTTTTTATTCCATAAGTTGATGGTTTTCCAGATGTTGATGGTTTGCTTGCAACTGCTGCCCGTTTTCCAAACATTCGAGTGAAGGTTAGTTTCCTCATGGGGCCTTTGTTTTTAATATAAACATCCCCTGCTAAGCTTGGGACAGAATGCTTATTAGCCATCGAGCATACAAATCCTCCGAAAGGGAGAGCTGTCATTGCAGATGGTTTTCCCACGAGATGCATCATTCTACTGAATATGTAGGAACCTATATCCATCCTTTTTTCTTCCCCATATAATAAAGAAATTTTACTCTCTCGGGATGGATGGAAAACTCATGTCCAGTAGGCTTGAGTGTTTGAGATACGTAGGCATGCAACAATTTATACAAATTTTTTAATTGATGTTTGTATACATTTTGAGGGATCTTGGCACCCATTAAAACACTTGTAATCTCATGAATTGCATCCGTCATGGAAACATTATCAATATCTTTCATATCAAACTCAGGAACTGGATCAAATCCATAAAATTCGTTGATGACAGCAGCATTTACCCTAATTAGTTTCCCTCTCAGAAACACCATTGGTTGATCCTCTTCTTTTTCTTTAATTTCAGCCGAAAGATTTGAGTAAAATTCTCTTACTATTGTTTGGAAGATTTTCTCAAGACATGATTTGTTCAGTTTTTCCAATTGATAGAATTTCAATATATCCAGGAAAGCTTCATCTTCGATATCATCCATCTTAATTGATCATTCAGGCATAACAGCATTTTTCTTGAAATGTTTAATGTAAATCTTCTTAGTTTTAGAGTCTTTAAACTTTTTTACCTCCTCTCCAGCCTGGGACTTATTTGATGATTGCTCTTCCTCTTCATTTTCCTCTTCTGATGAGGATTCAAAATCCATAGAGTACACTGATGACTCTGTATCCGTTGCCACCTTAGCCTTCGCTTGAGTACGCCTTCGATCTTCATAAGTTGAGACTTCCGACGACTCTGTATCGAAGATAGATTTTCCGGTCTTTATCGAGCAATGAGTGTTTTTAGCCTTTTTTGCACGTGGCTTGGCTAACGCCTCCGCTTTCATCGTCGCTGCCGCCGCCGCTGCTTCCGTCGCTGCCCTTTCGGCCTCTGCCCTAGAGACCATAATCTTGGTTTTTGCCGCCCTTGCAAGTTCCGCCCTTCGGGCCTGTATCGCATCTCTTTGTGGATTCTTCCCCTTCGACAACGGTCGTTGTTTCTTCGGCGACATTTTGATTAGAAGAGGGTTTGGGAGAAGGAAGTGGGTTTGAGAGAAGAAGAGGGAAAATTCGACCGTCTTATATGACCTTAGGAAGTGGAAAAATTAGAATAGTTTTGAGTCTTAAATTAAATTTATTACTATTATTACTAGTATAAGACGGTCGAATTTATTACTATTAAATTTAAAAAACTACTTTCCAAAATTAAATTTATTACTATTATTACTAGTATATATCCATGCGAAATCACTACATAAACCTTTGGAATTTTGAGACCATAATTTTAAAAACTACTTTCCAAAATTAAATTTATTACTATTATTACTAGTATATATCCACGTGTTCCGTATAAATTATTGAAAAATTTGGCAGAAAAAACGTGGTGGAAACATGTTTATTTAAAAAAATTTGACAACATATTTAAGAATGTGAAGTTTAATCTCAATATTTCTATTTTTCGAATATTTGATTAAATTTTTGAAAATAAGAAGACTATGTACTTGAAAAGAGTAAAATTGAAACACTCAAAGTTGTCCTCTATTTTACTTTGTAATCATATTTAAGATGGATTTGACGGCAAAATTGACGCTGGCAGCATAATCAATTCTATGACGTAACAAGTCATTGATGGGGATATCGTCGCTGATATATGGATTTGACGTAAAAAGATTTGTTAATTATAAAGAGCAATGCTATAGTTAGCAAATGGGTGTAAGTTGTAAAAAGGTAGTAAAAGTTTGATTGTAGCCGAAACCAAATTAAGTTAACAAAATATTATATTTCATTAAATCCCAGCTTCATCGCCGGAACATTCTCCGGAGAAGTATACAAGAGGAGGACAAAAAATTGTAAAAAAAGAAAAAATAAGAAAAAAAGAGGTCTAGCCCTCACTGGCCTCGCGGAGGATCTCCGCAAAGTCCTGCAGGGTGCGCACACCCGCCCTATGGCACAGGCGGCGAAACGCTTCTCTCTTCTCCAGAGAATCCCGTTCCTCCGGAGTGATTGGCAACAGGTCAAAGTTGGGCGCCGGATGAAGAGGTCATGCGATGACCTCCAGTGACAACCCGCAGGAGGTCAGGAAGTCCGCAGCCGCTGCCAGCCAGTCATGGGCCGGAGGCGGCACAGAGGGTGCTCCATGCGGAGAGGCTCGACGACGACTGGAAGAAGACTCTGGCAATGGTTCCCAACCAGATGATCTTTTTGGAGCCATGTTAAATGTGCAACCTACTCAGATGAATGGGGACCCCTATGTATATATATACACGTTCCTAACCGGCTCTTCTTATTCCTTATTGGAAGTTGGGGATATAATGCTACAGTTACAACCAAATGCTTACAATACTCTTACAACCTTCACCCATTGCTGACATGTGGGCCATGGCCCACATGTCAGCAATGGGTGAAGGTTGTAAGAGTGTTGTAATCATTTGGTAGTAGACTTAGCATTATTGATGTCTTATTCCAGGCTTAGTTGGTTGTGCTGTTTGGCTTTTACATGGAAGGCCTAGGTTCGAGTCTGGTGTTTGGGTTCTGTAGAATTTTTCTATTGTTAACATTTTTTGGGCGCTATTATATGCTTTTAACTTAGTATGGAACAATTTTTGGGACTGTTAATGGCCATTCTCCGTTCCTCTAACACGGAGAATGGTACATTTAGGACGGAGAATTGTACATTTAGGACGACGAATGGTACATTTAGGACGGAGAATGGTAAATGTAGGACGGAGAATGATACATGTAGGACGGAGAATGGTCCATATAGGACGAAGAATGGTACATTTAGGACGGAGGTAGGACGGAGAATGATACATGTAGGACGAAAAATGGTACATATAAGACGGAGAATGGTACATTTAGGAATGTTCTGTAAGGTTGTAAATTTTAAATAGTTTGGCTGTTTAGTTTTGTTTTCAATCTATATAAATTGGTTTTGAAGGCTCGTGAAGATGAATTAGTTTGGCTGTTTGGCTGTTAATGGCCATTCTCCGTTCCTCTAACACGGAGAATGGCACATTTAGGACGGAGAATTGTACATTTAGGACGGCAAATGGTACATTTAGGACGGAGAATGGTAAATATAGGACGGAGAATGATACATGTAGGACGGAGAATAGTCCATATAGGACGGAGAATGGTACATTTAGGACGGAGGTAGGACGGAGAATGATACATGTAGGACAGAGAATGGTACATATAAGACGGAGAATGGTACATTTAGGACTGTTCTGTAGGGTTGTGAATTTTTAATAGTTTGGCTGTTTAGTTTTGTTTTGAATCTATATAAATTGGTTTTGAAGGCTCGTGAAGATGAATTAGTTTGGCTGTTTGGCTGTGTAAATAGATTTTAAAGGGTTGTGAAAAAGAAACCAATGTTTTTGTATCGATCACCATTAATTATGGTGAATGATACTGATACCACTAATATGAGTGGAATTTGCACCGCCAGAATTCATTTTGAATAAGGTAAAATCTGTGTTGAGAAATGGCGAAATCTCTTGGATATGATTACACTGAGATGTTGTATTAATAGTAAAATCTGTGTTGAAAAATGTCGAAATCTCAGAAGTGAGCCGTCTTAGGCGTCATTATATCACAGTCCATTTTATTTATAAAAAAATTAATCATGTAAAAAATTAGAATTGATAAAAGTAAAATTTTGTCAAAATGGAGAATCGAACTCATAAAAAAATATCTTGTATGTAGACTAGTGAAAAATATAAAGAAATGCATGCATGCATGCATGCTAATATTTTCACCATTCACCCCAGGAATGATAGATGATATCTAAATCATTATACATCTCGTATACAGGTTCCCCTGGTACTGGAATTACATTATCAAAGGGTTTTTTAAACGTCTGTATTGAATAACAAATTTTTTTGAGTTCGTCGTCGAAGATCACGTTGAAGCACCCACGTATGTCGAGCACGCGAAGACCCTTGCAGTTGCATATGATAGATCGCAGTGTGTCTCTATTGAACATGCCGAATCCCATATGTAGGTGCTCGAGACGCGGCATCGAATCAGCCACGGCCTTTCCCTCCACATCGTTTTTCGTGTCCAGCACGAACATGTTCCTGAGCATGAAATCTGGAGGGGGCATGTTCCTACTCAGCTTGACCAGACGGCGGCAATACTTTTCGACGGAAAATATTCCAGTCGACGTGATATAGAGGCAGTAGTTAATGTCGAGTTCTTCCAGCACAGGGAGAAACTCCAAGTGTCTCACGAAAGTTTCATCACTCACGTCGCACTTCGAAATGCGCGACACCCTTAGAAATTTCCTACTGTATTATAAAAATGGGAAAACATCAATAGAAATTAACAAAAGTATACGTAAAATTTTATAATAGAAAAAATAAAGTATTAGAATAAGACCAAATAAAATTTTGTACTGGCCTTAAACATGCAAAAGAGAAGGCTGCTTCGTCGAGCATGTACGCGGAGAAGGACCCTAGATATCCCTCACTGCGAGCCACGAGCTTCATTACGGTCAAACCAATCTCAGCAGATCGAAAACTAGCCACTGGACGTGATGCCGTACAAGTCTAGATTGCACTTGTACAAGGCAAAACTATTACAGTTCCTGGTAATTCTTAGAAAACATCGACAACGCAGCGGAACCAAGCAGATAAATTGAAGTCACACAATTTATGAAGAAATGTATCTCTTTTATTGATAATCATAATGGATTACAAGACTTGCAGCGGAATACAGAGTTTACAATTGATTACAAGACTTTTAAATAGCCAACTGAATGTATACACTTGCCCTTTAGGCTACAATAATATACCGACTTCTTTACAATGACTTGCAAATTTGGCTACAATCTCACTGGTACATCTGAGTTCCACTGTTCCATACATTATGTCCCGTATAGCAGAAGACATCATCTTGAAAGAAGAGCTTCTGCACACCCATCCGATTCATCGATGCCAAGCACTGATTCACAGGATTTCCCCCCAAGCAACACCTGTAATATTGCCCACAACGTGGGTCAGTACATCATCAATGTACTGGCGAGCGATGCTGGCCCAACTCACCTAAGAAGACAACACTAAGTAATCATGTTATAGCACATTAATAACAGTGGTCTTTCTCGTTGCCTTAGGGTCAATTTCATGTTATAGCCGACAAGAAGTAAAGCATGCAAATCTCATAGCCAACATAATTTAAGGCATGCAGTTATCACCCTTTGGTGATTCTTACCCACGGTCGTATAGCCGTCCCTGTACATTTATAATACTTACTCTGCCTGCACAAGACATTGTTAGGAACAATATCATGATTCAATATAAATATCACCGTTTAGGTGATTCTTACTAACAGCCGACATCCTTTCCTGTATTTGAGTAATAACTTACTCTGCCTGCATAAGACATCATTAGCACCTGACTTATCTATATGAAGGTCACTGGCGACACGCCATCCTGGACCGTCTTCCTGGTGAACGACTAACTCCAAATGGGGTGCGAATCCATGGGAGGTTCCCGAAACACCGTGCTACTACTTCAGCACCATGGGATTTCAGCGTCCTTTCAGTGGGCGGTAGCAAGCCCCCACTGCAAGTCCTGCAATCCCGATGTCAGTACATCGACACCATCCTTGTTTCCCCTAGGACGAACCGGGTTCCCTAGCCCAGGAATACCGTTCGAGGAACGAAACCTTGTCGACAAGTTGTCCATGACCATGCAACTATATGCAACTTATCTAAGAGGAAAACATATAATGCATGATAAGGAAACTAAGCAAAACCATCATTCTCATTCAATTGCCATCTAGCCATCTTGCCTTGAGCCAACGCTCATATTATCATCTGCCCATCCAGGGTCTTAGTGGGATCAACATTCTACATCGGCACAGGATAATAGAATGTTGTTACCCCATCTCTTTGCCACATCTTTGATATCATACCTCTTTCCAACCAACTCAATGTACTTACCGCCCAATTCCTGGGACTTAGCATCTGTTTGGCATACATTTATTCGGACATAATTCAAGCATACTCACTGCCCAGTACTTGGGTCTTAATATCTGTGTTATCAACTATTCTTCAAGCCAAAGCTCGATATACTCACTGCCCAAGTATTTGGGACTTTGCCTTCACCTGTCATGTAATTCATCGCAACAGTGTATAAGCATACAATTCATTTAGCCACAACAGTTTACGTTCATGTGATTATTATCTTTCATTATCTTTTCAAATTCCATGCAAGGTGTTATTGAACAAACTCAACAAGAACATAGCATTACTCATCCTTATTTTAAGCGTGAAGCTAAATGATCTTTGAAGGGTTCAACACTACTCATATTCATAGGACGATTCCCGCCACGATCGCATAGCCTTCCAAGCGATCCTTCGCATAATCCCAAGTCCAACAAGGCTTCATCGAACCAACCATCCAACATAAGGCATCTTGCGGGTCGGGGAACTACAATATATACCACCCAGAAAAAGTTTCGTCCTCGAAACTTAAAACAAAACTCATCCCCAAAATTTCAACCAACTCTTCATGAAACTTCTCAAAGATCAACTTTGCACCATCTAATATTTCTCCGCAATCTCTCGATTGATTTCAAGTAATGTACCCTCTCGTTACAGCATCCCAATTGATTCAACATAGTTTACCATCTTTGATCTTTCCTCCAACACTCGCGCAATTCTTAGCACAAGATAATCCTCCTTGTGGCTTCGTTTGAATTCAGCATATCACTTAGTTGGAATCATACACATATTTTAGGCGTCCCAGAAATACATGTATTTCAGCCAAGTTCAGTGATAGGAAAGACGAACGAGCTACGATGTAACTTCCTTTCCCGAATATCAGTAATTCTCTTTGAGCATCTCGTATAATCCCACTTGTTTATTCAATATTCCAACCAATTAATAAGACAATAAATGTTGCCAATTCCAACTCGATAAATTTTCCACAATCGATCCCGACATTTTCCAAAGTATTCTGACTTAGATGTATCAAGTATTCCTTTCAAGTTCATTGTCATCCATGCCATCAAAGTTGATAAATCCTATTGCCATGTTTCATTTCGATATCCCGATTCTCATCAGTCAAATCTTGTACTCATCATCGTCCGTATCCATACACTTTGTTTGCAACTTGTAAATTTCTCGATCATGATTCATCTATCAAATTGTACCATCATCCCACTCTAGTAACATTTCTCGCTGTACTCAAATATTCTTTCGTATTGATCAAGCCAACAATATTATCTTCTCGCATAGGCAACTAGCATATTCCAGCAATATTAATTCCGAGGGTCATTTCTATTCACATTTGCTTTCGCCGATCTCAGCTACATGCACTATCCAAATCCGTTATTACAATTATCCTCGATTTTGATCCGATCAATGAAATTATACCATCTGTCTCAAAGCACTACCATCAATTTTATGCAGCTCAATATCAATCGACCAAATCCAACCAGTTCTAATAATTTCCAGCATTCTAACAAAGACAACTCAATTTCCGACGTTCCAACAAGGCAACCAAATTTTCGAAACCAACATGATCCGTCATTCCATCCAATATTATAACATCAAAATTTCTCAATATCCATTCCAAAGCCTAACTTCCAACATATCTTACTCATTCCGACTATACTCACGCAACATCAATAGGGACATCCTACGGCTTTCCAACAGTCAATATAGTATTCAGTCAAGTCTCTATGGTCAGCTAATCTAAGCTAAACCAAACATTCAGCTAGCTCATATGAGATGAGTAGCTATCAGGGACATACTTATCGCTTATCTTAGAGGCAACCAATTCTCATCATAGAGGCAACTCTATGGTCTGACCAACTTAGGGACATGGGATACCACCCCAATCTTATGAACTTATTCCCAATACGGACAACTGAAGAACATAGCCAACCAAACTAAAACTTAGGCAACCAACCAACATTCTAGGCAACCAACCGACACTCTAGTCAACCAACCGACATTCTAAGCAACCAACCGACAATCTAGGCAACCAACCAACAATCTAGGCAACCAGCCGACAATCTAGGCGACCAGCCGACAATCTAGGGTCAAGTCTTTCTACCCGTACTCATACTCGGGCCATACCCAACGAAGTCTCATTCTAGACTTACCCGCAATCGACAAAATCTATCCAACAACTCTATCCCACAATTCTATGGGTCAATCTCGAAGCTATCATATAAAACTCCTCAATCGAATATCCAAACTTTCAATTTCCACTTGCATAGACTTAGCATCAATTGTTCAATCCGACTTGCATCCTCATATCGTACTCAAATTGTTTATTCAATCGGGTCAACTATTCTGAGTCATAATCCAACGTTGTTACCTTGATAGTTTATCACTTAGGACCTCTTCCTACGGTCTCTTCGCGACATATTTATTTTCCACATTTTTAGATCATCGATATGGTCTGTACTCTCTTAACCAACAAAATAAGGCAACTACATAATCATATTTCTTCCGAGGCATCATTTATAAATTTTCTAGTACCAACACGGTCATCTCTTAGCAATTCACGTTAACCATCAATATTCATTTTGCATCATCTCCTTATGATTCCATAAGAAGATTTACTATTCATGCACCGATCCAATCTCTATAGCACCAATCATCTCGCATTATATATCGGTCATTTTAGTGGACATGACATAACTCATCAGCTAAGTCATAATCCAACAATTCTATATTCTACCAAACTTGCTATTCATGCGACAACATCATCCACCGACATGGTCTATTACATATCGCTGCACCTCGATACTTATTTGTATTCCAGCCATTCGACTCTCGTAAGGAACATCTATTCTTTCATGCATCAAGAGACAAGTACTTATTCTCTGTGCCTCAAAATAGTCAAGGGTCATAACTTGTTAATTTGGGACACATCAAATTCTCTCAAGCCCAACTGCACATCGTGCTAAGATCATCTACTCCTCAAGCCCATTTTCTACTTTTTCGGTCGTCGATGTAACTCTTTGCATCTTCTAAATCATTCGCAACATCCCGATAAGCGTCTAACATCATCATCAATTCTGTCGATATCCAACATGCAATTTCTTTTACTCAATTCCAACATCGTTCAATATTCGGTCCATAGTTATTCTCGCAAAATCTTTCAATAACAACATCACACCATCATTACCAATCCTACACTCCTTTTTTTCCCAACTGATCCAAGTCTTTGCCTGAATCTGAAATTTGTTTCCTTCCCAACCAAGGCATTCATTTCATATTCTCAATCTCTTATTACCCAACTTATTGCTAACCGACAAGGTCTAGCGATGGTTCACCCGAACACATCAAAATCTAGCAACGGGTCATCCGAACTTAACAAAGAACACGCCTAGCCAACATGTATCAATCGTATGCTCAGCTACGATTCGATACCACCCAATACCTTATAGGTAAACCAAACACAAAATCATAAACACATCAAGGGTCAAGGGACATCTTATCACGACGAGGGTATATGCAATATACCACTCAGAGCTGAAGCCATTCCCAACACAATATTCCCTTGCATCAAACCAACGTCCAATATGGACAATCCATCATGTAGTGGTTATGCTGACCACAAATATCGACTCAAAATTCTGTCGATTCCTATTCACTGAAATCCATGCACATTCTGTTCCAACATACCAAGCCATCACCCATGGTCGATTGCTGCATAACAATCGACTCAAAAAATCCCACGTATACGACATCCAGCATACATCACAAACTTATTATAGCATCGCATCATTGTTATTCTTTTTGGTATCTTTTAGAAATTCAACAAAGCACACATATCACAGCCCATATATTTAGACTTATTGTATGGAACACCCAGTGAGAGATTAGAATGATCAACGGACTTTCAGTCAAGGGAACAACTTAGAATAGTTTGGAAGCAACACAGAATAATCGCAGAAGCACTATGAGTCATCATAGAGGCAACTTTGATTTCATCGCGGAAGCAACTTTGAGTATTCGCGGAAGCAACTTTGATTCACCGCGGAAGCAACTTTGAATAATCGAGGAAGCAATCTTTGAATCATCGCGGAAGCAGCTTAGAATCATCTTAGTAGCAACATTGATTCGAAACAAATCGAATAGGAATTCAAGGACGTAAAGCCGTGCTCTGATACCATTATGTCATGCCCCGATCCCGGAGGATCGAAAACTAGCCACTGGGCGTGATGCCGTACAAGTCTAGATTGCACTTGTACAAGGCAAAACCATTACAGTTCCTGGTAATTCTTAGAAAACATCGACAACGCAACGGAACCAAGCAGATAAATTGAAGTCACACAATTTATGAAGAAATGTATCTTTTTTATTGATAATCATAATGGATTACAAGACTTGCAGCGGAATACAGAGTTTACAATTGATTACAAGACTTTTGAATAGCCAACTGAATGCATACACTTGCCCTTTAGGCTACAATGAATATACCAACTTCTTTACAATGACTTGCAAATTTGTCTACAATCTCACTGGTACATCTGAGTTCCACTGTTCCATACATTATGTCCCGTATAGCAGAAGACATCATCTTGAAAGAAGAGCTTCTGTACACCCATCCGATTCATCGATGCCAAGCACTGATTCACAGGATTTCCCCCCAAGCAACACCTGTAATATTGTCCACAACGTGGGTTAGTACATCATCAATGTACTGGCGAGCGGTGCTGGCCCAACTCACCTAAGAAGACAACACTAAGTAATCATGTTATAGCACATTAATAACAGTGGTCTTTCTCGTTGCCTTAGGGCCAATTTCATGTTATAGTCGACAAGAAGTAAAGCATGCAAATCTCATAGCCAACATAATTTAAGGCATGCAGTTATCACCCTTTGGTGATTCTTATCCACGGTCGTATAGCCGTCCCTGTACATTTATAATACTTACTCTGCCTGCACAAGACATTGTTAGGAACAATATCATGATTCAATATAAATATCACCGTTCAGGTGATTCTTACCAATAGCCGACATCCTTCCCTGTATTTGAGTAATAACTTACTCTGCCTGCATAAGACATCATTAGCACCTGACCTATCTATATGAAGGTCACTGGCGACACGCCATCCTGGACCGTCTTCCTGGTGAACGACTAACTCCAAATGGAGTGCGAATCCATGGGAGGTTTCCAAAACAGCGTGCTACTACTTCAGCACCATGGGATTTCAGCGTCCTTTCAGTGGGCGGTAGCAAGCCCCCACTGCAAGTCCTGCAATCCCAATGTCAGTACATCGACACCATCCTTGTTCCCCCTAGGACGAACCGGGTTCCATGGCCCAGGAATACCGTTCGAGGAACGAAACCTTATCGACAAGTTGTCCATGACCATGCAACTATATGCAACTTATCTAAGAAAAAAACATATAATGCATGATAAGAAAAACTAAGCAAAACCATCATTCTCATTCATATTGCCATCTAGCCATCTTGCCTTGAGCCAACGCTCATATTATCATCTGCCCATCCAGGGTCTTAGTGGGATCAACATTCTACATCGGCATAGGATAATAGAATATTGTTACCCCATCTCTTTGCCACATCTTTGATATCATACCTCTTTCCAACCAACTCAATGTACTTACCGCCCAATTCCTGGGACTTAGCATCTGTTTGGCATACATTTATTCGGACATAATTCAAGCATACTCACTGCCCAGTACTTGGGTCTTAATATCTGTGTTATCAACTATTCTTCAAGCCAAAGCTCGATATACTCACTGGCCAAGTATTTGGGACTTTGCCTTCACCTGTCATGTAATTCATCGCAACAGCGTATAAGCATACAATTAATTTAGCCACAACAGTTTACGTTCATGTGATTATTATCTTTCATTATCTTTTCAAATTCCATGCAAGGTGTTATTGAACAAACTCAACAAGAATATAGCATTACTCATCCTTATTTTAAGCGTGAAGCTAAAGGATCTTTGAAGGGTTCATCACTACTCACATTCATAGGACGATTCCCGCCACGATCGTATAGCCTTCCAAGCGATCCTTCGCATAATCCCAAGTCCAACAAGGCTTCATCGAACCAATCATCCAACATAAGGCATCTTGCGGGTCGGGGTACTACACCTTCCACCACGAATGGCAAACTGGGGCCACGTTGCACATTACCTCGTCCGCCGGCATCCCCGACAGTACCAGTATCATCGAAAGAATCTCGGTAGGGATGACGGCCCATTCGCTGCAGTTGATCTTGCTCCTCTCCATTGCGACTGTTCTTCTTCTTCTTTCCTTTGTTTCTCTCTAGTCGGATGGGTTCTCTTCTTTGGAAAAGGCTATTTAACCCCTCGTTTAGGGGGGTGTAACCCGTTCGTGGAGGGGTGTGACCGAACAAGGCACGAATCTATTAGGAAATAATGGTAATGCTACTGTATTAATATTAGCAATTAGTCGTTTGGGCTCCCAACATATTTGGGTGATGCCATCTCCCTTTATGTGGCATCTGACATGACAGATGACATAACAGCTGACATGGCAAATTTTAACCCCAAAAATTAATTACCCAAATTTTTTTAATGTTAATGTTAATGTCAATATTAATATTAATGTTAATTTTAATGGTAATGCTAATGTTAATATTAATGTTAATATTAATGTTAATATTAATTAATGTTAATTTAATATTAAATTATTTATTTACTATTAGTGTTAATTTTAATATTAGTTTTATTGTTAAATTTTGCCATGTCAGCTGTCATGTTAGCAACCATGTCATATGCCACATAATGGAAGATGGTATCACCCAAATTTTTTGGAAGCAAATAGCATTTTCGTAATATTAGTTTTAATTATATTGTAAATTTTAAATTAACAGAAAAGCCAATGTAGATTTAATATTAATGCTACTGTAAAATTTTCCCGATCATACCTCGATACTTACGTTTGTCGACCGAGTTACCGTCTTCATCATTATCAAGTTTTCACCCGAATCATCGTCCTCGCTGGGGCGTGATGCCGCATTTAATCTGGAGTTGCGCTCGTGCAAGACAAGATAACAGATTCACAATAGTGTTTATAGCTCAAATTGATAACATAAGCAGCGGAAGGAAAACGTAGTATACAACAAGAATCTCTTTTATTGATAATGAACTGAAGGTTACAATGGCTCTGAATAGCCCAACTTAACATGCCAATTGGCTACAACGCTCATGATCTCTCTAGCTCACAAAGGAGTACATTGTTCCATACATTATGCCTCTTTATAGCCAACAAGTAGTCTTCGGCTAAACATCTCTATGTCGCAAGTCCGAACGCCAATGCGGTAGCTCCTCTTGAACGCTAAGGACTCTATGCCTCGGCACGTCCAAGCCGAGCCCCACCTCGAGCCGAACATATCCTGAACTTGTCCACTATCGTGTCCCTACGGCAGATACAGTTAGACATAATCTTAACATAAACATAGTGATCGTGCTCATCTATGTCCCATTTCGCCTAGCCTGCAAGGTTAGAACTTTACATAAGAAATCATATCATTTCACTCAATCAACCAACCGTAAACTTAAACATATGCATAAGGGTGGCATGCCCTGCGCCTACACCCAGCGCTAATCTCAGCCCACTGGCCCTATCTATATGAAGGTCATGGTGTTTCGCACCGTAATGCATCTTTGGTATCCTTATGTGTAAGACTATGATCGCTTCGATACGGAATACTAGCCCAATATCCGAAGGATCCCAAACTTACTAATATCATAGCTTATCACAACACTGGACGGTCGCAACCCGTCCTAATGATGTGCACCATAAATACCATACATAATTCCCTCCTTTGAACTACTCGGTTGAATTAAGATGATGTGCACTATAAATACCATACATAAATACCAACACTGGACGGTCGTAACAATATAATATCTTATTGAGTATATTATATTGACATTGCTTGTCCTCCATTCGGAGTTGACCATTCTCGACAGGTTTTGATATTATAACTGTTGTCAGATAGTAGAACTAGACAACGTTCTACGTCGTTTCTGCGGTGTAGGCTGGGACGCTGTCACGCACTCATGCCCTTACTCCGGGTGCGGGTCGTGATAGGGTGCGCAAGAAAGGAACAATGTCGCTACCGATTCGGTTGGGACCGATAGGTCGGAATCGGCCGGGTCGATCGAACGGGAACGGTTGAATTAAGATCCATTCCACGTTATGGAATGGCTTCTCTGGAACCAACTCCCATATTCAGCGGGTTGCAGGTGATCGCGTAGGCGACGTCAGTGCAGCCAACCAGTCGCTCGCTTGAAGCAAGTCTAAGGCGAGTGGCTGACCTCCTTCGCCTCGTCCCTCTTCGACGTCACTAGCATCACAAGCCATCCTGGACGTATAGCTTTGTTAATCGGGGTCCTTTCAACGCAAGTAGCTAGCTCCGATGCAAGTCCCCGCTTAACCTGTGCTGAAACCTTATGCACGACTATACCCTGTTTCCTCCTAGGTCAAAACGGTCCCGTAGCCCCGGGTTGCTGATCGAGGAAACTACCGCCTTGTCGACAAGTTGTCCATAACTGTGCGAAGACATATTTTCCTTTTAGTTATTAAGACATAGCCTACATTATCTTTGAAAACTCAATCCCTTTCCCGTGTTTGTGCCCTTGTATTTATCCTTTTATTCGCAACAACATTATCGATTTACCTAGGAAGGGGGTCGAGAAGAGGAGGGTTAGCCACTCACCTTGAGTTTACTTCAGGCGAGAGAATGGATCTTAATTCAACCGTTCCCGTTCGATCGAGTCAATCGATCCCGACCTATCGGTCCCGACCGAATCGATAGCGACAGTGTTCCTTTCTCGCGCACCCCGTGGACGGAGTACGGGGCACGATGTAGGGACGGAGCACTACAGCTATAGACTAAGATGTCGTCTATGAACACTATCACGAACTGATCCAAATAGTGCATGAAGATACGATTCATGGGGTCCATGAATACGGCTGTAACTCCCAAAATCATGTTTGGTAAATTTTAGAACTTTTTTGAATTTAAATATTGCTTCTTACGAAAACCTATTTTCGATTAGAATAAATATTTCGGGTTTTAATGAATTTTCTCAAATTGAAAAGTATTTTTGGATACTATTTTTGAAATCATTGATTCGATTTATTGTAGGAATTTTCTAACGGGAATACATAAAAGAAGTGTTTTGTTATAATTAAACAAATTTTTGTAGCTAAATATCTATGTATAGGTATTCAATTTCGGAGTAATTGATTTATTGATTTCTTAATAATATTATTGTCTTTCAAATAATATTATTAATCATTTTCGGAATTATATATTAAGTATTAAGAAAACTAATTTTATTGATTAATTAGTTAGTAACTAATTCCGTAATTAGTTGAGACTAACTATATTGGTTTGAATTTAAAAGTTTGTTAATCCGGTTTTTTGAGAATCTTGGAGGGAATGATTATTTTCGAAATTTTCTTTTTAAAAAAAAACTGTTTTTGAATTTTTGTTTTAAAATCTTTTGAAATCTGTGGAAACTATTTTGATTTGAAAATATGTTATCAGTTTTATATTTTGAAAATCTGTTTGGGTTGAATTCAAAATTATGTTACTAGCTATTCTATAATAACCCCAGATCTAGTCCTAATTACCACACTGCCATTTTATTTTACCCCAGATCTGTTTGTATTTACCTGCTACTGCCAATAACCCCAGATCTACAAATAATTATAGCACTGCCACTCTCCACTAGACACGCACACATTTTTTTTATTATAAATAAAGGCACAGTCCCCAATGAATTCTGACACACTCAACAGTACACAAATTTTAATACAATTTCTGACAGTTCTCCCTCTTCTGTGGCCTCTCACAAGAGGACCACCGCCATCGCCGGAGACCCGGCCGAGACCACCCATCGCCGGAGCTCCACGCTTCCACCAATCGCCATCGACCAGATCGGAGCACTGACCCTGTCAGATCTCGGCCTCCGTCTTCCTCCGAGCACCACTGCTCGACCCCGTCTCGAGCTACCGTGTCCTCGACGAGAATCCACCAGAGTTTCTCACCACCACCTCCTCGAGCTCTGCGCCGAGCCATCATTCATCGTCAGCTGTGCCATTCCACGGACCGAGCCGACCCCTCGAACTCCGTGTCGGCTCTTCGAGTTTTGAGCAAGCCTCTCGAAACCGAGCACCATCGTAAGGTTTCACCGCCAGCGAGTTCAGATCCGCTGGAGAATGCCAACTTCGAGATCAACCGAGTTCGATTAGCCGTCTACGCCGCCGAGGAGTCTGCATCCGCTGACCGGAGCCTTCGTCGATCTTGACGGCCGAGTTCGCCGCGCCTGGATCCGCCGCTGAGCCACCGAGGATCGACATCCCCACCGCAGTTGGTGAGTTTCCCCATCGATCTCCTTGACCCCCTCCTTTCTTGTCTCTGGTGTTAGAAATTAGGGTTTGGGTTTGGGGAGTTTGTTGCAACTGTAAGATGAGAGAATAGTGACCGGCTGTGTGTGAAGTAGATGAGAGAAATAGTTATAAGTGGATGAGGAGATGGGTCTGAAGAGTAGGAAAATGGGAATGGAAGAAGGAATTATGGGAGAGACGCTGGAGCTGGGCTGCTCCTCGTAGAGTTAAAGGAAATAGGATTTTCTTCTAGCGGATGGAGTGAGGGGCTGTCAGTATAGAGAAAAATGGAGTGAGTTTTCCTAACTGTATTAATGGGAGTTTGGCCGAGTAGTAGTGGAGTGAAGAGTGAAAAGAGAATGGAGAGGAAGAAGTAGGAAGAAGAAGATGAAATTGGAAGAGTGTTCGGCTGACAGGAGTAGGTCAGTAAGGAAATTTATGTAGCGTTGTCTTTTCAGAGTAAAAGAAGTGAAATTAATAATGAGAGTGGCACGTGATGCTTGGGCGGCTGTGCTTGAGTAGGTGAAGAGAGTGGAAATTTGGTGTGGTTGGGAAGAGTGAAAAGAGTGAGATTGTAGAATAGATTAATAATGTAGGTTGCTGCCATTAATGTTAGCATGAAAAAAAATATATTAGAGATAGAAAGTGGGTTCTGTTCAGTTCTGCCTAGTAGTAGGAATAATTTATGTGAAGAGAAGGGTGAAGTCTTGTCTCTACATTAATTTGAACGGTCAACTCAAATTTTATTTATGTGCTGGTGTAGGGAAGCATTAATGGAGTATAAGAGTAGAGTGTAGGAATAAATGCTAGTTTATTTTGTCTTGAGTGTGGCTCCACTTCAATTATTAGGTTTGATTAGCAGTAGTAGCATTTCCTATTGAATGATTTTGTTTTAGTTAATTATTAAAGTTCTATACAAATATTCTGTTAATATTCTAGTAATAGAAAAAATGTTTCTAAAAATTATATAATTATTACTGTTTTCTTAGCAAATATTCTAATATTTCCTAAAACATTTAAAAAGCATTTTTACTAGTATTTATTTTGATCAAGTTATAAAATATATATTTTCTAAAATATTGGTTAGCTTAAATAGGTTTCTAAATTACGTTGTGACAAGTTCTATTTAGAGAGTTAATCTAAATATTATTATTTTCAAAATATTATGTTTAGCTGGATGAGTAGATAATCAATTAGATATAATTAGATAATTGCTTTATTTTTCAAACCCTAATAACTTGTACAAAATATTACCAGGTGATTGACAACCATGCAGTACTACTTCCGTGCAACCAAACCGAGGCAAGTACACTGACTTGACTTGTACCTTTTTTTCTGTCTTACCTTCATGTGCCATGTTCTCATATCTGACACGAATTACACACGATTGTCTTGTGTCATTGTTCATTGCTTGTGCGTCATTGTTATTACGGGATTGGGGGAAATATTAGCTTTTGCGTGACCACACCCAACATAGGTATTGTGGATAGCCTAATCGTACACTTCACGTACGATGAAGTCGGACCTTGTAGAATTGACTCATTGACTCATTGCATCATTGATGATTGATTGCTCCTAAGCCGGTCACACATTAGTTTTTAATATTTCAAAATTGTCACAATTGCATATTGATTGTCGTGATTGATTGCCTGGTACATTGATAGCCGTGTTCATTGTCTAGCATCTTGATTGTCATCCATTGCCTGCAGTTTTACATTTCCATTTCTGGTACCACAGTTTCAGTTTCATTTCATGTTCTAGTTTTTCTGGCATTCCTGTTTCACCTTGTACTCTGGATCACAGATTACATTGTATATTGTCTAGTCAGGGTTGTACTTTGCTCTTTTCCTGATAGGATCGTTGCAGGTGAGTGGGAGATTACATGGAGCTGGTGATTGCTTGGATATTGCAGCTTTTTATTTCAGTTTATTTTTCTGGAGATTGTATCTTAGAGATTCATTATTGTATATTTATTTCATTGGACCGAATTTGTCTCCGGCAGAGTTTGTATTTAAAACATTTGATGGATATTGGTGATTTCTGGGAACGTTATAAAAGCTGTGTTTTGTTTACATTATATTGTGACTATGAGTTTTCCTTAGTATTGTACAGCTTACTTCGTCATGTCCAACGACGAAGGCTGGACGTGTCCGACTCGTATCCGATTATTCGGAAGCGGGGCGTGACATGTTTTTAGTGGTGGCCCATGCAGGTCTCTATCCTAATGACACTTAGACAATAAAGTGTTATTGGGGGACCAGCGAAAGCTAAGGAAAACTCATCACAGCATAGGAACCGCGGGAAAATGGTTTATGATTTATGAAAATGGTTTATGGTTTATAAAAAAAAAGGTTTATGAAAATGGTTTACTGTTTATGAAAATGGTTTATGGTTTATGAAAATGGTTTATGATTAATGGTTTATGGTTTATGGTTATTGATGTTTAAAATTTTTTTTTGAAAAATTTGATTCTACTTATGATTTTAGGATAACTTATGATTTTTATAGGATATAGAAATCAACAGTTTATTTCTTTTGCAGGACGGTCGTCACGACGAATGCTGGGACCAGTGAGCAGCCTGCACCCAGTGCACAGGAGCATCTTCCACCACCTCCGTCTCAGCCGATTCCACCGACGATGATGTTCGATGGCACGCAAGTGATGGCCATGTTCCAGCAATTCATGGAGATCCAGAACACCAATTTGTGCAGTTCAGAGAGACCGTCGTCGACGCACTCAGGACCAGAGAGCCGGCAGCACCAGCTCCACCAGCACCGCCAGCACCGCCGGCACCAGCAGCGCCGAAGCCAGGAACTGCCAAGGAATATCAGTTCCTCTGCCCGATGGATTTCTGGGGCAATGAGGGAATAGTCTACGCAGACGAATGGCTGGAGAATGCTGAACAGTCATTGAAGATGGCAAGGATCCCAGATGATTTGAAGGTCGAAGTTGCGAGCATGCGACTATTCGACATCGCTAGGGCTTGGTACCGGGAGGAGCCCCAGTTAGCAGAGCCCAAAGTTTCCTGGAAGGACTTCAAGCTGCTGTTCCAGGAAAAGTTCTTCCCGGATGTGGAGCGGGACGAGCTTAGGATGCAATTTGAAGCATTGCAGCAAGGGAATATGTCAGTGGCCCAGTATACATCCGAGTTCACCCGACTCAGCAGGTTCGCAGAGAACCTAGTCAGCACGCCGAAGGACAGGGCTTGGATGTTTAAGAAGGGTCTTACCAGGGAGCTACGTCATGCAGTAGCTATTAGTCAGGCCACTACATATGCGAGCATTCTTAAAGTTGCTCAGGGAGTGGAGAAAGAAATGGATCCGAAGCTCAAGCGGGACAGAGATATTGGCGCCAGCAGTTCCCAGGGTCCACTGAAGCGGGCCGACACTCAGCAGAGGCCACCTCAGCATCAGCACCATGTTCGAGCACCGACATCACCGAGGCAGCAGAGACAGATCCAGACCCCGGAGTACTTCTCTTGCGCATACTGCAAGCGACCGGGACACCGTGTCGACGAATGCCGCAAGAAGTTAGGGCAATGCTTGATTTGTGGATCTGCCACTCATCAAGTGAGAGATTGTCCTGCGGCTTTCACTCGTCAGGGGCCAGTACCAGAGCAGCAGCAGGAGGACCCAGTTTATGAGGATCAGGAGTAGCTGCAGGAACGCAGCCGGATGGACTGTTATTTTTTTTACTTGCTTGTAGTAGTTGTATTTCTTTTATATTGTCTATTTTGAGGCTTGTCTCTGAGTTTTCTTGCATTTACAGTATTTTCTATTGTCTAGTGACTACTTGTTAGCCCTTGCTATTTTACTACATAAATAAATCTTTTAGTTGTCTTTTATAAATTTTGATTGATTTTGTACATTGCAAAATCCTTGAAATTTCGAGGACGAAATTTTTGTAAGGGGGGTAGATTTGTAACTCCCAAAATCATGTTTGGTAAATTTTAGAATTTTTTTTGAATTTAAATATTGCTTCTTACGAAAACCTATTTTCGATTAGAATAAATATTTCGGGTTTTAATGAATTTTCTCAAATTGAAAAGTATTTTTGGATACTATTTTTGAAATCATTGATTCGATTTATTGTTGGAATTTTCTAATGGGAATACATAAAAGAAGTGTTTTTTTATAATTAAACAAATTTTTGTAGATAAATATCTATGTATAGGTATTCAATTTCGGAGTAATTGATTTATTGATTTCTTAATAATATTATTGTCTTTCAAATAATATTATTAATCATTTTCGGAATTATATATTAAGTATTAAGAAAACTAATTTTATTGATTAATTAGTTAGTAACTAATTCCGTAATTAGTTGAGACTAACTATATTGGTTTGAATTTAAAAGTTTGTTAATCCTGTTTTTTGATAATCTTGGAGGGAATGATTATTTTCGAAATTTTCTTTTTAAAAAAAAACTATTTTTGAATTTTTTTAAAATCTTTTAAAATATGTGGAAACTATTTTGATTTGAAAATATGTTATCAGTTTTATATTTTGAAAATCTGTTTGGGTTGAATTCAAAATTCTGTTACTAGCTATTCTATAATAACCCCAGATCTAGTCCTAATTACCACACTGCCATTTTATTTTACCCCAGATCTGTTCGTATTTACCTGCTACTGCCAATAACCCCAGATCAACAAATAATTACAGTACTGCCACTCTCCACTGGACACGCACACATTTTTTTAATTATAAATAAAGGCACAGTCCCCAATGAATTCTGACACACTCAACAGTACACAAATTTTAATACAATTTCTGACAGTTCTCTCTCTTCTGTGGCCTCTCACCGGAGGACCACCGCCATCGCCGGAGACCCGGCCGAGACCACCCATCGCCGGAGCTCCACGCTTCCACCAATCGCCATCGACCAGATCGGAGCACTGACCCTGTCCGATCTCGGCCTCCGTCTTCCTCCGAGCACCACTGCTCGACCCCGTCTCGAGCCACCGTATCCTCGACGAGAATCCACCAGAGTTCCTCACCACCACCTCCTCGAACTTTGCGTCGAGCCATCATTCGTCGTCAGCTGTGCCATTCCACGGACCGAGCCGACCCCTCGAACTATGTGCCGGCTCTTCGAGTTTCGAGCAAGCCTCTCGGAACCGAGCACCATCGTAAGGTTTCGCCGCCAGCGAGTTCAGATCCGCTGGAGAACGCAAACTTCGAGATCAACCGAGTTCGATTAGCCGCCTACGCCGCCGAGGAGTCTGCATCCGCTGACCGGAGCCCTCGTCGATCTTGACGGCCGAGTTCGCCGTGCCTGGATCCGCCGCTGAGCCACCGAGGATCGACATCCCCACCGCGGTTAGTGAGTTTCCCCATCGATCTCCTTGACCCCCTCCTTTCTTGTCTCTGGTGTTAGAAATTAGGGTTTGGGTTTGGGGAGTTTATTGCAACTGTAAGATTTCGTGAGGATGAGAGAATAGTGGCCGGCTGTGTGTGAAGTAGATAAGAGAAATAGTTATAAGTGGATGAGGAGATGGGTCTGAAGAGTAGGAAAATGGGAATGGAAGAAGGAATTATGGGAGAGACGCTGGAGCTGGGCTGCTCCTCGTAGAGTTAAAGGAAATGAGATTTTCTTCTAGCGGATGGAGTGAGGGGCTGTCAGTATGGAGAAAAATGGAGTGAGTTTTCCTAACTGTATTAATGGGAGTTTGGCCGAGTAGTAGTGGAGTAAAGAGTGAAAGGAGAATGGAGAGGAAGAAGTGGGAAGAAGAAGATGAAATTGGAACAGTGTTCTGCTGACAGGAGTAGGTCAGTAAGGAAATTTATGTAGCGTTGTCTTTTCAGAGTAAAAGAAGTGAAATTAATAATGAGAGTGGCACGTGATGCTTGGGCGGCTGTGCTTGAGTAGGTGAAGAGAGTGGAAATTTGGTGTGGTTGGGAAGAGTGAAAAGAGTGAGATTGTAGAATAGATTAATAATGTAGGTTGCTTCCATTAATGTTAGCATGAAAAAAAAATATATTAGAGATGGAAAGTGGGTTCTGTTCAGTTGTGCCTAGTAGTAGGAATAATTTATGTGAAGAGAAGGGTGAAGTCTTGTCTCTACATTAATTTGAACGGTCAACTCAAATTTTATTTGTGTGCTGGTGTAGGGAAGCATTAATGGAGTATAAGAGTAGAGTGTAGGAATAAATGCTAGTTTATTTTGTCTTGAGTGTGGCTCCACTTCAATTATTAGGTTTGATTAGCAGTAGTAGCATTTCCTATTGAATGATTTTGTTTTAGATAATTATTAAAGTTCTATACAAATATTCTGTTAATATTCTAGTAATAGAAAAAATGTTTCTAAAAATTATATAATTATTACTGTTTTCTTAGCAAATATTCTAATATTTCCTAAAACATTTAAAAAGCATTTTTACTAGTATTTATTTTGATCAAGTTATAAAATATATATTTTCTAAAATATTGGTTAGCTTAAATAGGTTTATTACGTTGTGACAAGTTCTATTTAGAGAGTTAATCTAAATATTATTATTTTCAAAATATTATGTTTAGCTGGATGAGTAGATAACCAATTAGATATAATTAGATAATTGCTTTATTTTTCAAACCTTAATAACTTGTACAAAATATTACCAGGTGATTAACAACCATGCAGTACTACTCCCGTGCAACCAAACCGAGGCAAGTACACTGACTTGACTTGTACCTTGTTTTCTGTCTTACCTTCATGTGCCATGTTCTCATATCTGACACGAATTACACACGATTGTCTTGTGTCATTGTTCATTGCTTGTGCGTCATTGTTATTACGGGATTGGGGGAAATATTAGCTTTTGTGTGACCACACCCAACATAGGTATTGTGGATAGCCTAATCGTACACTTCACGTACGATAAAGCCGGACCTTGTAGAATTGACTCATTGACTCATTGCATCATTGATTGATTGATTGCTTCTAAGCCGGTCACACATTAGTTTTTAATATTTCAAAATTGTCACAATTGCATATTGATTGTCGTGATTGATTGCCTGGTACATTGATAGCCGTGTTCATTGTCTAGCATCTTGATTGTCATCCATTGCCTGCAGTTTTACATTTTCATTTCTGGTACCACAGTTTTAGTTTCATTTCATGTTCTAGTTTTTCTGGCATTCCTGTTTCACCTTGTACTCTGGATCACAGATTACATTGTATATTGTCTAGTCAGGGTTGTACTTTGCTCTTTTCCTGATAGGATCGTTGCAGGTGAGTGGGAGATTACATGGAGCTGGTGATTGCTTGGATATTGCAGCTTTTTATTTCAGTTTATTTTTTTGGAGATTGTATCTTAGAGATTCATTATTGTATATTTATTTCATTGGACCGGATTTGTCTTCGACTGAGTTTGTATTTTAAAACACTTGATGGATATTGGTGATTTCTGGGAACGTTATAAAAGCTGTGATTTGTTTACATTACATTGTGACTGTGAGTTTTTCTTAGTATTGTACAGCTTACTTCGTCGTGTCCAACGACGAAGGCTGGGCGTGTTCGACTCGTATCCGATTATTCGGGAGCGGGGCGTGACAACGGCTGGCACACTGGTCGCTCCAAATAGCATAACAAGGAAATCCTAATGTCGCCAAACAGTGTCAACCGAAAGGTTACATTTGATCCGGCCGACAACATCATAAGTTGTGAATGCTTTTGGATGGAGACCAAAGGGATTCCTTGTAGGCATATTTTTTCAGCAATGAAGAGATTGCAAATTGGAGATATTCCAAAGAACTTAATAAAATCTCGTTGGCTCAAGGATTGCAAAGAGAGTAATCTCTCCGGACCTGGCTCAGAAAGAAGATTCATCCACCCAGACAGTATTGAGAGCAGAAGGTATGGTGGTATTAATGAACAAGTTAATCTGTTTACATACTATTGTAAAAAATTAAGCAAAATTCAAGAGAGGGGAACGGAGTTGATGTCGTCTGTTCTGATGGAGTTGAAAGAAATGGTGACCGATATTGGTAAAGAAGAACAAATGGTAGCTGATGCAGTTCATGGAGTGCATGAAGCTTTAAAAGAGCCAAATCCGGTAGCAACAAAAGGAAGGCCTTCTCAAGGGAAATCAAGCCAGCCTACAGAAAGTCAGCCTATCCCGAAGCCTAGAGTATGTAGAGTTTTTAAAAAATCGGGTCACGATTTTCGTAATTGTAAAGTACGAAAGCGAAATAGCGACAAAGAGCAAATGGAATAAAATGAAACGTCATTGACTTAAGACAATGTCTTTCTTATGTGGCAGAATGTCATTCACACGAGACAATTAGATAAAAAATATTTTCTCCAATACAAAAGTTTGAGAAGACAATTAGATAAAAATGGAGAATATCAAATTCCAAGTTCAAAACGGAGAATATCAAAAATGGAGAAAATATGTTCTCCGTGCAGTTCAAAACGAAGAATATCATTCTCCGTTTCAAATGACACGGAGAATATCATTCTCCGTTTCAAATTAAAATGGAGAATGAACATTCTAATGTGTTTTTAACACTGGGAATCTTATTCTCTGTTTCAAATTAAACGGAGAATGCCATTCTCCGTTCCAAATTAAACGGCGAATAGAATCCTCAATCGTTTAATACTGGGAACGGCATTCTCCGTGCAGTTCAAAACGGAGAATATCCGTTACAAATGAAACGGAGAATATCATTCTCCGTTTCAAATTAAAATAGAGAATGAACATTCTAATGTGTTTTTAACACTGGGAATGCTATTCTCCGTGTAATTCAAAACGGAGAATTCTATTCTTCGTTTAATAAAACACGGAGAATGCTATTGTGGTATCGTGGTTACAATGCTAGACTTGTATTTAAGAGGTCATTGGTTCAAATCTTGACTATAACAAAATTTTGTTTTATTTATACTTTTTTGTAAGTTATGTATGGGGCCCATTTAATAGGGAAAAAACTTTGATACAGGAGAGAAACTATGATACAGTAGGGGGTATCAAAACTATACCCCCTATGTATGACATGTGGGCCATCTTAAAATTTATGTGTATATATATATGTTTACCCATTTTATAAAGCAGGAGGGCCCCACATGTCATACATAGGGGGTATCAAAACTTTGATACACCCTACTGTATCAAAGTTTTGATACCCCCTATGTATGACATGTGGGCCCTCTCAAAATTTATGTGTATACATATGTGTACACATTTTATGAAGCAGGAAGGGCCCACATGTCATACATGGGGGTATCAAAACTTTGATACCCCCTACTGTATCAAGAAAAAAAACTTTGATACAGTAGGGGGTATCAAAGTTGGAAGAATTCGAAGGGGCAGATTCATTGGTATTAATGGCATATAAATGGCAGTATTTGGGAGAGTTTGTTTTAGTCTTACTTAGCTTTACTTGAGAAGGGGCAGATGCATTAGGATTGATGGAAATTAATTGAATTGAATTCGAAGTGGCTGCCACTTGGTACATGAGTCCGAGTTATTCTATGCCTATAAATGGCAGTAGTGTAGGGAGAGTTTGTTCTCGTCTTACTTAGCTTTTCTTGTAGAGATGGACTCTACCGATCTTCCGCCTTGGCAAGACGCTTTCCTCTTGGTTGTCGATCTCCTCGTTCGAAGAAGCTTTGGTGGTGAAGTCCTTCAGAAGACTGAGATGTGCCTGGGTTTGGATTTATTGCCAACCCACGCTCTGTCGAAGCGTCCGCACGTTGATTAGCTCTGACTATGCACGGTGTTCCTTTGCCGTAAGGAGTTCATTTCTTCAACGTGTTCCATTGGTCCGATGATGCACGGTGGTGAAGTCCTTCAGAAGACTGAGATGTGCTTGGGTTTGGATTTATTGCCAACCCACGCTATGTCGAAGCGCCCGCACGTTGATTGGTTCGGACTATGCACGGTGTTCCTTTGCCGCAAGGAGTTCATATCTTCAACGTGTGCCATTGGTCCGACGATGCACGGTGGTGAAGTCCTTCAGAAGACTGAGATGTGCCTGGGTTTGAATTTATTGCCAGCCCACGCTCTGTCGAAGCGCCCGCACGTTGATTGTCTCAGACTATGCACGGTGTTCCTTTGCCGCAAGGAGTTGATTTTTTCGACATGTTCCAGGATGAAGAAGGATGCCTTTGCACGGTGCTCTGCCTCAAGGAATTCCTTTGCCTCAGTGAGTTCCTTTGCTCGGACGATACACGATGAAGTGACTTGCCTCAAGGAGTCATCCAACGGTTCCTATGCTCTGACGATGCACGATAAAGAACATCTACCACGTGGACACGAACTGAAAGACGACGAAGAACAACACTCCTCCTTCACAGTCAAAGCTTTCAATTGAATTCCTTGAGGCAAATCGCTTCATCGTGTTTCGTCAGAGCATAGGAACCTTTGGATGACTCCTTGAGGCAAATCACTTCATCGTGCATCGTCAGAGCAAGAGCAAGATGAATTCCTTGAGGTACAGGAACATAAGCAAAGGAATTTCTTGAGAGCAAAGGACCTTGCAAAGGAATTTCTTGAGGCAGAGCACCTTGCAAAGGCATCCTTCTTCATCCTGGAGATGCACTCTACCGATCCCCCACCTTGGCAAGACTCTTTTCTTCTGGTTACTGGAAGAGCCGCAGGGTTTTGGTTGAAGAAGCTTTGGTGTTGAAGTCCTTCAGAAGACTGAGATGCGCTTGGGTTTGGATTTATTGTCGACCCACACTCTGTCGAAGCGCTCGTACTTTGATTCGCTCTGACTATGCACGGAGTTCCTTTGTTCATAGAGTTCCATTGCTCTGACTATGTACGGAGTTCCTTTGTTCAGGGAGTTTTATTGCTCTGACGATGCACGATGAAGTGATTTGCCTCAAGGAATTCCTTTGCCTCAAGGAGTTCCAATGCTCTGCGATGCTCGCACGCAGCTCACATTCAACTTTTTCTTGATAGTAGGATTTTATGTAGTATTTCAGACTTTCATAATGTAAATATAACTCAAAAAATCAAACTAATCGTGGTTTTTACAATGTAAATATAACTCAAAAATGATTTTATTATAAAAGACAGCAGAGCAGACATTATAAAAGACAGAAGTTCTCTTGAAATCTAATTCTTAGCCCATACCAACCTCATCATTGTAGTCTTCTTAGCCCATACCAACCTCGTCATATTCTCATCAAGCTCATCTTCATTCTCCTTTTCAAACTAAACGGAGAATAACATTCTACGTTTCGAAAGACACGGAGAACGTCATTCTCCGTTTAAATAAAAACGGCGAATGAACATTTTAATGTGTTTTACCACTGGAAATGTTATTCTCCGTTTCAAGACAGACGGAGAATGTTATTATCCGTTCCAAAATAAACGGTGAATAGAATCCTCAAACGATTTAATTTAAATGAGAAAGTTATTCTCCATTTCAAGTAAACGGAGAATTCCATTCTCCGTTCCAAATAAAACGGAGAATATAATCCGAAGGGGCAGATTCATTAGGAATAAATGGCATATAAATGGAAGAATTCATTGGTATTAATGGCATATAAATGACAGATTCATTGGTATTAATGACAACAAAAGTGACTGCCACTTGGCGCATGAGTTCGAGTTGTTAAATTTTGCCAATAAATGGCAGAAGTTGGGAGAGCTTATTATAAAAATGACTGCAACTTGGCACATGAGTTCGAGTAGTTTCATATGTAAATAAAAGTCAAACTTTTTGTGATTTTGACAATGTAAATGTAATTCAAAAATAATTTTATTATAAAAGCAGATCTTATAAAAGACAGAAGTTCCTTGCCCAATTACATCATAATTACATTGTTGTTTTACAATGTCATTGCTTGGTTCGTGTTACATATTTGCTTGAAAGCAACTCCTTAGCCCATGCCAACCTCATCGTTGTCATCTTCTGGTGAGTTTTATTGTCATTTTCTCCCGGTATTTCGAAGGGAGTAGTCGTCAACATATTCATATAATACGCCGTGTACAAGAGGTAGTTGGGTGCCCGTTGTTGTGGGCAATTTGGAGAACAATTCAGCACTTTGCTCTCATACTCCATCTTCGCCGGGCATCTCTCCCTCATCTTATCAACTTTTCTCCTGACGATAGGCTCTAAGGTGTTCTTCATTAATTCTGCATCCACCTTGCACTTATCGTACGTGTTTTGCCTCAAGGAGTTGTAGTGTGTCCAGTCGTAGGAGATAAAGTTGAATGTGAGCAGAGTATAGTGTTTGATGGATGCATTAAAGAGTGTGATGAATAGCAACTCTATGTCATCCTCCAAACCCATGACGAAGTCTACTAACTCTGTTTGGATGTCTTCAAGGGCGCCAACTTTTGCGTCTCGTGCATTGGCACGTTCAACGATGGTCTGTTTCCCAAAAATAAAACACAATATCATGAGTAATTTTTTTTTCTGTCATTTTTCATCGGTGTACACATGAATATGGATTTTTCTGTTTGAATTCTTACCAATGTGTGGGCCATCATGAATGCAGACCACTTATGTGATTGGGGCGCCGACTTTTACTTCTGGATCAATGGCACGTCCTTTGAGCTAGACGGGGCACACCTTTTACTACCTTGAATTTCTCTCAGCTTCCTTATTATTATGTCCAGTATGCCAGCCTCCATGTCGTCATAGTTGAGTATGTCTTGCATGTCTACTGCCGACAGCTGGACTGAAACTCCTTTTTCACCCTTTTCCAGAGAAAATGTGTATACAATATCACTGCACATAAATTTAGTTTAGATTAAATTAATAAAGATAGATTCTTATTACATAATTATGAAAAAAGTCTAGAAAAAACAAAAGAAAAAAAGGGTTCAGAATACATACTCTGGACACTTCTTTCTGGGAATTACGATGTCGATGTATTGCTTCTTCAGCACTTCATCCGCATATTTTCAAAGTAAGAGTTCATCGCATTCCCTTAGTATGACACAGTTTTTCTTTAATTCAGCCATTTTGGCGTCTCCTCCGGATTTCGGAGCGGCATTAACCTTCCGCTTTTTATTAGCCTCTCAAACTGTATTGCTTTTTATTAACCTCTTTTCCCCCGACCCTCTTCTTCTTTTGGCTTCTTTTGGAGCAGCAAGTTCAGCAGCTGCTTGAATCTCCTCACGCTGAAATGCTACAACCATGGCTTGGAGATCAATAATTTTCCCATCCTTTTCATTAGCTTCAATATTAAACGATTCAACTTTATTTTGAAGCTCCCTTTTCTCCTCAACGAGCCTTTCATTTTTTTTTCTGAGGTGCTCGGTTGTTCGCACTGAAATAAAACAAACAACAATGAAATGTATGATGTGAACCTAACACGGAGAATGACATTCTCCGTGTAATATAATACGGAGAATAGCATTCTCCGTTTGGAATTACACGGAGAATAACCTTTACAGTATCAAAATGATAGGGAATAGCAATTATCCGTTTCAAATAACACAGATAATGCCATTCTCCGTGTTATAATACACGGAGAATAGTCATTCTCCTGGAAGATTATAAATCAGAAATTTGAAATAGAAAAGATTTTACCATGTGCATGTAGCTCTGATTTAAGAACAGAATTTTGCTTTCTCAAATCCTCCAGTTCATGCACAGAGCCCTCCATCACAACGTTGACTGCACGTTGTTGTGCTTCTTGTGCCTCGAGCTCTTTCAGCTTTTCTTTGAGTTTCTCGTTCTCAAGGTTGGCTGCACGTAATTGTGCTCCTTGTGCCTCCATCTCTTTTAACTTTTCTTTGAGTTTATTCTACGCAAGAATTTCAGAATGATGCTTCTCAAATCCTCCAGTTCATGCACAGAGCCCTCCATCACAACGTTGACTGCACGTTGTTGCGCTTCTTCTGCCTCGAGCTCTTTCAGCTTTTCTTTGAGTACGGCAGTCTCAAAGTTGGCTGCACGTAACTGCGCTCCTTGTGTCTCCATCTCTTCTAACTTTTCTTTGAGTTCTTTATTCTGCGCAAGAATATCATAATGATGTCTTCTCAAATCCTCCAATTCCTTTGCTGAGTCGTCCATCACAGCGCCCATTTCATGATGCTGTGGTATCCGTTGTTCATCAAAATTATCCCCACCTGCTTCTTGGTGTTCTTCCTCTCCCTCTTTTTCAACTTCTTCTATATGTGGCTCATCTTCTTTGTGCCCTTCTTCTTCCCCAACAGGTATAACCAGATCTTCAAATATCATCTTCGATCTCATTTTGTTGTGATATTTGGCCTTGAGGAAGATTGAGATTTCGTACCCATTCCATGTGAAAAATCTTGGGTAATCAGGAATTGGGGCGAACTTTCTTTCCACAAATTTACTATGTTCTGCAAACCAATAGAGGAAGTATATTGTGCAACCTTCCAATTTGTGGAAAGCCATTGAGTAATCCCCCTGTTCAGTTTTGCTTCTACTCCTCTTTATGCTATCCATTACATATGTCAGGATTAACCTTGGCCAGCATATACTGTTGATGACGTCCACACTGTCTACCAAGGCCAAGAATCTGTACGGCAAATTTAAACCGCCAGACTTTGTGAAGAATACTGTTTGGCACAAGTGGAAGATTATTAGCTTGGCCAAATCATCTGGATTAACAGCGTTATCTCTGCCATGAAGCCGTCGTAACAATTCAGAGAATTTGTCTCTCACTTCCTTATTCGTGACTTCTGAGTGTTTGCCCTTGGTATTAGCCAGCAATCTTGTGAAGTGATCTCTACACAGGCTCAATGATGCTGGTCGTGTGGGCTACTGTTGTTTTTCCTTTATCAATCTTCTGTAAGAAACATCATCATCGCTTTTTTCATTCAGTGGTAGACCGAATATGACTGCCATATCCTCGACGCTTGGCACGATTTTAACAGTGGTGCTTAATTCAAAGCACCCGACGCCATCTTCTTCTTCTGTGTAACTTGCAATTAAATTCTCAAGCCCTTCGGAGACCTTGGCCACTTCGGAGACGTGGACTCTGTTTTGGTAGAAAATCTCGACAAAATTTCAGAAACCGGTATTCTTCAAGGAACCAATAACTGGCTCAGGTAAACGGCCAACATCTCGATTGACCTCCTCCATAAGATTTAGCATTAGCTTGAAGGTAGAACGAAAAAGTCTTGAATCCTTATTCCTGACAGATTTTTTTCTACAAAACAAAAAAAAAATAAAAAATTAGGTCGGAGAATGGCCATTCTTATGGGTTTTAAAACTGGGAACGGCATTCTCCGTTTCAAGTTAGACGGATAATGCCATTCTCCGTTCCAAATTAAACGGCGAATAGAATTTAACATTCAAATGCGTTTTATGACGGAGAATGTTATTTTCCTTGTAATATATACAGAATTTGTGAACATAAAATCAAAGTTATACCTTCTGTTTGCACTTCTTTTTGTTTAGCAACTTTTTCCTTTTTTCTTTGTGCAACTTTCTTAGAATAGGGTTTCGGTTGTTCTCCGTCTATCTTTTTTGGATTTTCTATAACTGGTGCATTTTCTCTAATTGGTGATGCTGCCGGTGATGATTCTGCCGCTGATGTCGACATGGTGTGAATATTGCGAATTGGGAGGAAGGTTTGAAGATTTTGGAGGAGAATGACCTAGGTTTGAGTACAGAGTAGAGTATGGAAGAAGAGGAAGCTGCGAAATGGTTTTCTTTTTTCTTTTTTTTTAATAAAAGGGTTCGGGGGTGTTTTGAATTAATTAGAAGGGCAAAAATGTCATTCGATGGAAGGGCAAAAGACTCATTTCTGCTTAATTATATTAATTTGAAGGGCAAAAATGATTCTGCTTAATCAAAAAGAATCGAAGCCGTTTGGCAAAAATGTCATTACAACTCAAAAAAAACAAATGAACATAATACATTAGGGGTTTCCATACATTAGATATAAAAGAAGAAGAAAAAAAATCATCGTCTTCCATATTCAATCATTTTAGATTGGACTTCTTTTTTAGCTCTTCATTGTGCTCTGAAGTTGTAATCCATTCAACAACTTTGCGTCTTTCCTTTCCCGCATCAAACTGCATATAACAAACATAACATCAAAAATATTGCTCTAAAAAGTTGAAGTTTTTGCCGACATATTTTCAGACTTACATCGAGAGAATGGTAGTCTAGACTACATCGGTCTTTCATGAATGATATTACAAAAATCCCACAATCAACAGAATTACCTTGGCGGGGAACATAAGAAGGACGTTTTATTGCAAAAGTAGAAAAGCTGAACCTAGCATCTCTCAACTTCAAAATCTCTTCTTGGAGAAAGAGATCCAAATTTGAAAGCTATAATTACCAGAATACAATATGTATTAGTATACCACGTATCTTGTACCCAATTCATAAAAATTGATAAATATGAGCTTACTATTTCTTTTATGACTGTTTTGCTTTGAATCAAATCATCTTTAGATGCAAGTGAGTCCCAAATTTCAACAATCCTTTTTTAACTAGAACTCTTGCAAGAGTATAGTGTTCGCCCAAATGAATGGGTATGTATATCTGAATCAGGATAATTAGGTAAACCAAATTAGTAAATTTTCAGAAAATTAGGATTAATATTTAAACATAAATATATTAATACCTTGTTACAAGTGCTTAAAGATCCCATGTAATCCTGAAAATATTTAAACTTCTTCCATATTTCATGAGGCTTTTTGTTGGATGGAGGTAATGTTGCTTTCTACATACACATCAATTAATACATTACAAAGGACAAACAAACGAGAAAATTGTTAATGCATATGCATTGAAGAATAAAATGCTCACTCACCAATATCCTTATTGGTAAAAACCATACATTAGCTTTATTGGAGGTTCTTTTCCGTTTCTCCGCGGTGAGAAGAGCAGAGACAATACCTACAATCTGAATAAATCACTAAAAATGTCAGCGATGGAATCGAAGTAAACATAGATGACATCTAAGAAGAAATATACTATCTATACATACCCCATTGCTAATTTTCGTTAAAGGAGCTAAGGTCTTCATCTCAAACCGAGACACATAGTTTTTGTTGTAAGATGATATTATTTCTCTAAGAAAAGAAACGAATAAATTAGGAGAAAAAAACTGTTGGAATTAAATCAAAACTCATATTACTTACTCGTCAGGTCTATCATCGGCAAAAATATAGTCGTAATATCTCGAAGAACCACTAGTACAATTGCTAGGCTTCGAGGTTGAACCCCTTATTAAATTTTTCGATGGTGTGACCGGATGTAAATTTCCACGCATTCTTTTAGAAGAACTGTTAAAGTCAGTTTCTTCTGTAGGGGACAATACGAGCATTAGGTCCAATGCTTTACTACGAGCCACGTCCTCCTCATCGGAAGAAGATACAAAGGAAACCAACTTCACATTATTAAATACTCCAGACGAAGATGCCTTCTTCAAAGCAGGAGATTCTTCAATCTTCTCTAAACGCCAAGATAAATTCATTTATTTAAATTGTATTAAACCAAGCAAAGAATTGATCGATGCAACATCAGCTGAAATCTTCGACAGTTGTTGTTCAATCCTGCGCAACATACGCAGAATAAATGTTTTATTTGGAGTTGGCAACCAATCTTCTACGTCTTCTACATTTCCCCCCACACGAGTAGACATCTTGAGAACAAGAAAACTATTGTATTTTAGAAAACTATTCTATGTATTTCAGAATGAATAATAGTACTATGAAACAAGAAAACTATTGTATATATAGCAAGAGAGAAGTACAAAAAGTGAGAAAGATGGAAAGACAAATAAATTTTGAGACTAGCAAATAATCTACTAGCCGTTTGATTGAGGAGGGCTCGAGGAAGATTCTACTAGCCGTTTGATTGAGGAGGGCTCGAGGAAGATTCTACTATCCGTTTGAAAAATACAAAAGGTTATCGTGATCAACTTCAATTAAGGAACTCTATAAGAGGATTAATTCCGCTTGATTGAGGAACTCGACGAAGTCCGCCGCGAACCGGAACTTCTTCTTCTTTTCTTCTTCATCTCCGTTTCTCCTTCCACCACCACCACCATGCCCTGTAACTTTATAATAAAAATATTAAATTGTTAGATGAAACAAAAAAACTAATTACGGAAAGATTACTAAATCAAAATCAAACAGAACACATATTCATAGAAAACATAAAATTAAAGATGAAAGTGTCACAGAAGCAACACCATAATTTTACAACAACTAAGCAGACTCTGCTAAGCAATAACTAAAATTATGTATTGTGTCCTCCTTGGATTTAATTTACACAAAGAAGAGATTTGAGAGAACGAGCTTTTGTCGGCTTCCTAAATGTACCATTCTCCGTCCTAAATGTACCATTCTCCGTCCATTCGCCGTATTAAAAGCAAAAAGAATGGCCATTCTCCGTGTTAAAAGCAAAGAGAATGGCCATTCTCCGTCCATTCGTCGTATTCACCGTCCATTCGCCGTATTAAAAGCAAAGAGAATGGCCATTCGCCGTATTCTCCGTCCATTCTCCGTCCTAAATGTACCATTCTCCGTCCATTCGCCGTATTAAAAGCAAAGAGAATGGCCATTCTCCGTCCATTTGCCGTATTTACCGTCCATTCACCGTATTAAAAGCAAAGAGAATGGCCATTCGCCGTATTCTCCATCCACTCTCCGTCCTAAATGTACCATTCTCTGTCCTAAATGTACCATTCTCCGTCCATTCGCCGTATTAAAAGCAAAGAGAATGGCCACTCTCCGTCCAAAAAAATATTCTCATCGAAAATATTATCTTTAGAAAAGTTAAAAAGTAATCCGCCCGACCTCAGAAGCAGGTTTCCTTAGTTCACCACCACCACCATGACATGTAGCTTTATTAACAAAATATTAAATTGTTAAATGAAAAATAAAATTTCTGACAATGGCATGGTCTGTAAAATTAGAGCGGTGCTGCTGGTACTTCTCCTTATTCGAGGAGGTCTCGACGAAGTCTGACGCGAAGCGGACCGATTCTTCTCGGCGCAGCTGGTACTCCTCGTTGTTCTAGGAGGGCTCGCCGACGTTGGACGCGATCCGAACCGATTCTTATTTCCTTCTTCATCTCTGTTTCTCTTTCCACCACCACCAGCACCACCACGACTACCATGGCCTGTAACAAAAAAAAGGTTCAGATTAAATTGGATAGACTTTTGAGAGAGTAAATATGAGTTAATTTAGGGTGTTCATTAAAAAAATTAAAGTGAAGAATGACCTGCTAAAGCAAGTTACCAACAGGTCAAAAGTCTAAATCAGCATTAAATGATGTCTCCTGCATTATTTTATCTGAATTTAATCTGGACCGTTGGATTAACATCCAACGGTCCAGATTTCGGATGTATCGATACATCCAAAATGGGTGGATGTATTGTAGAATTTTCCATATATATATATATATATATATATATATATATATATATATATATATATACACCCCCCCCCCCCCGAGGCTCAAGTTTCTTAAAGATATTATTGATTTATTGTAGTTAATATCCAGACATAACAAAACCTGGACACCAAGTCGACCTAAATAAGAATATCTATCCTTCTATGTTTCATTTGAGAAATTTCAATGAAAAGAATTCTAACTCTAAGTAATTATTCTTATAAAAATAATAATTAAAACCCAAATATAATTTATATATTTGATAAACATATAAATCAGAATAATAATTCTAATATTAATATGATTCAAAATAATACTTGAAATTAAGCTTATACAAAATAAAGATAATTTTGTGCAGCCATTCAATTATCAGTGGTTTTTTAGCTCATTAAAATTTCACAAAGCCTAATCTTTAAATGGATTTTAATTTATATCCCCAAACAATTAGTCCCGAGACGGATCAAAGATGAGAACAAGGGCTGGGAACAAAGGTTCACGCAAACTTTACAGTCTACCCTCTGTTTGATCCTGATGTTGAAGTCGAGGTCCAGAGATTCATACAAGAAACTTGCTCTCTAGCTTAACTCGATTCCAACGAAGCATGGGGAAACCCAGGTTTCAAGCTGGCAAAACAAAACCCGTTCTTCCTTGCAAACACAATTGCAATTGAGATAGAATGTTTACAAACATGGGAGTATGGAGAAGAAAGAAACAAGAAATGTTCTTCTCTTTATGTTCGTAGACGAAACAATGAGAAAGAAAAATAAAGAGAAAATACAGAAGAGTAAATCTTCTTGTTGGGGTGAACAAGTCAACGTTGCTCAAAGTAAGATTCGTCCTACATACGATCTGTCCCCAGGAACCAACAAGTTCACAAGTGAGCCTCTGAAACGCCCTAGGTCACGTTCAGAAAGACTTGGAACTCAAACAGAACAAACTGGTCACTGTGGTGCATAGACATTGCAGCCGCATAAACCCCTTTGGATGATGGTGGCTATTTCTTTATCCTTTCTCAAAATTTTCCATATCAAATGGTGGAGAGGCTATATTTATAGAGCAACTCAGCACCTACGAGCGTATAGACATGCGCACGCACGCATAGACATGTGCACGCGCGCATAGACATGCGCACGTGCGCATACGCGCTGACCGACCAAATCCTACGTGTGCCAATACAACAACGCGCCACATGCTGACAGCCGCCTGCACCGAAAGCAATGACGATCGACATGACTGACAGCGCCAAAAGCATGCGGCTGAAGACATGCGCTCCACGCATAGAGCCCATCGCATACTGCCTAGCCGTATATATACACGCCTAGCCGCATAGCACCCTAACGCATACACCCCTAGCGACATAGCATCTCACAGCATAGCGCCTTGCTGCGTAGCACCTCGCCGCATAATGCCTAGCACATAATGCCTAGCGCATAAATGCCTAGCTGCATAATGCCTAGTCGCTTAATGCTTGCCGCATAGTGCTTTGCCGCTTAATGCTCTACATAATGCTAGATGCATAATGCCAACTGCATAATGCTCAACATATAAAACGAGCACACGAGCACAATATATGTGAACAAACGCCATGCGTCCGATGAGTTCGTACAAAGTGCAATATGAGCCATCAAAGCACCACTTTGCGCCCTTCGGACGAGTCCGAGTCGCTAAGCCCTTTCGGGACTTAGCTCCTAAGGATTCCTAAAGAGAGTGACCAAAACAAAAATGGTTCTATTAAATTTAAACTTAAACCCTCTAGAAAAATCATCCCATATGGGCCACCGCACCTCATGTGCACATGTCAATCCAAGCATAGTTATTATATTGGGCTATACACATTTATGGTTTTCCAATGTGGTTTTCCAATGCCAATCTAAGGAAAAATAAAGGATTTATGTCTGTGTCCTATTCAACCCAGAAAAGGTTCTGATCTGTATCAATGTTCATGACAGGCCAGCAGTATACTAGTGCGTGGCATGTCGTCATCGACTATAATGTATTCTATTTCAAATGGAGTTTGTGCCAGATCGCTTCGATTATCATGCCAGCCTATTGTAGGCCTAGTAGGCTAACTAGAAGCTGTTATGTGCTATGTCACACCCAAGTTTGGCTTGATTTGGTTTTTTGTTTGTCGTGATGTGGATTTATATACTTCAGTTGAGATATGGGACTTTGATATATCATGTATAGTAGGGGTGAGCATTCAGTTTATTCGGGTTAAACCGAACAGAATAACCCAAAATCGAATTGGACCGAAACCGAATAAGCAAAACCGAAACCGAACCGAATTGGCCCAAAACTGAATCAAACCGAACCGAATTAAATTGGTTCGGTTTTCGGTTTATTCGGTTTATTCATATTTTTTTGATTTTTTTAAGCTTTTTTTGTTAACATATATAGTAACTAAATATACATAGACATATTTAGTATATACATATATATATTTAGTATATACCTATATATATTAATACTTATATATATAGTACACACACACACACACACGCATACACACACATACACACACACACACACACATATATATATATATATATATATATATATATATATATATATATATATATATATATAATATATATATATATATATATATATATATATATATATATATATATATATATATTAATTAAAAAAATATATATTAATTAAAATTTTTTATTCGGTTTTTGGTTTTGGACCGAAACCGAAACCCAAAACCGAAACCGAAACCGAATAAGAAAAGTTAGTATTTTCAAAACCGAAACCGAACCAAATTTTTTTAAAACCGAATCGAACCTCTTATTCGGTTCGGTTCGGTTTTCGGTCCAAAACCGAATAATGCTCACCCCTAATGTATAGTTCATTTTGAGTTTCTTCGATATTTATCACTTGTTTTATCACGTCTTTCTAGTGCATGATTTTGTGTTGCTCCGCTATGCTAGTGCTACACGAGTATCACACACCCTTGAGTCGTATTAGCTTGATCTTAGTATTGTTCTGGTTTTGGACCAATTTGATCACTAGCACGTCACTAGCATAGTTGATTGACGCTTGTTTGTCATGGACTAGAGTTAGGCAAGTCTCCTTGTGATTGGTAGTTGTAATTTATCGCATGTGGCACTTGGATATTTGTCACGCCCCAGTTCCAAAATACGTAGAAATTTAGGACGAGACGATGCCAGCTAATACAATCTGGAATAAGTTTCCAATTTAATGAACTTATCTAGATGTACTACGTTGTAAAAGTATACTAAGCATACACTATCCAGGGGCATATTTCATGTTGAAAATGCCATATCAATTACGTCTCAATCCACATATAAATAAATAAGACAAGAGTGAACAATATGTATTATAGTCGGTTGTCCATAATACACACGTCCGAACAAGCACGAGAAAAGAATAAGCTTGCAATACTAGGCTATAACAATAGATAATAAGCAATAAGAAGATAATATGGGAAAAAAGAGATACAAATACCTAATAACAAATACCTTTATACCAAGATGATACCCATCAATAGTTCCAACAATCACCACGTCAATCAAATCTGCAATCTGGCAGGGAACCAGGTCGTTAGAGGGATGTAACAAGATACAAAAAATACGTGTCATAATTTAAATACTGAGTAAACACAAGGGTGATCTAACCATCTATATGAATGCACTTTGAGGATTACTTTGGAGCATATGGGTAGGTCAGGCTAAAATAGAAAATCTCTATGGCATAGCCCAAGGCTAGGTGCAATATATATGCTGACATATATCATCAATCGACATAGCTTATAGCTAGCGACCTTCGTCTGAAATACCAACAAACATATATAATCTCCCATAACATTCAATGAACGTTAATGGGTAACTATGAACTATGAAATAATCAGGATCATCATTCCCGTAGTTCCTTCGGAGACTATGGTTTACCAATTTGTTTGTCCCATATGCCTACTAATGATCCTTCCCGTCCAATACCAATGTACAATTCGTCACTATGACGTAAACATCTTGTAACTATATATCAGACCATAAGCAACTAGAACTATCTATCACTATATACTACACCGTCACACGTGCTACTCGTACCGATAGCTAGTCGAATGTTTAAGCTCCTGTCCTACGTACATGATCTCACTCTGTACGGTGAGTAGTATGTGTTCAGGTCTTGGGAGATATAACAATAACTCCACAACTTTAGGTGTGTCCACTAGTAACTATGTCAACACAAGACCAATAATGATGGCTTCGTCGACTACACCCGTGGCATTCTCAAACGCGCACACTTATACTATTTCCAGAACAAAAACATAAACAATATCAATTAAGTTTAAACAATAAAAAACAAGGCAAGGTATACTTTTCTGGAAGTCCAAGATGTAAGTACAGCAAGTCAGAACTGGAACTATCGTCTGCTCCGTCCCGAATACCTATAAATTAATATTAATAATAATTAGTTATTTCTAGGGTTTGCTACACATGCAATGCAACACTAAATATAGTCACATATACTGGTATATAAAAATATGGTTTTCTTGATACATGTAAGAGGTAGCTAGTTTTTAGAAAATAGTTTTAAGTCTTCTGGTCACCTAACAATTTATTAATCTAAATAAATATATAGAACCCTAGGTGATCTTAGTCTCTAAATTACTAACCAAAATATGGTATTATGTATTCCTTCTATTAAAACTGATCATAAGTAAAGGGACTTATTAAACAATACACAATGATATAACTGGTGAATGACAATATCTATAACTTGTTAATTATGACAATACCAGTCCTATGTACCCACCCAATAGTCTTATATCCTATTCAACGTCTTGCTAACATGTTTCAATGTGTTAACTATAAGACACAATAAATAAACCATTCAGGGGTGACACCTTACAATAATGGTATTTGGACCACTACTAGCATAAAGTAGTTTTGAAATGTAACGTCATAAAGACCTAATGTTGGTCATGTAAAATCATGAAATAATATAGTTTTATAGCAGGATTTTGAGTGCTAATAATGTCTCTAAACTTTGGTACAATATCGAGGATAATTTGTAACATAAAATAATAATCTCAATGGGAAATTGTGTCAAAACCAAATTCTGAAATTCAGAATGACAAGGTAAACATATGGTTTAACCTTATTTAATCATGATATGTCATGGTTTAAAAGTATGGCATGGTAGGGGGTTGAGATAGGGTCATCTTCATATAGGTTTCGGACATAGAGTATGAAGATTTACACATGAAATGACGAGCATAAGTAAATGAGTCAGTTCTAGAATTAAAGGAAAATGGGGTTAAAAACATGATTTTTCCTTAGATAATTGTGATTCTAATATGATGCAATTATATGGTCTTAAAGGGGGTAATCCTAGGTACATTTTCATGAAGGTTTTGAGCACAAAATAGGAGTGTAATATGTGTAAATAGTGTGTGAACAAATGTCAGAACTTAATGTTTGTGTTCATGAGGACATTTAATATGGTTAAATATGATTTTTCATGGATTAATTATGGCTTCTACCTAGGTCAATGTATTGGCTAAATAGTCCTTAATTTGTAGGTCAAATAAAGGAAAGTAAAGGGGATGTGTACCTATTTTGAGTGAAATGGACAACAACTACAACATGAAGAAGTAGGATGTCCTTGATAAGAAAAGGATGGGTTCAAGTGGAATTCAAGAGATAGAAGCCTTACAACTTCATCCCCATGAGGCCAACACTTTGGATAATGTCCCGAGCATCCACCGTAGTCGTTGCACTTCCGTATTCAGCAGCAAATGGGTCACGAACATTAGCAAACTTTAGCAAAATTCAGTAGCAGTCCAAGGGGATTCGACCAGACTTGAGAGTAGAATAGGGGATGAAAATGAAGTAGAAGTGGAAGGATAATGAGAGTGGGCTGGATAGAGATGGAAGGAGGAGTAAGTGTACTTGTTTTTAGGTGTGGGAGGAGGAGAAGGAGTTACATAAACTACCCACTATTGAACCTAGTCCCCTCCAAAACCGTGAGAACCCAAGGGCATGGGATGATGTCCAAATGTTTTAGGTGCATGGTTTGGGTTCACAACACCTAGTTAAGGTTGCTTTACACCTATATATATTAGGGTCAAGTTGGGGCACCAAAAGGCACTTGGATCTAACCCAAACCTAGTCTAACTTAACTACAATAGGCTCACTAGTTTAGTTTCACTAGAAGGTTGTCAAATACTCAATCTAGTCTAACTAAGGTCCAATCCATTCTTGAAACAAAGGTTGAACTAACATACATATAAATAAATAAATGCCATACGATATATAGACAACTAAATTTAATACTAAGATAAATTAGTATAAATAACATGTAACAAATTCAAATAAAAATCAATAAATGTATATATATTGGGAGAGAGGGTTTACAATCTATCCGCCTTAGAAAATTTTGCCCCAAAAATTAAGAATGATTGCACGAAAGAAAATGGCATGACTGGAAAGTTAAAAATAAAGGAAATGAAGTACATAAATTTGTACATAGGTCCTCGAATAGATGTGGAAAGCACTCCCGGATAGTATCCTTACGCTCCCATGTTGACTTACCTGGAGCATGATGATTCCAAGCCACACGAACTGAGGGAATGGTCTGGCCTCTCAATACTTTCTTTCTCCAGTCCAGAATCACCTATTGCTTCTTATATGCTAGGCTTGGTTCTCTAGGGAACTCTAATTTTTCTAAGCCTCCTGACACTAGCATCTATAGGTAATGACGCTCTAAACCTATCTACCAGGGATGACTATACCTCCAAATTAGATATCATGCCTTCCCCAGACAATAAAAATCCCAATACCAAGCTCCTACAATCTTCTAATATCCTTTTTCTAAGTTATTATAATGTATGTTATATGCTTATAGCTCAATGCATCTACTATTACGTCAGCTTTGAGGAGCCTTTCTATCATAGTACTTCTCCTAACCTAAGCAACGACAAAAGAAACAAGAGTTTAACAAGTTAGAACAAGGGAACATGATTATGAAGCAGTACGAAGTAGAATTCTCTAGACTGTCTCAATATACAACTACCAAGTTTACCGATGAAGTGTCCAAGGCTCGTCGTGAAGTATGCGTAGGCAACTCTAGAGGGGGTGAATAGAGTTTGTGTCAATAATAACCAAATAAAAATTAACTCTTTCACCAACAGAATAATTAATCATAGAATTAATACAGAAATAAAAGAGATTAGAAAAGCATATGAAAACATAGCAGTTTTAACCTGGTTTCCCTCGTGGAGGACTAGTCCAGGCCTAGAAACTCTTGCTCAGGATTGAAATCTACTATTTATAAAATTGCGTACACCATGTGCCTTTAGTCTGAAGAGCACGCAAACTTCTTTACATAACATGAGCTTTTAGATCGACTTGACGGTCTCTTAGAAAATGATATTGAATCTCAATATGCATAGTACGAGAGTAACATACAGGATTCTTAGTCAAGTTGATAGTGCTAGTGTTGTCACAGAAAATGGGTATTTGTGTAGTGTAATTCAAAGTCATCTAAGGTTTGCTTCATCCACAAAATTTGTGCACAATAACGTCCTGTGGCGATATACTCAGCCTCAGTAGTAGATAATGTGATAAAATTTGCTTTTTGCTAAACCAAAAGACTAGAACCTTACCTAGAAAATGACACGTGTCGCTATTACTTTTTCTATCCACTTTGCATCGAGCAAAATCAGCATCCAAATAACCGGTTAGGTCAAAGGACATGGTTTTGAGATACCATAAGCCGACAGAAGAAGTGTCTTTAAGGTATTGGAAGATACGCTTAACTGCGCATAGGTGTGATTCTTTAGGGTTAGTTTGAAATCTCGCACACAAGCAAACACTAAATATTATATCAGGGCGACTAGTAGTTAAGTAAAGAAACTATTAATCATACCTCGATGCTTACTTATGTCAATAGGTTTGCCTTGTTCATCTACATCGAGCTTGGTTGAAGTTGACATTGGAGTGCCAAGAGGTTTGACAGATTCCAGATCGAACAACTTTAGCAAATCTTTTATGTATTTGGCTTGATTGATGAACGTCCCATTGTTGGTTTGTTTAATTTGCAATCTAAGAAAGAATTTGAGTTCTCCCATCATGCTCATCTCAAACTCATTCAACATGCACTTAGAAAATTCTTGACAGAGAGATTCATCAGTAGAACCTAAGTTAATATCATCAACATAAATTTGAATTAAAAAAGATTTCCATTTAAAGATTTTATAAACAGTGTAGTATCAACCTTACCTTTTGAAAAACCATTATCAAGTAAAAAAGAACTTAAACGGTCGTACCAAGCACGAGGGGCTTGTTTCAAACTGTTTAGGGCTTTCTTCAACTTGAATACATAATCAGAATTTTTGAAATCAGTGAAACCTGGAGGTTGAGCTACATAAACTTCTTCTTTTGTAAAACCGTTAAGAAATGTGCTCTTTATCCATTTGAAAAAGTTTAAAGTTATACAAATATGCAAATGCACATAACATGCGAATGGATTCTAATCTCGTAAATGGAGCATAGGTCTCATCGTAGTCGATACCTTCATTTTGGTTGTATCCTTGAGCTACGAGTCGAGCCTTGTTACCAGTGACTAAACCATTCTCATTTAATTTATTTCAGAATACCTAGTGGGTGTCAATGATCGGACGATCAAAAGGCTTTGGAACAAGTTTCCAAACTTGATTTCATTCAAATTAGTTTAGTTCCTCTTGTATAGCATCTAACAATAGATATCACTACATGCTTCATCAATATTCTTAGTTTCTAGCTGTGAAATAAATGCAACACAAGAATCTGTATCTCTGGTATAGGAACGAGTACTTATGCCCTTGGTGATCTTACCTATTACCAAGTCCTTGGGGGTGGTCAAGCATAAAGTTTATTCTTTTTAGTAGACTCTCAAGGTAGCTGGTTTCTGTTTTTGGTTCTTTAGATGCCTTGCTTGGTGTACTAATATCTTCGTTGTCATCATCGTTCTGTTGATTTAATTCGTCGAAGGTGATGTTCATTGATTCTTCGATGACCATTGTCCTTTTGTTGAAGACTCGGTACCTTTTTGGCCGCATAACCTAAAAAGATACCCTCATCGGCCTTTTCGTCAAATTTACCCAAATTATCTTTAGTATTAAGAATAAAATATTTACAACAAAAGATTTTGAAATAGGAAACTGTAGGTGTTCTATTAAACCATAACTTATAGGGAGTCTTCTTTGATTTAGGTCGAATTAGAACCCTATTGAGAATATAACACGCTGTATTGATAGCTACTGTCCAGAAATATTTGGGTCGACTAAATTGGTTTAACATTACTCTATCCATTTCAGATAGAGTTTTTTTCTTATGTTCAATAACTCTATTTTGTTGTGGAGTCCTAGGACAGGAGAACTCGTGCAAATATCTGTGTATGTCACAGAATTTCTCAAACTCTGCATTCTCAAATTCTCTACATGATCACTTCAAATATGAGTGATCATGAATCCTTTCTTATTTTGAACATTCTTGTAAAATATGATGAATTCAGATAATGCATCATTTTTGTGTACGAGAAGGTATACCCACGTGTATCTAGAGAAGTCATCTACTATTACAAATGCATATAACTTATAACCTAGGCTAGTAATTCTACTAGGCCCAAATAAATTGATATTGTAATGCCTGTGGTTCGTATTACGTATTTCTGGAATACGTGTACGCATTTATTCTTGTATTGCATGATTTCCTTGCTTAATTTCCTTCCTGAGCTTGGTTTATTCTTGGATTGGGTTGGCTTGGTTCGGTTTGGGATTGCTCTTGGTTCATCATGAACCAAGGGGTGAACCCCCTACCTACCACCACCACTACCATTTATTAACCCTTCTCCTTTCTCTCTTTTCATTTATCATCTTCTCCACCATTACTTCCTTACCTACAAGAGAGAGGGAGAGAGAGGTCTAAGCAAGTGCAACTTGCTTCATGGAGGAACTCTAATTTTATTGCTTTATTCTCTTCCTTACAGCATTTTAACTTACTTTAGTACTTGGCATTTTCACTTTCCATGGCTAGATTCTTGTAGATCTAAGTCTATTTTATTTTCAGAAATTCTTAGGTTTTGATCTACTTAATCTTGTTATTTCTAAGTTTTGATGGTTCCATGTTGTTGAGAATTTCGTTATACCCCATTTTGACCTATGGAAGTTCGGATTTGGGCTCCGGATGATGGAGTTATGGAGCTTGAAAACTTGGCTCTCATGGCGTTCTTCTTCTCAGAATTTGGAGAAGAAGAACAGTACTTAACTTGACCGCATAAATATTTCATGCGGCAAGTGTTCTTCCAGCCGCATGGACTTTTCCCCACTTAGCCGCATATGCGCCCTTGCCTTCCTGGCCGCATGAACTTGTACTCCTAACTAGCCGCATGCATATTTGAGCCGCATGGGACCCAGTCAGTTCAGCCGCATAGGACTGAAGACCTTATCCTGCCGCATCAGCTTATCTTGGCCGCATGAGTTGGACCCAGCCGCATGTGCACAGCCTTGACGAGCCGCATGAACCAGACTCACTCGCTGGCCGCATGAGATCTTGAACCTCATAAGCCGCATGAACTCCCCCCCGTCAGCCGCATAAGCAATCACCTTGACCCAGCCGCATGGGGTTCGACTTGGTTGAGCCGCATGGACTCATTTCCGCCAGCCGCAGGAGTACCCTTGCCCTCTTGGCCGCATGTGTCTTGTCCTTCTCTTGGCCGCATGAGTTCGATTTATTCCAGCCGTATGAGAATCCCTCTCCTGCGAGCCGTATGGGTCCTTAGTTCCCCCGACCCGCATGAATCTCTCTCCAGCCGCATGAACCCGACTCCTTCCCCAGCCGCATGAGATCCATCCTGGCCGCATGTGCCTTAGCCGCATGGCTCTTCTATAGCCCTTTTGTCATGAACTTGAAAATCACGAATTCAATTAATATGTTTGGAATTGATAATTGAGTATGACGTGATAGTGACCCGTAGTGGTGCACTCCTGACATAATAACCTGACATGACCTGATAGTGGCCCGTCGTGGCACACTCCTGACTAGTACACTTGATATGATAAACCTGACATGATTATCTCGAATAGCTGTTACGACGGCTACCTGACACGACATGACCTGTATAATGACCTGGACACCGTGGGCGATTGTGCTTCTACAAATAAACCAGTCCTGTCTTGCATCATGTCTAGGACAGGGACTCCTGAGTACCACGGTCAGGAGTACCTACTAAAATAGACTAAGGCTAATAACTAGATTAATACATTAGTCATGACGAGATTTCCCAGCTACAGGCAATCCCGTTACCTGGGCATGCTTTGGGATCTGTAGTCTGCCGTCGAGTAGGGCATATTTCTTGCACACTGTCATGTGTTGCACCCTTCAAGCTACCTAAGGGTATATTCGTTTCCTGGACGATGTACCCACCAGAATTCAACTCTAATTCTTTTAACCCGGGTAACCTGGATGGTCTGCAGGGCTTGTGGCTGTGGAATAATCTTACTGCATCTTGTTAGTAATTAGGCTTGTAACAACCCTAGTTAGTTAAAGTATCAAGCCATAATTCTTGCTTGGCCGTGAAATGATTGGATGGAGTCTAACCAGTCTAGTCTTGCCCTGATCCTGTTCCAGATTATTGAATGACCAGAATGCTTGTATTTATTTTACCGATAAATGGTGAGAATTCTAAGTTCTGTTCAGACGAAGGGTTACAACCCTGGTCCTTATTTGGTTTACGGGTTATAACCTGGTTATCTGAATAGTTCCATGGTTATCTCGTCGTATATCATCCTGATGTATTTTCTTTATTTCCAGTTCTTACTTTTATTTATATCTTGTGCTGATTGCTGGTTTTAGTTCCTAAGTGAAGCTTCCTTTGTGGCACTTGCTCTTTCTGGGGTCTGACCCAGCTGGTTTTGTATGGCCAGATTTCGGAGCAGCTCCAGAGGATCTACCGACCTTCCAGCCAGATGGTGGCCACTAGACGGAACCCTGGCAACGAGTGGGTTTATTTTTTTGATCTCCCACTTTATTGTAAAAATATTCTTTTGAGGCGTTTAGCCGACGAGCACCTGTTTAGCTCGATTGCACTTTACTTACTATCTGCCTACGGGCTGTAACATGATTGACAGATCCAGCTAGGGTTGATCATGTATGACTAAAATCTTGCTAGTCCTAAAAATTTGTAACGACTAGCTTCATGATCAGCTGAATATGTAATGTTTGGGACGCCTTACTATTGTATATTTAATGATCATACTTCTTGTAACCTTTTACTTACTTGCTTGTGATTGAGACACTAGGCTTGTTCATGACCTTAAGAGACTGTTGACTTGTAGATAAACCCTTATGTATCTAGACAACCGTGACCGTATAGCGAGATGGATTCTATTTCATATACGTAGCTGGCTATGTCTGCCCTCGCTCTCCAGTATTCTGGTTCTGGGGCGTGACAGATATGTAGTAATTATAGAGGTCTAGTGGTACTTACAATATTTTTGGATTTAAGTAGATCGGGTAGCTTTGTTCTTTTCATATTTACTACATATCGTATCCTTTTTGAAAACGATATCCGATAAGCCTCGTACCAGTTTTTTCGTAGATAATCTTAAAATTATGTACATGTTTGCATGACCGAGTCTCATGCGCCATAGTTGACTCTTATCGTTCATGGAGTCACCCTCATTTCTCGTATTTCCCGTATTTCGTATTTATACTCGTATCTGGATTTTTGGCATGTATTTTTATTTTTCTCAAACTTGTGGGATTTTGGTATTTCTCGTACTTTGGTTTCGGCATGGCTCGGTTTTATTGGGGATGGTTCGGTTTGGTTCGGTTTTATGTGTTGGAACACCCTAGCCCTATGCTACCCCTCATCCCCACCACAACTCCCCCTCTTTATATCCCCACCTACCACTCTCTCTCTTCATTACCACCACCATTAATTTTCTTCTTCTTCTTCTTCTCCTTCCTCTACGCAACTCTCCCAACCCTAGACAAGTGCACCTTGCCACTACATGAGAGCCCTCTTTTATTTGTCCATTTGCTAGAGCAGGACATGGTGATCAACATTAGGTCTTGGTATTTTGTGATTTAAAGTCTCCATTGTTCTAGATCTAGTTTTTCTCATTTTTGGATTTTGCATGGTTTGATCTCTTTAAGTTGGATTTTCATGGGTTTTGGTGTTTCCAAGTGGAAGAGCATTCAATTCTACCCAAGTTGGAACTTTGGAAATCTGGATTTGGAGTTCGGATGGCCAAGTTATGATGCTTTGAAGCCTTGGGTTCATCCATGGTGTTCTTGCTGTTTGGAGAAGACAGTGAGCAGTGTGCAGAGCTGTTTAGCTTACGCACACTGAGCTGCGTACGCTCTTTAGCGTGCGTACGCAGACTTGAGTACGCTTCCTGTTGGAAGCGTGTCTCCTTGAGCGTGCGTGACTTTTCACGCAGCTGCTCCCTTGAGCGTGCGTGACTTTTCACGCAGCTGCTCCCTTGAGCGTGCGTGACTTTTCATGCAGCTGCTCCCTTGAGCGTGCGTGACTTTTTACGCAGCTTCTCCCTTGAGCGTGCATGACTTTTCACGTAGCTGCTCCCTTGAGCGTGCGTGACTTTTCACGCAGCTGCTCCCTTGAGCGTGCGTGACTTTTCATACAGCTGCTTCCTTGAGCGTGCGTGACTTTCACGCAGCTGCTCCCCTCGAGCGTGCGTGACTTTTACGTACGCTGCTCCCCTTGAGTGTGCCTTGGTACGCAGACTTGAGTGTGCCTTGGTGCGCAGACTTGAGCGAGCCTTGCGTGCGTGCTTTTGCACGTATGCTGCCCCTTGATCCCTTTGCTTAACCCATTGGCTCTTGGAGTTTTAGTTTTATTTCTTTAAGCTTGGCTCTTTTATAACCCTGTCTTTTGATATTTTATTAGATATTTTATGCCCATTTTATATCCTTACGTCTTTTGTCATGAACTTGATTTTACTTAATGTGTTTGGAATGACTATTGCACATGGCCTGGTATGACAAGGAAATAGCATAACACGACAGTGACCCGTAGTGGTGCGCTCTCGACATGGCCCACCTGACATGATTTATCTTGATAACTTGATAAGTGGCCCGTGGCGGCGCACTCCTGACCTGACATGACTTGATAACTTAACTTGACCTGTCTTGACACCGTGGGTGGTTCTTTCTTGCTTGCTTGTTAACCCACTTGTCCTGTCTTGCATCATGTCTAGGATGGGACTCCTGAGTACCACGGTCAGGAGTACCTACTAAAATGGATTAAGGTTAATAACTAGAATAACACAGTAGTCATGAAGAGATGACACAGCTACAGGCAATCCCGTTACCTGGGCGCTCTTGGGATCTGTAGCCTGCCGTCGAGTAGGGCACATTTTCAGCACACCGTCGCGTGTTGCACCCTCTAAGTCACCTAAGGGTACATGCGTCTCCTGGACGATGTACCCACCTGAATTCAACCCTAATCTTTCGTCCTGGGTAACCTGGATGGTCTGTAGGGCTTGTGGCTGTGGAACAATCTCACCGCATCTTGTTAGTAATTAGGCCTGTGATAACTCTAGTTAGTTAAAGTAGTAAGCCGTAGTATCTGCTTGGCCGTGATTGATTGAATGAGGTATAACCAGTCTAGCCATGTCTTGATCCAGTACAAGATTGCTCCCTGTCTTGATTTATTGTATTATTATCTTGTCGATAAATTATGGGAAACCAAGTTCTGTTCAGATGAAGGGTTACAACCCCGGTCCTTGTTTGGTTTACGGGTTGTAACCTGGCTGTCGAAATAGTTCCATGGTCATCTCGTCGTATATCATCCTGACATGTTTTCATAATTCTAGTTTTAATATTAAATTTTCTTGTGCTAATTGCTGGCTTTTTTTCTTATTTCGTGGCCCCCTTGTGGCACTTGCTCTTTCTGGGGTTGACCCAGCTGGTTTTGTGTGGCCAGATTTCGGAGCAGCTCCCGAGGATCTACCAAGCTTCCAGCCCGATGGTGGCGACTAGAAGGAACCCGGGCTACGAGTGGGTTTTCTATTTTGTTTTGCTCACTCTATTGTAAAGTTATTCTTTTGAGGCGTTTAGCCGACGAGCACCTGTTAGCTCGATGCACTTTACTTACTGTCTGCCTACGGGCTGTAAATATGATTGACAAATCCTAGGGTTGATCATGTATGACTTAAACTTTTGCTAGTCCTCGCATTTTGTACGACTAGCTTCATGATCAGCTGATATATAATATTTGGGACGCCTTTTATTGTATATTTGGTGGTCAAACATCTTGTAATTATATTACTTGCTTGAGATTGAGACAATAGGCTTGACCTTAAGAGACTGTTTGCTTGTAGTAAACCCTCATATCTAGACAGCCGTGACCGTATAGTTGAAATGTATTCTATTTCAATATACATAGCTGGCTATGTCTGCCCCCGCTCTCCAGTATTCTGGTTCTGGGGCGTGACATGGTTTAAGTGGTGGCCCATGCAGGTCTTGTCAATCAAGAAATATGAGGGTTTACCGAATAGATGTCTCAATCAGTATTCGCCCTTGATCTCCGCCCGTATTTTCAAATCCCTGAAATTCTTGCCCTGATTACATGCTTGTATCGTTGATCTGTCCTGGTCCTTCCTTATTGTTTATCTGTGTCGTCTTTTTCAGCGGCACTGTGCCTGACCCTGCCGATCAGCAAGGAGGAGCACCTCCCGTGGACCAGCAGCAACCTGGAGATCAAGCCCAGCATTCCGGAGTCGTCTCCAGAGTTGTGCCTACGGGAGGAGAGTCACCAGTTCGGCCCGTCCAGCCCGCAGAGCCAGATGATGGCACCTTAGTAGGCCTCATCAGAACCTTGATAGCTTTCCTGGATCGTCGAAGCGACGTCCTGCACCAGACAGTTCAAGATGCTTTGACCCGAGGCGGACATCCAGGGAACCAGGCGGCCAACAGTTTTAAGCGATTGAACCCTCCTTTCTTCGACGGCAGCGAGGATGAGATTGCCGCGGATGCATGGCTTTAGGATACCGAGGTGATTCTGGAAGCAGCCAGGACACCTGAGAATGAGAAGGTGGCGGTGGTACGCCTGCAGTTGTTGGACTTAGTTCGCAGTTGGTGGGCGGCGCAAGCCATGGGATTAGTGGCACCTATTGCTTGGGCAGTGTTTAGAGAGATATTCCAGATGAAGTATTTTGATGTTGTGGCTCGGTACGACCTGCAGACCAGATTTACCAACTTGAAGCAAGGAGGCAGAACAGTCGATAGTTATGCATCGGAGTTTTCTAGACTTAGTAGGTTTGCCCCCACCTTGGTGGCGACCGAGTTTGATAGGGCCCAGCGGTTCCAGCAGGGACTACATTTGGAGATCTTGTTGGCGGTTGAGCAGTTCGAGCACCAGACGTTCGATGCAGTCTTGAGAGCAGCTAGGAGGCATGAGTATACCTCCCAAAGGATCGTGGATAGGACCGGAGGTAGGAAGCGGTCCCATAGTCAGATGCACCAATCATCAGCTCTAGCCCCGGCAGCTAGAAGTTTGACCATTGGGACTCCGAGGCGGGCGACCTCAGTAACGTCGGTTCAGCATTCGACCCCAACGTACCCGTAGCAGCAGAAGCAGAAGCAGACTTCCGCAATGGGATGTTCTCATTGCGGTAAGCCAGGCCATGTGGTGCCAGACTGCCGCAGGGCGCAGGAATTGTGCCTGGCTTGTGGAGCAGCAGATCATAGGGTTGGGGCTTGCCCGAATAGGGGTGGTTCATCAGCATCCAACCCTTTTAGCTCTTCGGTGAGAGGACCGGCCCCAGCACCAGTTCAGCAGCAGCAGTATCAGTCTTCGAGGCCCTTGCCGCCTCAGTCTCAGGCATTCCAGCAACAACACCCCCAGCAGTATGCACAAGCCCAAGCTCAGACCCAGAATAGGCAGAGAGGTTTCCAGCAGAGGGGACCATCAGCCAGAGGACAAGGTCAGGCCATGATGATGGCTATAGAAGAAGAAGTTACACCAGGTGAGGTAGTGGCAGGGACTATTCTCGTCAACTCCTCTCCAGCATCTGTATTATTTGATTATGGTGCATCGCATTCATTTATGTCTGCACGATTCATGACACGGATAGGATTGGAGCCTGAGTCATTGTCAGTGAGGCTCAATATACTTACTGGTAATGGTCTTATGGGAGTAGATCGAGTGTTTTCCTCATGTCGGATCGTAGTTAGCGGTAGGAAGTTTCCCGCTAGATTCATAGAGTTTCCTATGGCAGACTATGATGTAGTCCTAGGCATGGATTGGTTGAGGAACCAGTATGCTAGGATAGACTGCCATATTGGCAGAGTTGTCTTTAGTATCCCCGGCGAGCCAGAGTTTTCGTTTTCCAGAGGCGCAGTGGAGCCATCTTCCCCAGCATTGCGGATGGCCGTAGCAGCAGTGCAGTTACCCCGGATAGTTGAAGAGTTTCCAGATGTCTTTCCAGAGGAGCTTCCAGGGATGCCGCCAGAGCGGGAGATTGAGTTCACTATAGACTTAATCCCCGGAATAGCACCAGTATCAGAGCGAGTCTACAGGATGGCGCCTTCAGAATTGGAGATTTTGTACAAGATGATTGAAGAACTGAGGACCAAGGGATTCATCCGTGTAAGTGGATCGCCTTGGGGAGCCCCGATGCTTCTTGTAAAAAAGAAGGATGGTACGTCCAGGCTATGTGTTGATTATCGTACCTTAAATTCGGTGACAATCAAGAACAGATACCCTCTTCCGAGGATAGATGACTTGTTTGATCAGCTCAGAGGGGCTTCAATGTTTTTGAAGATCGACTTGCGGTCAGGATACCACCAGATCAGAGTCAGAGAGCAGGACATCCCGAAGACAGCATTCAGATCGAGGTATGGGCATTGGGAGTTCCTTGTTATGCCCTTGGGAGCGACCAATGTGCCGGCCGTATTCATGGACCTCATGAATCACATTTTTATGCCTTACTTGGATCAATTTGTGATCGTGTTCCTAGATGACATCCTGGTCTACAGCAAGAGTGAAGCAGAGCATGAGCAGCATCTCAGAGTCGTCCTCCAGACGCTTAGGGAGCATCAGTTGTACGCCAAGTTCAGTAAATGCGAGTTCTGGCTCGATCGCATTTCGTACTTGGGTCACATCATTACCCGAGGAGGAGTGGAAGTGGATCCCCAGAAGATTGTGGCTATCGAGTCGTGGTCGGTACCCAGCTCAGTGGCAGAGGTTTACAGCTTCCTTAGATTGGCCGGCTACTACCGGCGGTTCATTTCAGATTTCGCAAGGATTTCAGCGCCGATGACCCAGTTGACCCGCAAGGATGTGCCGTTTGTTTGGACAGCAGAGTGTCAGGAATCATTTGAAAAGTTGAAGTGAGGTTTGATAACAGCTCCCATTCTTACCCTTCCAGATGGGACCGGAGGATTCACAGTTTATTGCGATGCTTCAGGCAGAGGATTGGGGTGTGTCTTGATGCAGCATGGGAAGGTAATATCTTATGCGTCACGTCAACTACGTGATCATGAGAAGAGTTACCCGACCCACGACTTGGAATTGGCGGCGGTAGTGTTTGCCTTAAAGTTGTGGAGACACTACTTGTACGGAGATAGAGTGGAGATCTTTACTGATCATAAGAGCCTGAAGTATGTTTTCACCCAGAAGGACCTTAATATGCGGCAAAGAAGATGGCTCGAGCTACTAGTGGACTATGATGTGGATTTGCAGTATCATTCCGGGAAGGCCAACGTCGTAGCAGATGCATTGAGCAGGAGGGCCGGAGTTTATTTCCTGACGGCGCAACCAGAATTATTGGCAGATCTTCAGATGATGGGAATTGAAGTGGTTCTTCCAACCAGCATGGCATTGATGGCCAGCCTACAGATTCAGTCCAGCATAGTTGAGAGAATCCGGATGGCGCAGTCAACAGATTCTAAGATCCAGCGACTCAGAGCAGAGTATGAAGCAGGAAGAAGGCCAGAGTTATGTATCCATGAAGACGGTACACTTCGGCACGGCACTTGTCTTTGTGTACCCAGTGGAGATATCAGACAGAAAGTCATGGCAGAAGCCCACAGTTCACAATATTCTATTCATCCAGGTGGTACGAAGATGTACCGTGATATTCGTCAACATTTCTGGTGGAATGGCATGAAGAGGGAGATAGCCCGGTTTGTCTCTCGGTGTTTGGTTCGCCAATAGGTTAAAGCTGAACATCAGAGGCCCGCTGGACTTCTTCAGCCCTTACCGATCCCAGAATGAAAATGGGAGCATATAACCATGGATTTCGTGACCGGATTGCCCAGATCTCCGGTCGGCAGAGATACTATTTGGGTAATTGTGGACAGGCTTACCAAGGTGGCACACTTTCTCCCATTCAGAGTTAGGCAGTCGACGGCGCAGCTAGCAGAGATGTACCTCAGGCAGATCGTCAGGCTTCACGGTGTGCCAGTCAGCATCACCTCAGACAGGGATTCAAGATTTACATCATACTTTTGGCGCAGCTTGCAGGAGAGTTTGGGAACCCGTCTCCAGTTCAGCTCAGCTTATCACCCGCAGACGAATGGTCAATCAGAGCGCACAATCCAGACTCTTGAAGATATGTTGAGATCTTGCACCCTTGACTTCAGTAATTTATGGGAGAATCATCTGCACCTGGTGGAATTCTCGTACAACAACAGTTATCAGGCCAGCATCCAGATGGCACCCTTCGAGGCTCTCTATGGCAGGAAGTGCAGATCCCCTCTAGCATGGGACGATGTCGGAGAGAGGCAGATGCTCGGACCCGAATTGATTTCCCAGACGGTTGAAGTGGTCAGGAAGGTCAGAGATCACCTCCGAGTTGCCCAGGACCGCCAGCGCCATTGGGCCGATGCTCATCGGCGTCCCTTAGAATTTGCTGTCGGCGATTATGTATTCCTTAGGATCTCGCCTAACCGCGGCGTCATTCGCTTCGGCGTGCGGGGAAAGCTTAGTCCTAGGTATATAGGGCCGTTCGATATTCTAGAGCGAGTAGGAGATGTATCCTATCGTCTCGCTCTTCCGCCGTCGCTAAGTGAGGTACATGATGTATTCCATGTGTTCCAATTACGACGGTATATTCCGGACCCGAGCCACATCCTAGACCATTCGGAATTGGTTGTTGGTACCAACCTTTCGTATGAGGAGAGGCCCGTGTCTATTTTAGACCGGAGGAAAAAGATACTCAAGAACAAGACTATTAAATTAGTCCGTGTTGCTTGGGGTCATCATGGGGTCATCACTCTCTAGGTGAGTCAACGTGGGAGCGTGAGGACGATATCCGATCGCGATATCCCTACCTGTTTGACTCGTGAGGTATAATGTCCTTCTTATGCCTTACGTTTTCCCTTTCTTGCTTGCATTGTATGATTGTATGATTGAACTGCTTAGTGTAACTTGTCTGTGTTTAATTTAGCTTGTCGTGACAATCTCTAGCTCCTTGATTAAATTTCGAGGACGAAATTCTTTTAAGGTGGGTAGAGTTGTCACCCTCATTTCCCGTATTTCCCGTATTTCGTATTTATACTCGTATCTGGATTTTTGGCATATATTTTTATTTTTCTCAAACTTGTGGGATTTTGGTATTTCTCGTACTTTGGTTTCGGCATGGCTCGGTTTTATTGGGGATGGTTCGGTTTGGTTCGGTTTTATGTGTTGGAACACCCTAGCCCTATGCTACCCCTCATCCCCACCACAACTCCCCCTCTTTATATCCCCACCTACCACTCTCTCTCTTCATTACCACCACCATTAATTTCCTTTTTCTTCTTCTTCTCCTTCCTCTACACAACTCTCCCAACCCTAGGCAAGTGCACCTTGCCACTACATGAGAGCCCTCTTTTATTTGTCCATTTGCTAGAGTAGGACATGGTGATCAACATTAGGTCTTGGTATTTTGTGATTTGAGGTCTCCATTGTTCTAGATCTAGTTTTTCCCATTTTTGGATTTTGTATGGTTTGATCTCTTTAAGTTGGATTTTCATGGGTTTTGGTGTTTCCAAGTGGAAGAGCATTCAATTCTACCCAAGTTGGAACTTTGGAAATCTGGATTTGGAGTTCGGATGGCCAAGTTATGATGCTTTGAAGCCTTGGGTTCATCCATGGTGTTCTTGCTGTTTGGAGAAGACAGTGAGCAGTATGCAGAGCTGTTTAGCTTACGCACACTGAGCTGCGCGCGCTCTTTAGCGTGCGTACGCAGACTTGAGTACGCTTCCTGTTGGAAGCGTGTCTCCTTGAGCGTGCGTGACTTTTCACGCAGCTGCTCCCTTGAGCGTGCGTGACTTTTCACGCAGCTGCTCCCTTGAGTGTGCGTGACTTTTCACGCAGCTGCTCCCTTGAGCGTGCGTGACTTTTCACGCAGCTGCTTCCTTGAGCGTGCCTGACTTTTCACGCAGCTGCTTCCTTGAGCGTGCGTGACTTTCACGCAGCTGCTCCCCTTGAGCGTGCGTGACTTTCACGCAGCTGCTCCCTTCAAACGTGCGTGACTTTTACGTACGCTGCTCCCCTTGAGTGTGCCTTGGTACGCAGACTTGAGTGTGCCTTGGTACGCAGACTTGAGCGAGCCTTGCGTGCGTGCTTTTGCACGTATGCTGCCCCTTGATCCCTTTGCTTAACCCATTGGCTCTTGGAGTTTTAGTTTTATTTCTTTAAGCTTGGCTCTTTTATAACCCTGTCTTTTGATATTTTATTAGATATTTTATGCCCATTTTATATCCTTACGCCTTTTGTCATGAACTTGATTTTACTTAATGTGTTTGGAATGACTATTGCACATGGCCTGGTATGACAAGGAAATAGCATAACACGACAGTGACCCGTAGTGGTGCGCTCCCGACATGGCCCACCTGACATGATTTATCTTGATAACTTGATAAGTGGCCCGTGGCGACGCACTCCTGACCTGACATGACTTGATAACTTAACTTGACCTGTCTTGACACCGTGGGTGGTTCTTTCTTGCTTGCTTGTTAACCCACTTGTCCTGTCTTGTATCATGTCTAGGATGGGACTCCTGAGTACCACGGTCAGGGGTACCTACTAAAATGGATTAAGGTTAATAACTAGAATAACACAGTAGTCATGAAGAGATGACACAGCTACAGGCAATCCCGTTACCTGGGCGCTCTTGGGATCTGTAGCCTGCCGTCGAGTAGGGCACATTTCCAGCACACCGTCGCGTGTTGTACCCTCTAAGTTACCTAAGGGTACATGTATCTCCTGGACGATGTACCCACCTGAATTCAACCCTAATCTTTCGTCCTGGGTAACCTGGATGGTCTGCAGGGCTTGTGGCTGTGGAACAATCTCACTGTATCTTGTTAGTAATTAGGCCTGTGATAATCCTAGTTAGTTAAAGTAGTAAGTCGTAGTATCTGCTTGGCCGTGATTGATTGAATGAGGTATAACCAGTCTAGCCATGTCTTGATCCAGTACAAGATTGCTCCCTGTCTTGATTTATTGCATTATTATCTTGCCGATAAATGATGGGAAACCAAGTTCTGTTCAGATGAAGGGTTACAACCCCGGTCCTTGTTTGGTTTTGCGGGTTGTAACCTGGCTGTCGGAATAGTTCCATGGTCATCTCGTCGTATATCATCCTGACATGTTTTCATAATTCTAGTTTTAATATTAAATTTTCTTGTGCTAATTGCTGGCTTTTTTTCTTATTTCGTGGCCCCCTTGTGGCACTTGCTCTTTCTGGGGTTGACCCAGCTGGTTTTGTGTGGCCAGATTTTGGAGCAGCTCCCGAGGATCTACCAAGCTTCCAGCCCGATGGTGGCGACTAGATGGAACCCGGGCTACGAATGGGTTTTCTATTTTGTTTTGCTCACTCTATTGTAAAGTTATTCTTTTGAGGTGTTTAGCCGACGAGCACCTGTTAGCTCGATGCACTTTACTTACTGTCTGCCTACGAGCTATAAACATGATTGACAAATCCTAGGGTTGATCATGTATGACTTAAACTCTTGCTAGTCCTCGCATTTTGTACGACTAGCTTCATGATCAGCTGATATGTAATATTTGGGACGCCTTTTATTGTATATTTGGTGGTCAAACATCTTGTAATTATATTACTTGCTTGAGATTGAGACAATAGGCTTGACCTTAAGAGACTGTTTGCTTGTAGTAAACCCTCATATCTAGACAGCCGTGACCGTATAGTTGAAATATATTCTATTTCAATATACGTAGCTGGCTATGTCTGCCCCCGCTTTCCAGTATTCTGGTTCTGGGGCGTGACACATGGCGAGCAAGAATCTACCTGCTTGGTTAGCATCTTCCAATAAATAGAAAATATATATGTTATCTTCCCTAATATCTTCAAAGACAATACTACCAGTTGAGCTATCAACTGTAGTACATTTGTCTTTGACAAAGTTAATACCATAACCATGGTCAGCTAAATGTCTTATGCTGAGTAGGTTATGTTTTAACTCAGTTACTAGATATACATCTTTAATCACGTGATTGGGAGCCTTACCAATGTTGTCGATAGCTACTATATACCCTTTAAAGTTATTACCGAAGAAGACGTATCCTTTTTTCTTCTTTGACAGTGTTGTGAATAGAGAATCATCACCGGTCATGTGCCATGAGAAACTATTGTCAAGGATCCACTTGTTTCTAGCATGAGTAGGGTGTTCCACCTAAAAAAAAGTCTACAGATAAAACTTTTGGTACTCATTTCTTGTAGGGTCTAGATATGTTAGTCTTTGGTATCCATGCATATATATTCAAATCAACTAACTTTCTTACTTTACATGCAGAAGAAATATGACCAATGGTGCCACAATAGTGACATCTAGTATGATAAGTGTTAGGTACAGTGTATTGTGCATGATTGGTAGGTCTTGGTGTTCTAGTTGGATACTTGTAGTAGAATACATGTCGGTTAGTCTTCCTGAGCAAAGGTTTGTCTGTGTTTGGTCTGACTGTATTGGGCTTGACTGTGTTTTGATTTTCGATAATTGACACGTATTTGGAAAGGAAACAGCAACTTCAGGCTATTTTCCTAACCTAATTTTCAAATTTTTGGAGGTGTCATAAAGTGTGTTATAGTCAGTTGTGAGTGCATCATTTCTGACTAGTGCACAATGAATATGGTTCTTCTTCTCTTTGAGTAAGTCTTCCTCAAGTTTAGCAATGGTCTTGTCTCTTTCTTTGGATAAACATGTAGTCTCGTGTAGTTACAATTTGACAGAGGAAAGCTCACGGGTCTTACTATGGTTTATACAATTTCTAACCTCAGCTAGTAAGTCGATAAGTCTTCCTATTTCACTTTTGTACTCTTTGAGTACCTTCTTAGAGTTTTGATACTTGCTAAGCAGCTTTCTGTGGTCGTCTAAGAGGTCACTAAAAGCTTCACCTAAGTGTTCAAATATAAAATCATCATATGTATCAAACAGAAGGTTTGAGTTTACCTGATCACATGCCATCAAGCAAACATTTGCAGCATCATCCGTTTGTTTATCTTCTGAGTCGCTAGCTTCAATTTCATGCCAGATGCTTGTGTTGGCATATCTTATGAAAGTAGATTTCTTCAAATAACTCTTTTCATATTTATTGCCCTTTCTGGTTGATGATGATGCTGTCAGACAGTCCTTCTTGATATGTCCCCTTTTTTTTGCAACAGTAGCAAATTGGATCTTCTTTATTGTTGTTGTTATTGATATTATGTTCCTTCGTTCTTCGGTTAAACCTCACTAACTTCTTGAAGTTTCTCACTAGGAGAGCTTGATCCTTAGTGTCGGAATCACTGTCATCAGAATCTTCTTCGACAATTCTTTGGTGTTGAGCTTTGAGGTCGATTGATTTTTCCTTTGGTGCAACGTCTTCAAAGTCTTGAAGTTCCAGCTCGTGAGTGAGTATCTTTCCCATGAGCGTTTCAAGAGAAATGGTAGTGAGATGGTTTCCTTCAATGATTACTGTTGCCTTTAGAATCTAGATCTTTTTAAGGGCTCACAGTAGCTTTTTAATCTTCTCATGATTATTGTATTCCTTGCCTAGGGAGGACAAAGGATTTACAATATCAAGAAATATTATGAATATTTTTGTAACAGATTCGTTTGGCTTCATCTTGAATGCCTCATACTCTTGAGTAAGTCTACTGATCTTGGACTTCTTGACTTGCGTCATGCCTTCATGTGTAACTTCGAGAAGTTTCTGTCACTCCTGCTTTTCTAATTAGTGGTATTTTAGTCATTATGTGATGATTTGAATTTTTATTGTCGTATTATTAAATTGATTGGTGTTTAGTCCTTGATTAGTGTTTGTGGTAGTAGAAAATGGTTTAACCTTAGTCAAACTGGATTAGAAGACTAACCATGTGATTAGAATCCTAGTTGGCTAATTAGATTTTAAATTAGAGCATTAGCCCAATTTAGGAAACAATTTAATGCATTTTTAGGCTATTTTTAACATGAAGCTTTTGGCCTTTTTGCTAATGGGCTTCATGTGGACTTTAATTGCATGGTGATCCATAGCAAACCCTAACCTAACCCTAGCTAACCCCTGGCCGGCCAAAAACAGCAGCCCCCCTTTATGTGAAAAACTTTGTAGCCGTCAAGTTCTCAAACCCTAGAAACTCCCTTCTCCTCCAAAAGTCCAACTTTCTCATTTCTCATCCAAATCCATCCAAACGGAGTGCGTTGCAATCGTTGGGAGGAGAGGAACCTGCTGGAGACTTGCTAGCAAGGAATCAGAGGCATTGGACCGGTGGAAATCGGCATCGACGCGTTTGGAGGCTCGTTTCATTGAGATATTGACTCTCAATAGGTAAACCCCTCTAAACACATGTAAATTCTGATTTTTCTTCGTGGATGCATTCTTATAGATATCCCGGACCTGTGCATGAAGTTTGGTAGGTTTTCGTAGCCGTTTGATAGGCGTATCGAACGCGTGTCGATGTATAGGGACACGTGTTCGACGAAATGCCGCTTAGAATTGAAAGTTCGTATTTTTCGATTCTGCTTTCACGAATTTATTGCTGTGTATATTTGAAACAACATTCGTGAAGACATATCTCAATTTGACCCATATTTGGTGTCCAAATCGGACACGGACACGCATGTACGAGGCCCATGCACAGCCCCATGCGTGTCCTGCTGTTCGAGTGTCATAACTCGACCACAGGACACAGTTTCATATAAAATTTGATGGACACATGGGGGAAACCTCTGCCCACGTGCTCCTAAAATTTTACGGGGTTTCGTGGAGTGTGTGTGGAGAAATCGAACCCGAACGGGTTTGACTGAACTGTCCACGCGTGTACGGGGCTCGACACGCGCCCATGAGGCCGCGCGCACGAGCGCACAGCTGCACGGACACGTGTATCCTGTGACACGTAGACACGATGTGGTAATGTGTCAGTATGTTATACACCTAGACCTAGACCCCGCTTAGCTACGTGCATGAGCACGAGGCTCCTCGTGTTACATATGGCGTTCTATCGAGCACGACGCGCGTGCACAAGCACTTGTCAATACACGCGTGTACGGACTTTTCCGATATGCACTTCGTGGACACGATACGGACACGGGTTTGACTCTATGAGGACACGAGCATGACACACACATGTAACCCTTCCTGTTTACCAGGTTTCACGTAATATAGCTTTGTAATTTGGGTTTTGATATGCGGTTTGGGTTATGTAGTTGATTTGGGGTCTTGTGTATCAAATTTTTGGTTTTGAAGTTGATACTTGGTTTGATTGAAAGTTTAGAATCGAATCTCATTGTTGGGTTTGTTTGAGTTTTGATTTCAGGTTTTAATTTAGATTTGAGTTTAGGTTGTTTCCCATGTTCAATTGAGGGTAGGTTTTAGTATCGATACTTTGGTGGAGAGTTTGTATATTAGTTAGGATTTGATAAATTATTTTCCTCAAGTTTGAATTCACATAGAGTTTATTTCCAATCTTGAGTTAAGTTGGGTTTGTTGACCTCAGATTTCCTGAGATTAAGTTGGGTTTATTTCCAGTCTTGAGTTAAGTTGGGTTTGTTGACCTCAGATATATATTTTTTGTTGACCTCAGATATATATATATATATATATATATATATATATATATATATATATATATATATATATATATATATTATATATATATATATATATATATTTTTATATATATATATATATATATATATATATATATATATATATATATATATATATATATATATATAAATTTATTTATTTATTTATTTTTTGACCTCAGATATATATTTTTTGTTGGGTTTGTTGACCTCAGATATATATTTTTTGTTGACCTCAGATATATATATATATATATATATATATATATATATATATATATATATATATATATATATATTATATCGAGTTCCTATATATATATACCTCTTTATATATATAGCTAGTATATAACTATAGGTATCCTATATATATAATTTCTGAGATTTGGTTTCCCCTATCAGCAACCTCCTAGCAGTTTACGATCATACACACACACACACACACACACACACACACACACACATACTTGCTTTCTTTCCCCTTCTGTTATATATATATATGTATATATATGTATATATATTTATGTATATATATATATATATATATATATATATATATATATATATATATATATATATATATATATATATATATATATATATATATATACATAAAAAAGCTTACGACCGCCTTGACTGGCAGTTCATGATCTGGGTGTTCAGAGCCTTTGGTTTTTTCGGAACCAGTTATCGACATCATCTTTAGATCCATCAACAACTCCTGGTTCTCCACCGTCATCAACGGCCAACCGCAGGGTTTCTTCAGAGCTACTCGCGGGGTCAGACAGGGAGACCCTCTCTCCGCCACCATTTTCATCATCACGGCGGAAGCTCTGAGCAGAAATCTCAAAATTATGCCGCGATCTCCTGGCTTCCAGCACTTTCATACAACGACCGGGTGTCCTCTCATTACTCATTTCGCGTACGCGGACGACATCCTCATTTTCTCCGCCGGCGCTATTGGGACCATTGAGGTGGTGATTAGAACTCTTGCCAATTATACTCGTTGCTCCGATCAGAAAATCAACAACAACAAGAGCGTGATCTACACTCATCACAAAGCTGATAGAACTCACTCGGCTGTGCTGTCCTCCATGACTTCCTTCTCCACAGCTTATCCCCCTTTCCTCTACTTAGGCTGCCCGTTGGTGTACGGCAGAGCCAACTCTGGGATTTACGATCACATGGTGGGCAAAATTCGCCAGAAAATTGCGGGCTGGCACAATGCCACCCTTTCTCCCGGGGGAAAGCTTACGCTCATTAAGCACGTCCTTTCCTCCATCCCCATATACACCCTTGCGGTGTGCTCCCCCCATCAAAGTTCTCCATTCTATCGAATTCATCCTTGCTAAATTCTTTTGGGGACATCTGGAGGGGAAGAACAAGTATCACTGGGCCAGTTGGGCCACAATGGCTAAACCTTCCGTAGAGAGAGGTATGGGTTTCTGCAGGCTGGCCCACATGGTCGACGTCCAATCGGCTAAATTGTGGTGGAAAATTCGCTCTGATAACTCGATCTGGACCAGGTTCATGCGAGCTAGATATTCCAGATTCAGTCACCTAATTGAGGCGTCTGCCAACAACAGATCCTCCGCTTCATGGCGGCACATCATTCGGGTTCGAAACCTTGCGAAACCTCACTTTCGTTTGACCCTGGGCAATGGGCGTTCGCAGGCTTGCCATGAACGCTGGTTGGGAGACGATATCATCAGGCCCAACGCTCTTACCCCACCGCAGTGCGAGATCAGAGACTTATGGGATGAGGACGCGGCAGGGTGGGATTGGAACAAGGTTCATGATTGGCTTGGCCCGACGGCTTTGGCGCGCCTGGCTGCCTCACATTTGTCGATCAAGGACGCGGAAAATGTGCTCAGTTGGTCACCCAATCCGGGTGGCGTCTTCACCCATGCTTCTGCCAGAGCCATCATCAGAGGCATCGAAGTCACGACCTCCCCTTCCGCCAAGTTTTGGCACTCGTGCATTCCAGTTAAATGGTCCATTCTCATCTGGCGTGCCGCGCATCGTAAACTCCCCACGGATGATGCCGTCAAATCTTTCGGCTACTGTCTGGCGTCCAAATGCCACTGCTGTGTTGATCCCCATCAGGAATCCGCCGATCACGTCCTCCTTTGTGGGGATTCTGCCTCTTACATTTGGACACAGCTTAAACACAGGTACAAAATGGCCCTAATGAACGGGGGCATCAACGATCTGCTGGCCAGCTGGAACACTTCTCACGGGCATCAGATCGTCGCTGTCGCCGCTTTTTGGGTCTTATGGAAGAACAGAAACAAATTCAGATATGAAGGGCGCCAATTCCCACTACAGCAATTGTACCGGGAGGTGGTTCGACAAATATTCAAGAGAAGGAGGTGTTGCACCCACACCTCGAACCAGTTTTGGGACGTCCTGGAGTTCTAACAGGGGCCGGGGCGCGGGTCCTTCGGGACCTTGCTTTGCCCGCCTAACTTTCTGATGCTCGGTACCCGTACCGTTTTGTGGGCAACCCCTTTTCTTTCACTCTTTGTTTTTGTGGGTTTTCGCGCCTGGCGCGCTTTCTTGTATAGGCTAAGCATTTTGCGCCTATCTTTCAATAAAGGTTTTCTTTCCCAAAAAAAAATATATATATATATATATATACATATATATATATATATATATATTTTATATATATATATACATATATATATATATGTATATATATATATATACATTTATATATATATATATATATATATATATATATATATATATATATATATATATATATATGTATATATATATATATATATTGAAATGAATGACTGTATATGTTATTGAGATAGGGTATTAGCCTATGGTTAGTGAATTAGTTTAGAATTGACCTATAGGCCTAGTTAGGCAAGGTTTAACTAGCAAGTTGACAAAAGTCAACTTTGGGTCAAACTTGATCCAAATTGACTCAAACGGAATTGAAATGGTTAGATAACTAAAGTTTGATCTAAACTTGGAATAATTGACTAGTTGACTTAGGGTTGACCTAGTTTGACCAGAATAGTTGACCAGGGTTGACCAGAGTTGACCAAGGATTGACTTTGACCTAGAAGGACCTAAAATCATTTAGAATGCATTGTAGATTACTCTTATTTCATATTAGACACTTTGTAACCTGTGGTTGCTCTAAATAGGACTCAGATACTCCGGTTCGAACTCATATTCTCATCAGACATTCGGGATATCAGACGAGTATATTCTCTGACCGTTTCATACATGCTAGGAATTATATTCTCGTTATAGACTAATTTACTTGATGCTGACACGATGTTATCACGGATTAGTACTATATGGATCTTTACATGAGATGTTATCCCCCTCGGGTGCATCGAATACATCTTGTCATATGCTTTTCACGAACATCATGTATTTCATGGACTCTTATCATTAATGTACACTCATTTGCTCTCATGTATCGCATGCGATTCATGTATAAAACTTTCATGTATAATAACATAACCTGTATAGATCCTTGTGTATTGATTGGGGTACGGGGGAGTAGAAATAGTCATGTGAACAATTCCAAAGTAGTGTAATCATGTATAAACTCTGTAGTGTAATCATGTACAAATCAAGCCGTTCATATGTCTATCTTGTACTCTAAATCACGTAGTCACTTACAGTTCTCTAGTACTATATATAGATATCTTTTATTTATTAGATTCTCTCTTTCTCTTCATGTTTATTTTTTACAGCGTTTTACGTATCTTATTCTATCGCATGCTTTATATTTCCTGTCATGATATGAACTGCGTGAGATGTATTGTGCTCGTTCCCCTCCTGATTGGACCGTTGAAAATATGACAGGTGGTGAGGAGTTCTACCCAACCTATTATGGCACTGGTTTAGATGACCTCGGTGACTTGGACCCTCAGGAGGATCCAACAGTTGATGAGGACTTGCCCATTGTCTAGTTTAGACTTCTAGACTAGTTTCTTTGTTTAGATGTTTGTCATTGAGATGTACTTCAGTTATTTAGATTTTGATGTTGTTTAAACATCCAAACTTATTAACTTTCAGTTGAAGTTCTCTGTTGAGATTTTATCCATCTTTTAGTCATTTATTCCATCTTAGATTCTGTGATTGAGTTGTACCTTTTAGGTTGTCCTCCTATTGGAGAGTATATCATTGTACAGGAACAGTTATATATTGTTAGATGTTGTGACCTAGGACAGCATTCTACCGCCGACACTGCGGCGTAGGCTGGACGTAGCCACTTCTCGTGCCCTTATACTGGGAGCTAATTGTGACACATTTTTAGTGGTGGCCCATGCAGGTTGAGAGTTGCAACCAGTGCAATTTTATAGTGGTGCTCGAACTAGAGTATCACTACAGCCTGCAGTAGGATATAGGATATAAGTTTAAGGTACTCAATGTAGAAGCATGAAAATTTTCAGCAAAACATAGCCCCATGCGCCCAAGTCAAAGCAGCTCCATGCGCCCAGTCAGTTCGACTCCATGTGCCTACTAAATGAAGCTCCATGCGGCCAGTCCAAGTATAACTCCATGCGCCCAAGACTAGTTCCTCCGAAAGGAGGGCGCATAGCCTGAGACATGGCTATGCGCCCAAGCCTAACTCAGTCAAAGCTACGATCAGAATGTGCACCGAAGCGCATGGCCACGTCAGTCTCCACGAGCAGTCGTACACCAAAGCATGCGGCCACGTCAACACCACGAGCAACCCACGACCAACCCACGATCTCGTAGCCTGTATGCGCCTACACCTATGCGCCCAAAGCAGGACCATGCGCCCACGTAAGAACCAACGTGTCTCTTCATATGGGTGCATAACATCGTTCCAGCCCAAGAACGACTATAAAAGGGGGGCTTCTTTCCTCTTCAATAGACAGAATGGAGAGCATTTTCAAGAGCCAAATTGCTGCACTTCTTGCCAATGAGCCGAGAGTTAGCAGTTTTCTTAGATTTTCTTCCACTTTTGTAATCGGAGTGTCAACGGAGTAAAGGATCAACTGCTGCTCGATCTCCATCGTCCCATTCTCCAAAATTCTTCTTTTTGTACTCGGGGATCCTCAGTGCAGGATCTCTCAGGCATACTCGATTTGTGGTACCTTGCGCCAATAAAAAAAGATAGCATTTTCTTTTTTTGTGTGTGTCCACAAAAATGACGGCTCTGCTGGGGACTACATTTTCCTCTGACGAGAAGGTTGTGACGCAATCCGATACCGACAAAGTGGGGAGTACTCAAAAGATGCTGATCGTAAAATTCGATCAGCAGGCATTCGAAGAGATGCTCTCGAGGGACGGCTCTACTCCCTCAAAATTAGCGAAGTCAAACAAGTCTCGCAAGACTTGGCTTCCTAAGGCTCGCTGCGCATATCTGCTAGTGTCATAGCAGATATGCAACTGGAGGACTCTGTCACCTGGGCGCAGGACTCTGCCACAGAAGTCCCCCAAATGGAGAAGGCTCACACCATCGGGGCTCTACTAGCCCAGTGACTTTTTCCCTCCACAACTAATAACAGAGTGTTCAACACTCGAGACTTGGCATAGAAAAATACTACGATGCCAAGGATTGGGGTGTACGGTACTCTGGCCAGATCCGGCAAGGCTCACGAACGAAGGAGACGGAACTGGAAGAAAACAGTGCTGCTCCACCAAGCATGCGCCCAAAGCCATGCGCCCAAGGGTATGTTTGGGCGCATAGCCCCAACCAGAATACTTCTGTCTTCAACATGTTGGGCACTCAGAGTCATGCGCCCAAGGCTATGCGCCCGGGCTCTCTGGATCCATACTATGCGTCCATATCAAGGCGACTCAAACATGCTGTCAAGAAGCATGCGCCCACGCCCAGTCTCCAGGGCCTATGCACCCACAGCAAAAAGACAGGTCCCAATGCGTATAGCACGGGGCTGTCTTCAAGGACATCCCAGAACTTAGGTGTGGGGGTTGCCCCTGCACATGAACTAAGTCTGGATGCGCCTACTCTCCTTACGAACCCACATGTAAAGCTCAACAATGCATGCAATATGGGTTGTAAGACAAAACTCCCTTCCGCTGACTTGCACGACATGATAAATCATAAGCGTAAAGCGAGGGAGAACATAACAATTCATAATGCACTTCCGTGCGCTAATATTGTTGTCAACTGTTGTTGCTCCAAAGTAACAAGAGCGCCTCAGAGAAAGTCCATGTTTCGACGGCTGTACTTCTCTGACGACGAGAAGCCACTATGTGTCTCATCTAACATGGCTTCATGGGGTCCCCCTTACGGAAGCTCCAATCAAAGATGGTGGACTACCAACCCAACCTTCTCTCTCAGTTCTACGAGAAGGAGAAGACGAAGTCTACCAACAGATGGCCAACGGGCTGTCACATCTGAAGGAGTCTATATGGGCACTCGATCAAATACAAAATTCCATATAGACGAGAAGATTCCCAAGCCGGGGGTAGCATTCCTTCAAAATCCGAAGCAGATGACCCCCACACTGGGGTAACCTTCCATAGGACGATGATCCCTCCGAAGCTGATGGTGACTATCTACCTCCTCTACCTGAAGATGAAGGACTTATCCACTCGGAGACAGACAGTATCAGCACCAGTTGCAATTCTTCCTCTGTTTATCCTCGCATGCTATCTACGTACATGACGGACAAAGAAAGACCTGAAGAAGCCAGTGATCAGACTAGTAAACGGCTAGAGGGTCTCGAAATAGCATTCGCCAAGATCACTGATATGCTTACCAGTATCATGGCAGTCCAAGCTGCTGGAGCTGTTCCTCCACCTCAGCAAAATACCTCAGCCCACACTAGTCCGGCTCACAACAACAACCCTTCTGCCCTAAAAAAGAGTACCATTCTGTTGCACCTCCTCCAAATCATGCAAATACTGGGGGTGGTCCTTCGCCGACAACACCTGACAACCGCTCGACGGCTATTTTTTAGCACCTACTCAATCAATATGATACAATTGATTTCCTGGTTGCTCACATCGATACCATCTCACACAAAGACGAGCTACAGAAGATAGGGATATCTCTACCGTATCCTCCTGAGTGGAAGAACGCTACCTGCCCTCCTAACTACAAGCCACTGACGCTGACGCTGAACTCATTCGACGGCTTGACTTCTTCTCGTCAGCACATGACGTACTTTAACACGCAAACTCTGCACTTGCCCCAAGACGATCTATTTCTGTCAAAGCTGTTTATTAGCACCTTGCAGGGGGTAGCCTTCGAATGGTTCTGCAGTCTGCCTGACGGGTGTATCAATTCATTCAAAGACTTGGAGAGGTTGTTCCTCAACAGGTTTTACGAGAGTGGCATGCATGTTAGTATGTCCACTCTCATCGAGACCAAGCAAAGGAAGATTGAATCTGTCATTGCCTTCATTAAACGCTTTAGACGACTAGCACTGAAGATGCCCTTCGGCATACCAGACTCAGAACTTATGGATACTTGTCGACATAACTTCCTTCCTACAGTAAAGTTTTGTCTAGGTATACATAAGTATGATACATGACCCGCTTTCATTGGGGCCGCTGATGCTGCTGAAAATGATGTTCCTAACTTGGAACTACTGGGGCTGAAGACACCCAAATCTGAGGACAAAGGCAAGCATCCTCAGACTATCCCTGTTCGTGGGGTAAAGGAAAAGAAGTCCTGAAGGTCGACACATCCAAAGGAGCTTCCAATTCTCAAGGCGCCTCCGACAATCCTAAGGAGACCTTCTCCTTCGATGAAGACGATGTTATCACCATCTTCCACACATTACGAAGGGTAATAAGCTGACATTGCCCCCACCACGACGTCCTGCAGAGGCAAGCCAACTCAATGATCCCAAGTACTGTCTTTACCATCAGTACGTGCATCACTCCACCAAGGACTGCATCATCCTGAAGAAGAAGATACAACAGCTTATCGACAGCCAAGTGATCAATCTTAAGCTAAGATAAGGTCGTATCTGCTAACATGATCTATCTTCAGTTTGGCGACTTTCCTTCTACAGAAGTCCCAGACGGCGTGGTCCCGATCCCCAAGGCAATGATGGAAGTCGTCAACCTACCACCAGCTCGCAACTCACATTGGTCCCACTCACAACTGGACGTGGTGAGATCATGTGGGTCCATCCGAACCTTGTCCAAGAAGTGATGCAAGGGGTAGCACCTCCCAAAGCAAGAAGGGGCAATAAGTTTAAGCCATGCCACATGGTATTCTCCCCATCTATGAGGTTCTATCTGACGAGAAGCGATCGGAAGACTTATCTTCGGACGTACGATCCCGCACAAGAAGAAGCACTGCCTTCTCAAGCTCCTGCTGCCCCTACAAGCTCAGAAGTCGGCCCGTCCAAGACTCAAACCACATCCAAGCAGAAGGAGACGCGGTTTGAAAGTCTCTAAAGGCGCCAGCTGCAGAAGGCATGGATCGACCCTATAACTTTGACATGCTGGCTCAGCTAGCCAATACACCTACCAGGTTGTCTCTGTTCGATCTATTGCGACTCTCCAAAGAAACACGGAAGGCCTTAAGTGAGGCATTGCTACATGTCGACTCTTACCTCGCTGAGGTCAAAGCTCCCGCTGAAGATCCTGTCTCCTTCTCCCACTGTCACAGTACTATGGAAGTGGTGCCCAACATCACCTTCTCATAGGAGGACATGCTACTAAAATAATTGTCATGATAGACCCCTGTACTATACAGGGTATATCGGGGCGATCAAGGTGGACTACATGCACATCGATCCAGGATCCTCCCTCAGCATCATTCCTAGAAGCTTGCTTCAAATCCTGGGAATTCCTCTGCACAAGCTATCCGCAACCAACACAACTATCATGGCTTTCAATGCTGGTCGAAGCCATCCGCTGGGCAAGATCTCTCAAATGCCAGATCGATGATCTCCGAACGGAGGTCTCCTGCTATGTGATCGATGCCAATGTATCCTACAACGTCTTGCTGGGACGTCTATGGATATAAGAATATGATCGTCCCTTCCACACTTCACCAGTGCTTCAAGTACGTCAACAGCGACGGTGTCGTAAAGACAGAGTTTGCTGACGTCGATCCTTTCAAGGGCATCGAAGCTTACTATGGAGATTCGGTACTTTACCAATCTTAACCTCCCAAGTATAACACAAAAGCTGACTATGACTCTGGGAAAATGCAACTTTTTCGGTATAGTTGGCAGGCCAAGAATATCATCCAGAATATGGGATATGACATCAAAAGCGACGAAGGGCTAAATTATGGCCGAGACGTCGGTTGCCAATTCGACACTTTGTGCCTCCCGGCAAACCTGAGAACTACTACCAACGAAACGGTGTTGGTTTGGGCTATGTCTCTCCTCCAATAACTCCCGAAAGATCAGATGATGAAGCAGATCGTTGTTCTTATTCTTCTGATTTCTCCTTTGGGACTCAGACTCTAGCATCGGTGACATGTTCAAAGCAACTTTGTCCGTCCACATGGTTTTCGCCGACCAAGTTACTGATGATGTCCAATCAATCGAACTCGAACAATGGGCCCAAAAGATGGACACCAGGTGGGAGCTGTGCTTTGAACAACGTGAACCACCTACCGAAGACGAAGTCATCCAAGTCAATCTAGGAGATAAGCATCCTTCAAACCAAACTTTATCAGCAAAAGCTTATCTGACATGAACGCCAGTCTTTTATACAACTTATAAGAGAATACATCGACGTTTCGCATGGAGCTATGAAGACATGCCAGGCTTGGACCCTAAAGTCGTCGTGCACCGCCTGAACATTTCGTCTAAAGCTAAGCCAGTAAAATATCAACAACGGCAATTTCGACCAGACGTCATGGAAGCCATCGAGAATGAAGTCAAAAAGCTCATCACCAGTGGATTCATTCAAGAGGAACAACATCCCGACTGGGTTGCCAATATCGTTCCAATCATGAAAAAGAATGGTAAAGTTCGAGTCTGTATCGACTACCATGATTTAAACTCTGCATGTCCGAAAGACGAGTTCCCTCTACCGATCACAGACGTAATGATCGACAACACTTGCGGCTTCGAACGGTTGTCCTTTATGGATGGGTTCTCAGGCTACAACCAGATCAAGATGTTCCCCGATGATGAGAAGCACACATCTTTTCGAATACCGTTGGGGGTATTCTGCTACACGGTGATGCCCTTCGGATTGAAGAATGCAGGGGCAACATACCAGCGAGCCATGAACACAATTTTTTACGATCATTGTACAAACTGTGGAGTGCTACGTAGACGATATTGCAGTCAAAAGTCGTCTCAAGGGCAACCACCTCCAAGACTTGAGAACGATGTTCGAACTAATCCGTGCACACCAACTCAAGATGAATCCAACCAAGTCTTTTCTTGGAGTCTCCAGCGGCAAGTTCCTTGGTTTCGTCATCACTTCAAAGGGTATACATCTGGACCCGGAGAAAGTGAAGGCTTTTCTCGACATACGTCCTCCAAGAAACCTCAAAGAGCTACGCGGACTACAAGGAAGGCTAGCTTACATCAGACAATTCATTTTGAACCTATCTGGAAGGTGTCTTCCGTCTGGACCGAACAATGTCAACGGGCATTCGACGACATCAAAGCATATCTTACAAGCCCTCTAGTACTGGTAGCCCCAATAATGGGGAAGCCTTTTTACTATGTCTGCGCCATGGATCATTTCCTTGGCGCCCTCTTAGCTCAGAAGAATGAAGGCGGCCATCAATAGGCAATTTACTATTTCAGCGCACAATGGTGGGTGCCGAGCACAGATACACACGGTGGAGTAGGAATGTCTCGCACTAGTATTTGCCATCCAAAGACACGCCACTATGTGTCTGGGCAGACTATCCACATCATATCTAAGTCAACCCCTCAGAATACTCATGAAAGCCGGGTTCTCTCAATTCCGTTTAGCTACATGGAAAATGCTGTTGACCCCATGATATGATCTTCATCCCTCATAAGGCAGTAAAAGGTCAAGTATTAGCTGATTTCCTAGCAGCTCATCCGGTGCCGGAGTCGTCCAAACTCTACGACGAAATCCTCGACGAAGTGGTAGAGTCTAACACTGCAACTGAAGAGATCCCTATTTGGCGAATGTTCTTTGATGGCGCATCAAGAACAGGGCCCAAAGGGAACTTCGTGGCTGGAGTACGCATTGTGCTTGTGTTACCATATTATCTGGTCATACACCATGCATATTCTCTCGTGGAACCATGCACCAACAATGTAGTCGAATATAATACCCTAATAATCGGCCTACAACTGGTAAAGCAACTGGAAGTTGACTATCTAGAGGCTTACGACGATTCCAAGCTAATAGTTAGTCAAGTCCGAGGGGATTATGAAGTTCGCCACGAAGATCTCATCCCCTACTACCGAGCAACAATCGAGCTGGCATCTACTTTCGCTGGATTCTTCATCGAGCACGTGGCTCGATTACAGAATATAGAAGCAGATGCTCTAGCTGATCTTGCTGCTTCCTTGACCGTTTCTACTAATACTCAGCAGTCGATCACAGTGTCTGGTCGAGAATTATTCTGTGTGAAAGATGCCTTGCATATTACAGTTACGCAGCAAAAATAAACGTCGCGCTAAGGACTGGAGATTTCCCTTCATAGACTACGTGTCTATGGAATCCTCCCGAGGACCCGAAAGAAGCAGTATCCATCCAACGGCGATCCCTCAGATTCTACTACGACACAGCTACCAAGATGCTATACCGATGCTCTTATGACGGGCTACTATAACGATGTTGAACAGACACGAAGCCAAGCATGCACGCGGGAGGCTCACGATAGAGTTTGTGGTGCACATCAACCAGGCTCCAAATTACAAGATCGCCTCAAACGAATGGGTTATTACTGGCCTACAATGATAGCGGATGCTGTTGAATATGCAAAGAAGTGTAGAGCTTGCTAGTCCACGCTGATTTCATTCACCAACCTTCGGAGTTTCTATACCCGACGGCAGTATCTTGGCCATTTGAAGCCTGGGGCATGGACGTGATAGGACCAATCAGCCCGCCATCCTCCAAATGACATCGGTTCATCCTAGCTATAACTGATTACTTCTTCAAATGGGCGGAAGCTATACCACTCACTGAAGTGAAGACATCAAACGTGATCAGTTTCATCAAACATCACGTCATCTACCGCTTCGGCCTACCTCGCAGGATCATCCATGATAATGGTCCACAGTTTGCAAGCTATGCGTTCTATCGATTCTGCGATAAGAATCGAATCCAGAACATAGCCTCTACTGCCTATAATCCAGCGGCTAACGGGCTAGCAGAAGCCTTCAACAAAACCATCATAAAACTTCTCAAGAAATTGTGTCTTCAAACAAGCGCGATTGGAACGAGAAGCTCGGTGAATGTCTATGGGCCTATCGTACAACGGTCCGGACTCCAACAGGCAGTACGCCATTCTTTATGTTTTATGGGAGCGAAGTATCTTCCACTAGAAATCCAGATTCTTTCTCTGGGTAGCCCTAACCAGCGAGCTGACTACTGAAGAAAGCTATCGTCTGCGACTCCAAGAGCTCGAAGCGCTAGACGAAAACGTCTATTAGCTCAACAGCGTATTGAGCTATACCAAGCATGCCTTTCCAGAGCTTTCAACAAAAAGGTGAAGGAAAGGATCTTCCATGTCGGCGATCTGGTCCTAGCAGTAAGAAGACGATGGTTATGACACACAAAACAAAAGGAAAATTCTAGCCTAAATAGGAAGGTCCCTTCGTCATAGAATCGATGTATTCTAACGATGCGTACAGGCTGACCAAGCCTGACGGTGACTTGCTCATGATGCCTATCAACGGCAAGTTTCTGAAGAAATACTATGTGTAACCTCTTTACATAATCTTTACATGTGTTCAATCATGTAAATACAGTGCGATGTTTATATGATTCAAAAACCTATCTAACTATTATCCGTATCAAGAGTCTTGAATACGCCCTGGATAATAGGTCCTCTAAATATTTCCCCAGTGGAATCATTTTCCTTTTTTTTGACTCCGTCTAAACTCGGTTTGACGAAAACAAATCACGTCCCTATTACCTCTGAATTGTTTTCCGATAATTATTTCCCCAGCGGAATGATCAAATGTTTTGCCACGTCCATAACCTCTGAGCAATGCATTCATCAAGGATAATCACGTCCCTATTACCTCTGAATTATCCACCTTCCTAATGCTATATAACTTTCCACGTCCATATTTACCTCTGGTCAGATATAGAACCTCTCTGCTATTACGTCATATTACCTCTACTAGCAGCTTCATTCAACTTATTATCTATATTCGAATCATTTGAATTTAAAATGGATAATAGGTCCACACAAAATTCTCCAGCGGAATACCCACCAGAAATATCCTCGCTACGTCCACATTACCTCTAGCATCGATATTTCACAAAACCACTCCTGATCATGTGTCACGTATATTACCTCTGATACCAGTAATCTTTCGACTCGATACTTATACCCAATTCGGGATAAAAAATATAGTGTCAAGACCATAAAACCTATCACATCCATATTACCTCCGTTGGGTTTTCGTTTCAAATCTATTACCCGCACCGCCAGCGTACAGAAGGACGATGGGTTCAAGCAAACAACAAGGAGGGAGGGAGCTCCTCCAGCGGGATACCCTTTACACAAATGTTATATTATTGTCTTTCTAATACAAGCACCACAGATATCACAAGCAAAGAGTGGAGCGAATGTATTCTGTTTATTTAAAATCAGTTACATTCACAGGACTACATCTCATGAGCAAAACAGAAGGTTCTTCATCTTTCATCTGGATAAAAAGTAAAAGGTTACATTGATGTCCAAAAGAAGGGAAAATATGCTATTCGTCAGCAACACAAAGCTTGATCAGCCTAGCAGCACCACGTTTCTGTCGAAAAGTGGTCTTGTGGCCCGCGAATGAGGTCATGTTTACTGCTGAGCAAGCAAACAAGGTTGTTGAACCTTCAAGAAGCTACACGGAGGAGGGCAAATATAGCATGCTAAAATATCTACAAATGATGTTCTCCTCTCCCCTATATGGCGGACATCATAGGCCCACTTCTTCAAGGGACCATACCTTCAAAACAACATCCCTAGTGTTGCTCTCACCAACTTGAAGGACCGTGAAAGCAGAACTTTCACGATGACGCCCAACTACCGTCCAACCCTTCGATGTATAAGGCTCTTCCTACCATCTGAGGAAGACCCTTCCAAAACACGAAGAGTCCTAAGCTCTCTGATGTATGCATCAAATGTTGCATCTTCCATGCTCAGAATCGCCGATGCCGGTCCTGGAGAAATTTGCTAGCCAGAACCCGTCCAAACGGCGAAGAGTCCTGAGCTCCCTAATGTGTACATCAAGTATTGCATCTTCACTGTGCCCAGAATCATCGGTACCGATCCTGGAGAAATTTGCTAGCCAGATCCCTACAAAACAGACAGAAAGAAAGTCAGACTTAGAAAATTGCAGAGAAAAAGCTGTCCTAAAGGCTCCTATGCACCCAAAGGGATATGCGCCCAAAACAAGATGTGCGGGCGCATAATAAATTAATAGTGCGTGGGCGCGTAATGTACCACTATTTAAAAAGCGCAAAACGTGGCAGCAGTTGGGCGCATAGCACCACAGTATTGGTGCATGACTTCTGTGGGCGTAGTAATGCTCACAGAAGTATGTTACCCTAGGCGCAGCGCCCCTGCAGAAGAGAAGTCAGAGCGTCACAAATTAACGCTCGAGACTTCATTTTTTGAAGCACACCCTCACCCAAAATCGGGTCTGGACTGCTGAGGACTCCGCCGCAGGAGAAGAGCTACTCGATGCAGCCCCCTTGCCCTTCGTGGATCTCTTGGCGGCCTTGGGAGACATGATTCTCAAAGGAGGAAGACGAAGAGTTTTCTGAAAATTTCAAAGGGGAAAGGAATAATGAACTTTCTCTCCTCCCAGGGTCTATTTATAGGCACGGGCCACTTCTATGCGGCCACATACTCTATGCGTCCACTATGGTGTATGCACCCACTACAGCCTATGCGCCCACGGAAGGTCAGCTCTCTGCATACTATGCGACTGTCTCTTGCTGACGTGGATGGCGTATAAAGGATAGACCGCTTCAAATTCTATTCCGATGAATCTGTCAGTTCGAATTTCGAGGCAAATCTCAACAGTCGTATCTCCCTAACAAGCTGGCCAAAATACTATGCACCCAGGGGAAGAGCCGTGCTATGCGTCCATTGCCTCGCGAGAAGACGATCCATGCTTTTCAAAGTATTTTGAACTTGCTCAAGTGTCGAAAACTTTGAAAGGGGTCTGTAGAAGCATGAATTTTTTAACAAAACATAGCCCCATGCGCCCAAGTCAAAGCAGCTTCATGTGCCCAGTCAGTTCGACTCTATGTGCCTACTAAATGAAGCTCCATGCGCCCAGTCCAAGTATAACTCCATGCGCCCAAGACTAGTTCCTCCGAAAGGAGGGCACATAGCCTGAGACGTGGCTATGCGCCCAAGCCTGACTCAGTCAAAGCCACGATCAGAACGTGCACCGAAGCGCATGGCCACGTCAGTCTCTACGAGCAGTCGTGCACGAAGCATGCGGCCACATCAACACCACGACCAATCCACGATCTCGTAGCCTGTATGTGCCTACACCTATGCCAAAGCAGGACCATGCGCCCAAGTAAGAACCAGCGTCTCTTCATATGGCGCATAACATCGTTCCAGCCCAAGAACGACTATAAAAGGGAGGCTTCTTCCCTCTTCAACAGACAGAACGAAGAGCATTTTCAAGAGCCAAATTGCTGCATTCTTACCAGTGAGCCGAGAGTTAGCAATTTTCTTAGGTTTTCTCCCAGTTTTGTAATCGGAGTGTCAACGGAGTAAAGGAGCAACTGTCGCTCGATCTCCATCATCTCATTCCTAGAATTTTCTTTTGTACTCGGGGATCCTCAGTGCAGGATCTCTCAGGCGTACTGGATTTGTGGTGCTTTGCGCCAATAAAAAAAAAGATAGCTTTTCTTTATTTTTTGTGTGTGTCCACACTCAATCACATTAGAAAAAAAATCTTATCTAATTCTTATTGCTAATTGCCTTCCTTGAAAAATAAACTATCCTCCTTTGATTATATCGCTTCCTTCTTAGTAATTAATTCTTTGTTTGATCTGTCTTCAGGATAGTGGAGACGATCGCATCGCTTGGCCTAAGGGATGCCACTGAGAGGTCTGCCATTTCTCGCCCGACTGTAACACCCAGTTTTCTGAAATTAGGGTATTTTTGAAAATTTATTATTTTCTTATTATTAATGGTATTTTAGTCATGATATGATTTTTGGTGATTTTTAGTTATTTAAAACTATTTTCAAAGTCACGACTTATGACTTCGTGATTTTACTAGTATAACCCTAGTGTAAACCCTAGAGATTTCATAACCTAGAGACTAACCATGATCATGTAAGCCTAACCAAGTGATTAGGATACCATTTTAGCACTTTTTTAGCCTAAGGGTATTTTGGTAATTTTCTAGGATTTATTTGGAATTATTTGCATTTATGTGTTTTATTATTATTTAATTATTGTTAAGTGTCATGAGAGTCCCTAACCTAGTTTAGCCCTAATCTAGAAGTTAGCCACTAACCTAGAAGCTAGAGGATAGTATTTACATTGGTTAAAGTAGGAAAATATCTTGATATTTACTTATTAGATATTTTCCACAAAACCCTCAAAAGATCAATACCTTGGCATGAAAGTCCTTCCCTTCACTTGGAAGCAACCTAGAGGACACCCTCCCCTACCCCATGGCAGGCCACACCACTACCCCTTCCTATATAACCCCATCACATTATTCATGATCATTTACATGAATTAAAACCTACAAAAATTTCTTTTTCAAGACCTTGATAACTTCCTCAAATTTGAACCAAATCACTCCTAATCTTTTGCATTGGGTTCCTACAACCTAGAGGATGCTAAGGGAGGCTAGCAAGCTGGACACAAGGACTTGGACACCAACAAGTGGATAGGACAAACACCCCCTCTTATTGAGTTCCTTTGGAATTTGCATCAATAGGTAAATACCCATAAACAGTTAATATTCTATTTTTCTTCATAAATGCATGCATATGGGTCTACCCTAGTGTGGGTCAAGTTTGGTAAAATTTGGATTGGTTTGGTGTCCGTATCGGACACGTATCCTAGGCTATTAAACCATGCTTGTTGAAATGCCACAAAGAATTGAACTTTGTTATTTTGTAAAAACTAATTACATTTCCTGAACCCTGGACTAGTAGAATATATACCTACTTGACTGAACATGACACTGTGTCTTTTCGTGTCAAAATCGACACGGACACGCTGTGACAGGTGCACGAATAGTGCCCTGCTACCACGCTATTCGTGCTCACTGCACAGAGCACTAGGACGCGTAAAATTTGACATGGACACGGGGGCAATGTCTGCGAACATGCCCCTAAAGTTTCATGTCAAGCCGTGTCGTGTCGAGTGTGAAATCGCACTGCACGGGTCACAGACTGCACGCACAGACCCATTTTTTACTTGGACACGGCCTTCGTGTCGTGTCTAGACACCACGTAGACACCTCATGGGGACACGAGTGTGTAGCCCAACACGTGGGCTACACGTGGACATGACCACGAGGCCCCACGTGGCTGTGTCGTGTCCACGAGATACTTGCACCGCTGCACGATGCGGTACTAAACGCGTGTATCAGTCGAGAAAACTCGATGATACGGTGTTCGTGCGTGTCCTGTGGACACGTGGACACTGTGCAGGCTACCTAATAGCTAGCACTAGACCTAGGCGACCTGTGTGCATGACCACGAGATGTGTCGTGTCTCGTGGTGTGTCCACGAGGACGAGGAACCCATGCACGACACAGTGTAGAGTGTGGCCTGTGTCAGTTTACCCGATTGGGTTTCAGTAAGTTTGACACGTCGTGTCGTGTCTAGACATGTGTGGCCCCTAGACTTAGAGGACACCTAGGGACAAATTACCAACCATTGGTATCAAGCCTTAGTCGAGTTTTGGCTCGAATTTAGGTTTACCTAATTCAAGTAAATCGTATTTCCAGTTTGGGATTTTCTTGGGTATTTTCTGAATTCTCGAATTTCAATTCGATTTCAGTGTGTATATATATGTGTATTTGTGTATATATATATACTGTATATATGTACATATGTTTGTGTGTGTGTAGGTAGAATTTAGGGGTATATACATGTGTACATATGTATATACATATGTATATAGGTGTGTGTGTTATTGAGTGTGTGTGGGTGGTGGTCCCAGTTTCTGGAAACTGGAAACACCCCCCTTGTACTAGTGAGTCTCACTCTCTCCCTCTCTCTGTTCACTCTCTATCACTCTCACATCTCTCTCTATTATTCTCTCTCTATATATAAGTCATATGCAATATTATATATATGATTATATATGATTAAAAAAAAAAAAATATTAATAATATATATATTATATATATAGATATATATATATAGATAATATATATATATTATTATGTATATATGGATATATTATATATATATATATATATATATAATATATATATTGGCTTGGATATAGGTTATATAGTTGGGTCTATATGGTACATATATATATATTATATATATTATATATATATATATATATATATTGATAGGTATATATATATAGTAGTTGGCCTATGGTATACATAGTGATGCCTATAATGTATAGATATAGACACCTATATATAGTGCCTTAGATACTCTAGCCTATGGTTAATTAGTAGCAAGTTAGGATTGACCAATAGGTCTAGCAAGTTGACCTTGTTGACCAAAGTCAACCATGGGTCAACCATGACCTAATTGACCTAGAGATGGCTTGGATGAACACAGAAGGACTAGTTGACTAGAGTTTGACTAAACCTAACTAATTGATTTAAGTTTGACCACATGGGTTATATGGATAGCCCTATGTAATTTAAGATATGTATGGGGTTAAGTGAAAAACTTAGGAGTTGTGTCATGATTTGTGTTAGCCTTAGAGATTGACTAGAAGTTGACCATTAGTCAAGATTGACCTAATTACCTTGTTGACTAGTCTATGTTGACCAAAACCTTAGTAGTCTAAGTTTGACCTAGATTGACTTAGATTGATCATGTTGACTAGTATTTGACTAGTCTGGCCATTGTTGACCAAAACCCTAGATAACTTGACTAGTTTGGCTAGAATGTTGACCAAGAGTTGACTTTAACCTAGATTAGACCAGTTTGACCTTGTTTGACCTTATTTGACTTAATTTGATTTCCTGTGATCTAGTATGACTTCCTGTGACCTAGTTTGACTATTAGAGTTGACCAAGAGTTGACTTTTAACTAGATTGATCTAGAATCATGTAGTGTGCATTGTATACTTTATTTTTACCATTGTGGATACATTGTGACTTGTATTGCTCTGATTAGGAGCCATACATCTCTCTCAGGCAGTATAT